>NGKF01000001.1:5766915-5829275 GCA_002162555.1 Monilinia aucupariae
TTTTTTTGCTTTTTCTTTTTTTTTTAATCTTTTTGGGTTGTTTTTTGAACATCTTTGCTATATCCCTGTTCCCTTTTTTTATCGCTCTTATCGCCGCTTTTCGCTTTTTTATTTTCTTTTTTTTTATTCCTTTGATTTTCTTTTTTTCTATCCTTTTCGAACCGGTTTTGGCGAGGGTGATAATGAGGATAAAGATGAGGATTAGAGTGAAGATAAAGATAAAGATTCTTTACTCCGTTAAAAAATAAGTATTATAATCATTTTAATAGTACATTATTTATATTTCATAGGATTTTGGTGAGGACTTTGGTTTTGATTTTACAAAAGTTGAATAGAATGGTGAATTGGGTAATAAAGAATTTGAAGTGATATTTTCCATTTCTATTATTTCTTTTACAGCGGCTTTTTATATTTCTATTAAAAAGATTTAGTTTAAAGGGCTAAAGAATCCTTATCCGTATATACAATGTATAAAATCGTTGATTGTTGGATAAGGAGATAAGATTTGTTATAAAAACGCGGATTTCTAAAGAGTTTAATATTATTAATGCTTTATATATGTATATTAGCTTTTGCTGGTATATTTGTATGTAATGGCAAATAATTTTTTGGTTATAAAAGCTAATAACGATGGAAAGGTATAATATTTCTTTTTTGCTTTATATTTTGATTGTTAATCATGTAATTATAAGAAATAAAACGTTTCTAAGCCGTTTTTCGAAGTGTTTTGAAATACATCAATCCTTAAATAGCTTTAGAATCGGCGCGGGGTATGTTTGCATTAAAAACGGATTCTTTTGAAAGCGGGTATACTTCGGAGAATTATTTTACGACAATAAAGATAAAGAGGAAAAAAAAGGAAAAGAAAATGGGTGATGGTGATGATGAAAAAATTGTTTAAAAATAAGCTTTTTTTGAGATAAAAGTAGAAAGTAGGAATTGGGGTAATGGGGTATAAAGAGAGTATTGTAGTAATATTAATTTTGTTCGAATATTACGTAATTATTGATTATTCGATAATCTTTATAATTCGATCTTTAACGTTTTGCATATTGATTAATTTAACAAAATATTCAAACTTTTGTTTAATAAGATTTTTAATAAGTTTATTTGCCGGCATATCGATTATTAATAAATACATGATCAGGAATTGCTTATTAGTGTATTTTTAACGAAGTCATATATTCTGAATATCTATATGTTTAAGTTTAGTAAAGATTTTTTCATTCTCATCAATTATTAATCAGATCGTTTAAGTATTATTGCAAAAAATATTAATAAGTTTTTTTATCAATACCCTGATCTTTTTTAGAAACTGCAATATTGCTATTATCTTTTTAATCGATTTTTTCATACTTAAAAGTTCTATTTTTGTAATCGAAATAGTAATTGTATTTTATCTTATGGTTTTCCATACAATGGCATTATTATACAATATGATCACATAACTTTAAAAGAATTTCCGAGTAATCATATCATTTGCAAAGAAAGCATTTGAAAAGGTTATTATTTGAAGTATATAATTATCCTTATAGCAAATAAAGAAGTATTAAAATCTGTATAAGTATACGATACAATGATTTGCTATTATAAAATGATCCTTTGAAGGGTTAATGCTATATTTGCTTAATTTAAAGGAAAGAAACGCTAAATCGGCCCTAATTGTTATGGTCGAATACAAGATTGATTCAACTTTTTCCTAATATTCCTTTACTTTAGAAAGAAAAGCTATATCTTTATTCTTCTCAAATATTATGATTGGAAGTAATATAATTGCTCTTCTTTTTGTAAAACCAAATTTGCGAGCAATTTTGTCGATATAAGTATCATATATTAGCTACAATTTTTTAAATTGTCGATTTTTAGTAATTCGAATCCTTAAAAACCATTGAATATCGTCTAGATCTTTAAGTTTATATTTAACCTTGATTTTATTCATTATTTAATTCTTTTAACGTTTATACCTTTTGTAATAAATTATTTGAATATCGTTAACAAAGAATAAAATGAAAACGTGGAAATTAGAAGATATAAAAATACAAAGCTCTTTTTTGCATTTTATTATTTTCAAGTTGGTAAATATGTTTATAAACTTTTTATACCAAAATACAAAAAAAATTTTTAAGCTATACAATGTATAATCGAAAATAATGGATTTACTAGATACTTTATACCCATCTAGCATATAACATATAATTAAATTCCCAATAGAATCTCGAAATGCATTAATAAAAGTATTTATAACATTGTATTGCTTTATCTCAAAATTATTCTTCATTATCATTACCATCATTATACAAAAAGACTGTACAGCAAATGTAATTGCATAAATCGATTCGATTATCGCTATATCCTAAAGATCTCTTTTAACCATTAATCGTAATCTATAGTAATTAATATAATCGCTTTAATTATTCTTATAAATAAATATTTATTGAAATGGAATAGGCTTTGATTTAACCGATATTGTTTCAATTTCTTACCAAATGCTTCGATTTTGTAATGCTTTAATTTTGCGATTACAATTTATTTTGAATTAATATCCAAATATATGAATTCTAAGATTATGAAAAAACTTCGGTAATAATAGTACCGTTGATTTTAGTATTTATAAAAGATCCGTAACTTTGAGTTGAATCAAAGGCGTGATTGTCGATTTATATTTTATTGTAGTAACTACTACGTTATATATAGTAATGAATTTACTATTTTGTTTATTTAGTTTATCCTCCTGCCTATTAAGCTAAAAAGTATTATAGAAATCATTTAATCGTTAAAGTCCATTTTTGAATCCGCATAATTGAGCAATCATGGTACTAATAAAAGTATTAGTTTTGTAATAATTATTTACCCATTAACGTAAATAATTTGAGCATTTAGTATGGTTTATTATTTAATACCTTATATGATTAGGGACTATATCAACATTGTTAAGCGCATCAAATTTAATGTACTCCTTAATATTAATATTAAGCTTAGAAATCTTTATCTGCAGGGTATATAGCCGTTTAATAGCTTTATTAGATATAAATAACGAAAAAAATCTTTTAAACATATTTCTCTTTATAGAAGGCAATATTGTATCTCCCTCCTTGTTATTAAGAATCAAATGATTATTCGATTTATCGTTCTTAAAAATACTATTTAACGCTAGTATTAATGATCTTAATAGAATCGCTAATTCTTTATAACCAAAATCCATATAAGCTTTCTATGAATTAATTATTTCGAGTAGGTTTTTATCCTCCATTGTAAATATAGCCAATAAGGATTTTGGTTCATTAGAAATCAATATTGATTTGTTAATTCCTATAATTATATCGGGATTTAACAAAATGTTATACTCATTATCATAAATTAAAGTAAATGATAAGGATTTTGTTATTAAATTCTCTTGATCTTTCTAATCTTCAATCACTTTCGAAATTGAAGATTTAAAGCGTTTTTTATGATTAAAACCAGGAGTATGCGTAGTTTCAAATTCTTTTTGTATAAATCCTTTAGTAAATTCATCATCCATATTCTTTAAAATGGTACTATCCAGCGATTCCATTTATTGAATATCCAATTCGATAATCAAATCCTTAATCATTTGGACTAATATAATGTTAATAATCTTGCTACAAAAATTGTTTTTATAAACAAATCTTTTATCGAATTTAACATTTTGTATAATAATAACTTTATTGAATATAAAGATCTAGATACAAAAAATTATTATAGCAAGAATATATTCAACCAAATATTCAATGTATACTCACAGATTAATCTTATACTATTTTACCCTAATCCTAGCTTTTTTTTTTTTATCCAAAAAGTATACGCAGCAATTATACCTATATATCGCATTTCAATTGGAACGAAGATTGTTAATGATCTTTTGTAACAATAACAATAAGTATTACCTATAATATTGTTTAAACCAAAAATCAATCATTTCGTTAAAGCATTTCCAACCCTTTGCTTTCAATGAATTAATATTATATAAATATATAATAGCAAAAACGGCCTTTACCCATATCTTATCCGGCAATTCAGTTAAAATGCGTATTTTAATCTATTTAATAATGATTTTTTATCCTACGCATTTCGTTTCTTTATTAGATTTATATATAAAGGAAAAAGAAAGTTTAAGTTTTATATCTTTTTCGAAGATTCATCTTTTGAATGTAATATTACCTTTAATCCTTATTACAGATATATCATTATTTTGTTTGATCATTACAATATAAAAACCATACTTGCAATAAACCCATGTAACAAAGTTCTTTAAAACTTTAGAAACCTTGTTATACATTTTCTAAATTAATACAAAAATAAAGATCTTTTTACTATATATATTCTTAATTATTAATAATCATAACATTCCGTTATAAATACAAAGAAAATCGAATAAATCTCATTAAACCTTATAAAAAGGTTTAGATAATTAATAATTATTAAATGAGTATAAAACAATCTGTTTAATATATATACGTAAACAATCGATACATTCTACCCGAATAATTCTTTTGATCTATATTCCTCTAGCCATCCTAACTAAGTATTCCAATACTTCTTTACCAAAATGCTTTAATCTTTTATGCTACAAATTGTTTAATTCCAGCCAAGGTTTTACTATTTTATATAATCGAAGAAAATGCTTATTGATTTTTTGATTTTCGATAAGCATTATAATATTCATGCTTACAAAAAGATTAGATTCATCAAAATAGTTGAAACAAACATTGTATTCTAAAAAAACAAAGTTATGCTTTCTAATACATTAAGCAATAATAGTACTATTAACCCGATCGCCGATCCTAATAATAACGTCAAATCCATTAAATCAAATACCCTTGTTACAAAGTAAAGTTTCGGATACGAGATTAGTATGAAAACTAGGAATAAACGCAATATTAGTTAATGTAAAATCTGCACCACTTAGCAAAATTCTTTTGATTACTTTTTCGCCATAATCAATCATTAGCAAACTTAATAATTTTGTTTCGATATAATCCAAGATATTGTTAAAAACGTACTTTTTATTTACTAGAAGGTTAACATCGTTAACAATATACATAACATTATAGTTATTCAATAAAATACAATTTACCAGTATATACATAAAAATAATTATTGATATAACAAAAGCACTAATATATTCGTTTAGGTTGATAATGCAAAAAGCAATATTATAGAGATCCTTTCTTTGTAAAGATTCATAAGGTTGATTAGCCTAAACATTGATGATCCAATCCTTCTTGGATAGAACGCTTCAAAGATTATTGAATCTTTTCTTTTTAATATATTTATTAATCTCCTTAACTTGCTTTTCACTAATAATCCGAATGAATTGTTTAACGCATTTACCAATAAAAGCTAGTTTAATAGTTTGGCATTCTTCTGGCTTAAAACGATGATTATGTCCAATTAGCTGATTATCTTTATAAGGACAATGTTGAATAACGTTTTTGGCCTTTTTAGAACCGGTGGTTTGTTAAAGTGCAGGTCCAGGGGTAAAAAAGGATTCTTTTAGCAAAGGGTTACGGGCTATACGATTTGTATGATCAACAAAAAGACTACCATATTGTTTTAAAGTAGTAATATAGCATCCTTTTTTATCTTCGGTGTTTAAAGTAATTAATTATTATTCCAATCAATTAAATGTAAATTTGCTTAATGATTCTAAGAACTGTTTATATCCGCGGATTCCTTGGATTTCCAGAAAATTATAGATTAAAACTCGGGCATAAAGAGATTCCTACTTTTTACACTATTTTACCAGATCTATTTTACCAATGCGAATATTGTTTAAATGATCAATATATTTAGTTTAAATGGTTCTTAGAATTGTTAAATCGGTAAAAACAATCTTCATGCGTAGATAAATAATAATTTGTTTCAGAGTATAGTCTTGCATAGTATTCTAAAAGATTTCCAAAGTGTAAGATAAATCGATTGTAGATATGATCCAATTGAATATATAACGGAAGTTACTATAATTTTGATTGTATTCATTCTTTTAAGTCTTGTAAATCTTTTCTATAAATAAGAAGGTTTTTAAGAGATCCTCTAGTGTAGTAGAAACAGAATCCGCAAGAAGCTTAGGTTTAAACATTTCACTTATTTCAACGTTTGTAACGTGTTGATTATAGGCTTTAAGTTCTATAGCATGTTTATTATGGTGTTTACGATTCTTTTCAAAAATCATAATGTTTATAGAAGGGGCTTAGGGTGGATTAGCGTTCAACCAATCACGGAATTAGTAATTGGAAGAGTTTGGGGTATCCAGATCAATATTGTTCCAGATATATTTAAAGCAGCTAACGTTTTTAAATGATAGGTACTAAAGGGACCAATCCGTTTGGTTATTAAGAGTAATATTTGATATAATGAAGAAGATGATTCTAAAGGATGGGAATATAATAAAAGATGATTAGGGATTAAGGGGAAAAAAGGAGTTGTATGATATCGATATTCGAATTGTAGTTATTATAAAGATTTCGAATATAAACCGGGCTTATAACTATTACGGAGGGTAACTATGAATATATAATAAAATGATACCAGAAAAGGATAAAAGTATAAGTATAAAATAGTAATTGTATTGTTTTTTGTTTTTTATAATACAAAATCCATTTGTTTCTAATATACTTATATTCATGTAATTCTATATAATCATTATTTAACTTTGAGATCTTAAGGATCTACAGTATAATAATTTATAATATTATAGATCTATAGTATAATGATTTTTGATATTATAGTATACTAATAGTTATAGATTTAAATGATTCTAAAAGAAACTAGTATACTAATTGAAAAGATTCAATATTATATTAATATAATAACGCATAAAGCGTTTATACTATCTTGGAAAACTTGCTCAATTAGTAGTATATCAAACTCTTAACGCTTTGAAGCTTTTTAGCTCCGGTTGATCGAAAAATGGGTAGGGTGCCTATACGCCTACTCCCGGAAGATCCGAGGCCTACGTGGGATCATAGTGTTTTACAAACACGTGATTATTACGTGCCTCATGCTCTTAGCGTGACACTATTCTAAACAATTCTTTTATAGTATAAGCGTTATATTATTTATTATTCAAATATTAAATTATCTTAGCCATTTGATAATTGTTTAAAAGAATACTTTTTTCGATAATATCTTTTTAAAAATGCTTTCAAGTAATAAGATTGTTTATCTATAAGAATAAGATTAATATTAGATTTAGTTTCATAACGATATACTTTTTATTACTTTCGGAAATCCTTTTGCTTTTTTCTTTTTTTTGATATACTTCGTTTCTTTTCCAGCAAATCCTATACTAACGTCGCTATGTTTTTTAGCCGAGTTATTATATTAACAAGCTTTATATCTATACTACCAATTCTTTGTTTTACCTTTAATCTTGCTTTTAATATAATTATTCGAAGTTAAAGTTAAAGAAAAAGTAAAAAAACGAAACAAGAAACAATGTTTTCTTTACGATTTGCTTTTATTTCAAAAAGTACTCTTTGCAACTTTACTTTGCGCATTTTCGATTTTTAAGATTGCGAAAGCGAATATGTAATACAAAAGGTTTTTTTTGTTTAAGTTATAGAAATTGAATAATTATGCGATAAAATTGTATATAATATTACTTTTATTATTTCTTTTTTCAATCTCTTTTTTGAAACGATTCTTTTTTCTATTGAAATTGATCAATACTTTATTGTAGAAAAGCAACGTTAGTTTTGTAGAAGTTGTAAAAGAACTTCGAAGAGATTACAAATCGACAATTTTGACAACCCTATCTTTAGCTTTTCGCTTTTCAAATCTGATAATAATCGTTGCGTCAAAAGTGATCGATCCTTTGTTCGCAGATATAGTTTTCTAAACCCTTTATGTTTCCTTTATTTTATTTGTTTGTATTACTTTAAAGTAACTAATTTTATTAGAAAGTTAAATAATGGTGTAAAACCCCAAGTAAGTTTATAGAGTATATTTGTTTTTGAATACTTCGATTTGTATGTTAATACTTTCGATTTAAAAATGGCTCAATATATTTATATTATGGATTAAACAGAATTGAAAGCTTAAAAGCATTTTTATACGTTGTATATACAAATTTTTTGTTTTACTAGTATAGAATTAGTATATCAATTAGCTACAATTTACAATAATTTTGCAGAGATTGAATATATCTGTATCTAATACAACCATTGAAAGATGTTTAACAATTCTTTTATTCGATATAGCTATTTTTTGAAATGGTATAGAACTTTTAAACTTTTGGCAATCCAAACCAAGATTATTAACGATACTCAATTATTCAAGGATTTCGAAAACAAGATTTCCGATTATTTAATTTAAACTATAGCTTTCTATAAGGATAATTGTTTTATTACAAAAAAGCTAATTAATAAATTAATCAAAATTGATGAGAATAAGGTTTTTATATAAAAAAGAAACAGGTATTACGCTTTTTGAAAACTTGCTTTTATCAAAAAGCCATTCATTATAATATTGGTTTATTTTTTCCAAACGAATCAAAACGTTAATTATTTTAGCATTGGTATAGTTCAATATACTCAATTTAAGTTATCCTACTCGCTATATAATACTTTGGCGGGATATATTGAAACTTTTAAGAGTTCAACCCTTGAAGTTTTCATTCAAAACGTCGCTTTTTCTTTTGTTTTCAAGGTTCGTTTTCAAATATTGCAAATAAGCTTTTATAAGATGAAGACGAATATCTTTATTAACTTTGTTATCGTTATTGATAACGAATCCTTTAAAGACTTCTATAACGTTAAAGATCATTTCGATTCTCAGATATATATTGAAGATGTTGAATTAATATATTAAACGGAAAACATTTGTTTAAAAGTAAGCGTTTAGACAAAGATTCCTTTCTAAATGTTATTAAAGATATACAATTCTTCGATCTAACCAAACTAATGGAAGGTTAAGCTATGATTTTATTTTGTATTCTTTTCAAAAACGAATACTTTTTTAAATCGAATGCTTTCTTTAACTTTGAAGTAAACGAATACGCTTTTATTGATATTACGCTCTTTACTCTTTTATTTTTATTGTTTAAACTACGTTATTACTCATTTAAAACTTCTATTAGCGTTAAAGATTACAATGATATATAAGGTCGCGCTATTACTTATTACACTTTTTTTAATCTTTCGATCAATAGTCGAAAGTAATCATTCGTTCCATTTCTTATTACAAATCTAGGTTTTTATAGTATTATATTGAATAAATTATAGTTTTTAAAGTCGCAAGCGAAATTTAATTGTTTTAATCAATGCTTTGAGTAGCCTTTAGAACGATTATCTATATATTCTTTAAATCAGAATCTATTGCTTTCGAAAAGTGATTTGAAACAAAAGAAAATCGATCGATTCGTATAACAAAACGTTAATCAAAGAGACAACAAGCTTAATGTCTATTAACAACAACGAAACGCTCAGTTTAAATTTATCATCGTATTTATAATACAACTCTTCGATTCTATATCTGCGAAAAAATTCGACCCTTCTTTTCTTCAACAAATACTCAAAAAAGCTCCTCAACAATTGCTTAAAAAAGTTTACGTTGCAAAGCTATAGAAACTTTACGAATCGCTGCTTTATTTTCTATTCAACACTATCAATATTTACGCTTTTATGTTTGTATAATTCGAACTTTTGTATAAAAGATACAAACACAATAAGCTTTTTGTTATCACTTTCAACAATATTGAAGCTATTATATAAGAATATTAACAAAAACAAAACCAGAAAAATCAGCTTTTAATCGCTATAAACGCCTATCAATATATTGAATTTCAATTACATTTGAATAACGCCTTTGCTATTGTTAACGAAAAACCTCTAATTTCTTTAATATACAAAGCTTTCTAAAAGGCTTTTTTCAAAGTCGATTCGCAATTCATACTCAAGACTTCCTACTTCTTCCATCACATCAACGACGACGCGATATATTTCATTACTAGTAGATACGCACGATGATACTTTACAAACTCCGCAAAGTTTTAATGCCTGCAAAAAGCATACAGAGTACGCTTTTCAAATCCGAATAGCGGAAATAAGCTCTATCATGTTTGCGAAAGCGATATGAATGGCTAATAGCGATTATATACAACAACACAACTTTTTTTTGTTTATTCTTTTTCAACCTCAAGTTGAAACAAAAACGAAACCTACACTTTTCCCTTTCATTATACCCGGAGGATTGAAAAAATTAATAACTTTTCAAAAAATCAATAGGTTTCTATAAAAAGCCAAACAACAAGCAACAACTCGCTGCAAGTTTATAAATGTATTTGTTAACTCTTTAAAAGGAATTATTAAAACTTTTATTCAAAAAAAGATACATATTATTTTATCAATTCAAAAAGCGATTTTGAAATATATAGCGGACGCTTTTATAATAGGTATAATCTTTAAAAGTAAAAAAAGCTTCAAAATCTCTAAAATAAAAGAAAATACAACAATAATTTCGTTTTTTATAATTTAAACGAGAATCGTTAAAATCCTTAGAATCGGCGGGCTCTCAGCTGCTCCTCAAAATAAAGTTTTTAAAGTAAACTCTGTAAAGAAAAATATTGTTAAGGTAACAAAAATGGATAAACATATCCTTATTAAATACGCCTTTTTCGCGGGTTTATATTGCAATAACCCTTTCCTAATTCGAAAGAATCTAATTAAAGTTATCCTGAATATCAAAAACGGAGATATCCCGAAAATAGTAAAATGCAAATCGGGTTGAATATTATACCCTAAATCCTTAAAGATAAAGGATGTTTTAATAAAGAATATTTACAAATCAAAGATTTATAAAATCATTAAAGCTATACATTTTGATTTTTTAAAGATGTAATATAGCCATTGTATACGTTTAGTACTAAACATTTTGTTCAACGCAATTAACGAACAGATTGAAATCATCAAAAAGATAATAAAGAAAAAGGCTTAAATCCAAACCAATATCACCCCGGTTAAATGCTTTAAAAGTTTTGGAAACAGTATAGAAAACGTTTGAGTAATTAGTTTTATTATTCTAATCGTTCCTTTTCGCTTATTTGAAACTATCCCCCTCTCTACCCTTCTACCCCCCCGTAATCAAATAAAGCTTCATAAACAAAATTATCAAATTTATTGTAATATCTATTGTTGTACAAAACTTACACAATGTAATAATTGTAATATTGCAAAAACTAAATATTAAAGACTAATATACAAACTATACTCAACGTTTACAAAATGTAACGAATATTACAATCCGTTTCCAGCAAAATACAAAAACTATTCGTTAACGCCCTGTAATATAGCCAAAAGTAAACCATAATGTAATTTAACTAAAGCTCAAATAAAACTAATCCGCAAAAACAACTAAGCGGTTCAAAAAGCATGCGTTTTAAGGATAATTATATACATTATACAAACAATATATATATTTCAAACAAAAACTTAAAACTTTTAAATATTCCAAAGTATACAAAGCTTTATACAACCAAACATCGCTCGAACCTCAACATCTACTCGCATCGAGATTTAGATACCAGCGATTTTAAAAAAAGCAAATAATAATGCCAAATGTACAACAAATACAACGATATCGCAAAATAAAGTATTAAAACGCTTTAAAGCAACTCCGGGTCAAATAAACCTAAAGCTTTTATTACAAAACAATATATGCAAAGCTTGTATTAAAAATGCGATGAATATTAATAATAACAATGCTATAATGATTATACAACTAATTAAAGCTATTGATCCCTTTAATAAATAAAAGCCCGGATTAACACAACAATAAAAGTTACAAAAATAGTTCGATCTTATATATAACAATAATATAAGCGAATATAGAAAAGAAAACGAAGGTATATAATGTTTTGCTTCAATTCGTTTATAAAAGCAAAGCGGATATAATCTATATTTAAGAACCCTAAAGTTTACTAGGCATTAAGATATAGAATCATTTGGTATATAAATGCTATGCTTTTTATGATTTGTAGAAATCGAAAAGGGCAGTCGAAAAGAAAACCAAGCGATTAAAGACTATATTATACATACAGCGAAAAGTTGCAATACAAACATAACAATGATGTAATGAATATTATAAAGATATAATATAGTTTGAAATAAACGATTATTATATAGTTAATATTTATCGCGAACCCAATACTATAGCAATAATATATTACACAACGGATATTACTCCAGCGCTTTATATACTGATCGAAAAGGATTTCAACGCGAAACACAATATCTATAAATCAAAAGTGTTATTAGTTATTTAAAAAGTCTTGTTTGCTAATTGATTACAAAATATTAATATAAACTTTATTAATAAAGTAGAAATATCTATTTATCGCGCAAAGTATATAATTGATCTTACTGTTACGCTTCCGCTGCCCGGCTGGCATGGCAGACGTTCCGATGCACATGTACGTTGTTACAGTTCATATGCTCGATTAGCGAGCATATACTATATATGTATCCTATTTATGCGATTCATATATATATAATAATCTCTTTTCTATAGTATAATCAAGTAGTAATAAATTTTAAGAATTCTATTGATCTTGTTCTAAATAGCTCTTTTACGATATAAACGTTACATTATTTACTATTTAAATATTAAATCGTTTCAATCATTTAATAGCTGTTTAAAAGAATACCTTTTTCGATAATACCTTTTTAAAAACGCTTTTAAACAATAAGATCGTTTACCTATAGAAAAAAGATTAATATTAAACCTAATCTAATGGCGATATACTCTCTATTATTTTCGGAAATCCTTTTGCTCTTCTCTTTTTTTCGATATATTCCGTTCTTTTCCCGGCAAATCCTATATTAACGCTGCTGTATCTTTTAGCTAAGATATCGTGTCAACAAACTTTGCGTCCATACTACTAGCTCTTCGTTCTATTTTTAGTTTTATTTTTAATATAACTACTCGAAATCAAAATCAAGGAAAAAATAAAGAAACAAAATAAAAAGCAATGCTTCCTTTATAATCTGCTTTTATTCCAAAAAGTACTTTTTGCGATTTTATTTTGCACATCTTCGATTCTCAGGATTACAAAAGCGAATATATTATATAAAAGGTTTTTTTTGTTTAAATTATAGAAATTAAACAATTATACGATAAGATTGTATATAGTATTGTTTTTATTATTTCTCTTTCTAATCCTTTTCTTTTTAGAACAATTCTTTTTTCCATTAAAATTGATCGATATTCTATTGCAAAAAAGCAATGTCAATTTCGCAGAAATTGTAAAAGAATTTCAAGGAGATTGCAAATCAACAATTTCAACAACTTCGCTTTTAGCTCTTTGTTTTCCGAATCTAGTAATAATCGTTGCGTTAAAGATGATTGATCTTTTATTCGCAAGTATAACTCTTTAAACCCTTTATATTCTTTTCATTTTACTTATTCATATTACTTTAAAATAATTAATCTCATCAAAAAGCTAAACAATAATGTAGAACCCTAAGCAAGTTTGTAGAGCATACTTATTCTTAAACGCTTTAATCTATATGCTAATATTTTCGATTTAAAGATAGCCCAATATATTTATATTATAAATCAAATAGAGTTAAAAGCCCAAAAATACTTTTATATATTGTATATACAAGTTCTTTGTTTTACTAATACAAAACTAATATATCAACTAACTGTAATTTACAACAATCTTATAGAAATTGAATATATTTGTACTTAATATAATTATTGAAAAATGCTTAACAATCTTTCCATTCGATATAATTATTTTTTGGAATAATATAAAACCTTCAAACTTTTGGCAATTCAAGCCAAGATTATCGATAATATTTAATTATTCAAGGATCTCGAAAACAAGATTTTCGATCATTTAGTTTAAATTATAGCTTTTTATAAAAATAATTGTTTTATTACAAAAAAGCTAATCGATAAACTGATTAAAATTAATAAAAACGAGGTTTTTATACAAAAAAGAAACAAATATCACGCTTTTTGAAAGTTTGCTTTTACTAAAAGGCTATTTATTACAATATTGATCTATTTTTTTTAAACGAATCGAAGCATTAATTATTCTAGCATTAATGCAATTCAATATATTTAGTTTAAGTTGTTTTACCCGCTATATAACACTTCGGCGGGATATACTGGAACTTTCAAAAATCCGACCCTTAAAATCTTTATCTGGAACATCGCTTTTTCTTCTATTTCTAAGATTTGCTTTTAAACGTCGCAAGCAAACTTCTATAAGATAAAAGCGAATATCTCTATTAATTTCGCTATTGCTATCAACAACGAATCCATTGAAGATTTTTATAATACTAAGGATCATTTCGATCTCTAGATATATATTGAAAATGTTGAATTAACGCGTTAAACGAAAGATATTTGTTTAAAAACAAACGTTTAAACAAAGATTTTTTTTTGAGTATTATTAGAGATATACGATTCTTCGATTTGATCAAACTAATAAAAGGTTAAACTATAATCTTACCTTATATTCTTTTCAAAAACGGATACTTCTTTAAATCAAATACTTTTTTTAATTTTGAAGCAAACAGATATATTTTTATTAATACCACGCTTTTTACTCTTTTATTTCTATTGTTTAAACCATATTATCATTTATTTAAAACTTTTATTAGTATTAAAAATTACAATAATACATAAGGTTATACTATTATTTATTACACTTTTCTCAATCTTTTAATCGATAATCGAAAACAATTATTCGTTCCATTTCTTATTACAAATTTAGATTCTTACAATATTATACTAAATAAATCATAGCTTTCAAAATCGCAAACAAAACTTAACTATTTTAATCGATGCTTCGAATAGCCTTTAAAACAACTATCTACATACTTTTTAAATTAGAACTTATTGTTTTCGAAAAGTAATTTGAAACAGAAAAAAATCGATTAATTCGCATAACAAAATACTAATCAGAAAGATAATAAGCTCGATATTTATTAATAACAAAACGCTTAGTTTAAATTTATCATTATATCCATAGTACAATTCTTCAATTTTATATTTGCAAAGAAACTCGATTTTTCTTTTCCTTCTTTTTTTCAATAAATACTCGAAAAAGCTTTTTAACAATTGTTTAAAAAAGTTTGTATTGCAAAACTATAAAAACTTTACAAATCGCTGCTTTATTTTTTATTCGATATTATCGATATTTATACTTTTATATTCGCATAATTCGAATTCTTATACAAAAAATATAAATATAATAAACTTTTCGCTATTACTCTTAACAATATCGAAACTATTATACAAAAACATTAATAAAAACAAAACTAAAAAGATCAATTTTTAATCGTTATAAATATTTACTAATATATTAAATCTTAATCATATTTGAACAATACTTTTGCTACCATTAACAAAAAACTTTCAATTCCTTCGGCATATAAAGCTTTTCAAAAAGCTTTTTTCAAAACCGATTCGAATATATTACCACTTCACCATTCATACAATTATAAAATTATATTAAAAGATAAAAAAGAAAAAGCTTTAAAATATAATCTATTCTACAAAATATTGTTGAAACAATTAAAAGTTGTTAAAAAATACCTAATTAACAATTTGACTAAAGGATTTATAAAATCTAATCAAACTTTTTACATAATATTTGTTTTGTTTGTTCAAAAAACTAATAATATATTTCGATTTTGTATCGATTTTTACTTACTAAACTTTTTTACTTACAAAAATTGATATCTTTTTCTTTTAATCAATAAAACGTTTATATATCTTATCAATACAAAGATCTATACAAAACTCAATATCCGTTAAGCCTTTTATTGGATTAAAATAGATCCTACTTTTGAAGAATATATTATATTTCGTATACATTACAATTTTTACAAATGCAAAATTATACCATTTGGTCTTATAAATAACCCAATAATCTATTAAAGATATATAAACAATATACTCTTCAATTATTTAAATATGTTTTGTATAGTTTACTTTAACAATATTCTGATCTACTTTAAAAATAAAAAAAATTATTAAACTCAAATTAAACTAGTTTTAACTCGATTTGAAGCTATTGGCCTTTAAATTAATCTTAAAAAGTATAAATTCAACGTTAAATATATCAAATATTTCGGATTTATCATTTTCACCAAAAATATTGAAATTGATCCAGAAAAAATAAAAATAATTAAAAGTTGGATATACTTTACAATTATTAAAAGAATTCAATTATTCTTTGGTTTTTGCAATTTTTATTATCGTTTTATCAAAAACTATAATATTATAACTAAACCTTTAACAAAGTTTACCAAAACTAATACTCCGTTCCATTTCGACGATTTGTACTACAATATGTTCAACATTTTGAAACAAAAGCTTATTTCTGTTTTTTTATTTTAACATTACGATTATAACCTTTTTTATATACTTGAAATTAATGTTTTGAATGAAATAATCGCCAATATACTCTTTTAAAAGTATAATAACGATTAGCTATTTATAGTATACTTTTTCAAAACTATGATTCTTATTAAATTGAACTATAAAGTTTATAACAAAGAAATATTATCGATAATATGCTTTTTTAATCATTAGAAATTAAAATTAATTGGCTTTTTTTATTAAATTTGAATTTATACAAATTACAAAGCTTTGGAATACTTTATAACCACTAAAACTTTAAATATTCGATAAACTTAATAAATCAAATTATTAACTAATTATAATTTCGTTATTATATACTATCTCAACAAAAATAATCCTTTTGCTAATACTTTTATACATTATATTGATAAGCTTAATATACAGAATTAAACAAAGAAAAAGAATCGCTTTCAACAATTTATAAAGAATAATCAAATCGATACAAAGATTATACAGAACAATCTAAAAAAAGAAATCAATAACAACGCATTATCTATTATAAACCTAGCTTCTATTGCCCTTCACTTTAATATCGTTAATCGCATCCTCAACGTTAATTACTTTCTTAATAATTTACAAACTTTATAAATCAAAGTATTCAAAAGCTATAAACATTTCGTTTTCCAGAACGGTTTATTATTATATAACGATTATTTAGTAATATTCAATTCGAAGAACCTTTATATATTCTTTATTCGAAAAGCTTATAATTCAATTTCTATAGTATATCTTGGAATCAAAAAGATCTATTTTTTGTTATCAAAACAATACTATTAACCCGGTATATTTACAATAATTGCTCAATATATATACAATTGCTACACTTACAAACGCAATTCTATACTACGAGATTACATTCTTGATTTGCTATATTTGCTCTTCGTTTTTAAACGAATATAACAAAACGTTATTATAGATTATTGCAGTTTTAATAAGAATAAGTACAATTACAACAATGTTCTTATAATTATTAATTAATTAACAAAACAAATTATTTTTATTCCTTACTATAAAAAAATTGATTTATATAAGTAAACTAAACTTTATTTGTACTACGTTTATCGATATTACAGAGCTTTTAAATCGATTGTATCGAATAAAAGTTTTCAATTTATCTTAAAGTTCTAACAAGAATTCAATCGATTATTAAATATTAATATTAAGTTCTTTATCGTTTATTATCCTTAAACAAATGATTAAACAGAGATTTATAATTAATATTTGCAATAATGCTTATATTTATTCGTTAATTATTATCAAAACAATTAATCGGAATTTTTGTTTATAATGGATTATGTTTAATTTATTTTTTTATACAAATCTTTCGAAAGTTTATTACTTTTCAAAGCTTTTTACAATTATTTTTTATATAATAATTGAAATTAAGATATCAAAAATAATTTTTTAACAAAAAATATAAATATCTAAAACGTTTGCAAATTCGTTGAATATAATCAAACAATCGTTGTTTATATTAAAAAAGGTATCCTTCGAATTTAAAAGAAAATAATCCGGTTCATTAATTTGCATTGTTATACTATAAACTTCAATATTGAAGATTATATATGGTTGAATATAAAGGATTATTTTATTTAGCAACCCTTTAAAAAGCTTAATTACTTTATTCAAAATCGATTTAAGATTATAGATCGAATAAATAGCTTTTTTTGTCTCGAATTTTCTATTACTATGAAAATATATTCAATATTTTCGCTTAATAAGCTCCGAAAGGTTTACAATAATTTTCTTTTTAATCAAATTTAAAAGCTTTTATTATCTATTAATATCATTAATGATTTTGAATAAGAAATAAAGAAAATTCTCGTTGTTAAAAAAATCCGCAACTTTTTACAATATTGCATTTCCTGGTTCAATACTAACATTGATTTTATTTGGTACTTCATTTTTGATTTGAAAATTGCTTTTTATAAATTATATGATTTCTATTAAGCAAATTTTATATTACCTAGTTCTTTTGCTTTATTACTCGAATAGATTAAACTTTACAAAAGTAGAAAAGATGATTACAATTACATTAACAATAATAAACTTATATTCGCCGCCGATTAAATATGTTTTTTTTAAATCATTTTGTAATTATGGTTACTCAAAAAAATCCTTGTATTATATCAAATTATTGTTATTATTACTAATACTAATTAAAGTAACGTAATCCTCAACATAGTATAAAGAAAAAAAGAATCTTTGAAGTAAATATAAAGTAATCAACCCCCATTATTTTATTTAACCAAAAAATAAACAAAATTACTAAAAAAGAAAAAAGAAATACCATTCATTTAAAACAAAATATTGCTTGAAATACTTTGGTTTTTAATTATAGCTTCAAAATCATCTTTTTCAATGCCCGCTTACACTTTTTCTTTCGTTTAAACTTTTTACATGTTTAGTATCTCTTCAACTCTTTTTTGTAGATCCTTTCTATATACTCCCTTTCTTTTTCCATTAGAATTCTTTTTAATACTTTTTTCGAAAATTTATATTTAAATTTCACTTATAAAACTATTTACTTTTTTATTAATAATATTATAAAAAATAATTAAAGAAAAAAATAACTTGCTTTTGCTCTTTATCCATAAATTAATAACGTTTTGCAATATTTCAAAAAATTGTTTAACAATTAATCTTTCGGAATTTTTTTACATTTTTGTTTTTAATTAAAACAAAAAAAGCAAAGCTTTTCTTTTTGCTTTAATACAATATAATATTTCTTTTTCGAGTTTTTTGTAAAGCAACTTTGTATATATAATATATATATATCTTTAAAGTCCTCGAAACAATCGTTAACAACGAATAACGATTTCGTTAGCGATTTTAATAACGATTTGATAAACCTTTTATACAATTTACAATGTATCATTTTAAATATATCGTTGTTATCGTTTTTCGATTGATTTGAAGTTTTCATAATAGGCTTTTTACTATTGTCATTAGCTTAAATCAATATTGCAAACGTTTGATCCTATTATTATTGTTATTATTATTTCATCGTTAATATTTAATCCTATTATTGCTATTATTATTATTTCAATATAGCTTTTTGTTATAAAGAATTTTCGTTAATAAAATCTTATATCAACAATTCAAATGCTCAAATGTATACTATTATTGTATCAAATTAATATTATTGTTTGTTGCTCAAAAAGAAAAGAATATTAACCTATAGGATCAATTGAAAGGCTTTGTTTATCGAAACCATTATCGTTTTCCATTTGATCTTTTTTATTATTTTTATAATCTTGCTTTAAAGAAAAAAAAAAAAAAGAAAAAACCTCGATTATAACAAACGTTTTTAATTTCGATTATTTTGTTATTAATATTGTTTATACATTTGCTATACTTTCATATTGCTTCTGCTTTTTGGTAAAGCCTTCACTCGATAACCCTTTTATTATATTTAACGTAAAATTGTTCGATTTATTAGTATAGAAAAATATACTTAAAAAAGTAATGAATTTGATAAAGAAGTTGAAATGATTTGGATATGGATTTAGGTTTATAATGAAAAAAGCTTTTGTTATATACTTTTTGTTAATATAAACACTACTTTGCTATTTCGAAATGTTGAATAAATATTTATCTCATTGCGAAATGCTTATATACATATTGCCATCTAGAAATAAACAAATATAACTATATACCTCGCAACAATAATCGCAAAGTTTACAATAAACGCTTTTTGCTCGATCTAATTAATTAACAAATGCTACATAAAATATAATATAAAATTATTAACGAATAATTGCTTAAAAATAAACTTTACTAAAAGGGAAAATAATATTACGTTTCCGCTACTCAATTAATATAGCAAACGTTCCAGTGCATATATATATTGTCACGGTTTACATACTCGATTAGCAAACATATACTATATATATATCCTGCTTATACAATTCATATATATATAACAATCTCTTTCCCATAGTATAATCAAATAATAGTAAATTTTAAGAACTCTATTGACCCTGTTCTAAACAGCTCTTTTACAGCATAAGCGTTACACTTACCTTCTTCAATATACCTTTCGTAAAGATAATAGTGTATCGGGATATAGATTGCGGATTAGATTACTATATACAAATCATTACTATTTCAAAGCGAAGCGTAGTTTTTAACAAACGCATTGAATATAAGGTTATCGAAAACGATTTATATATATTTGTTAGTCTAATAGAAAACGAAGCATATTGATTATCGAAAATCAAAAATATTGCTACAAATATCAAGTTGAAAATAGCCGCGAAATAGTTTATTAACCTATTTCAACAATTAATATAAACCGCAAAACAATTAACAAATAACCAAGCATAATCAACATTTTAATAAACCAATAAAAATGCAATAATGTACAATTTATACAAACGCTTTAATAAAACCTTTAAGAATAGAAAACAAATGCTTATTACAATACGCAAAGCGAAAAGAGAGTATTAAAAAAGAATAATCAATAATGTATTAGATAACGCAAATCTGTATAAAGTAATAGATTGGTACAAAGCAATCCCCTCCTTTAAAGTTCCGTTGTTTATAATCAACGACCAATTGATCGAAAGTATAAAAGAGAAAACATAAACTTTATTAAACAAAGTATTATATAGATATAATAACATTAACGATTTAAATACAGATCCAATATTAAAAAGTTATATCTCTACTCTCCCTTAGAATATTATTATATCTTTTAAAGAAATAGAACGAAATATTATCAAAGTTTCAAATACTTCGCTAAAAGCTAATAAGATTACAATTAGATTTTTAAAAGCCTATTGAAATAACGTTAAGAAATATTTATACGATCTTTTCGAATACTATTTCAAAAAAAGCTACTTCCTTAAAGTTTGGCGATTAGCTAAAGTAATAATACTATTTAAAGTTAACAAAAAAAACAAAAGCTTTGTACGCTTTTAGCATCTAATAGCCTTACTATCTTATATAAATAAAGATTTGAAACGAATCATTATAAGATGAATAATATGAATGTTGTTAATGTATAGTATATTGAGCTCTTAATATTGCAAAGCTTTATCTAAACAATCGGCTATAGACCTAATCACAGCATTTGTATACGATATAAAATGCGCTTTTGTTAGAAAACGAAAAATTATATTGATTATAATAAATATTCAAAGTGTATTCGATATATTACTACCCTAACGACTACTAAAAAAGATACAAGATCAAGGCTAACCCATAGCTTTTTTAAAAATAATTCGATTGTTTTTATAGGATCGCAAAGTAATGGTTAGACTAAAGAATACGTATATAAACGAATCGCGGGTATAATACAATACTCTTTAAAGCTTACCCTTATCTTCAATGCT
The DNA here is from genome assembly GCA_002162555.1 of Monilinia aucupariae. Taxonomy (NCBI): domain Eukaryota; kingdom Fungi; phylum Ascomycota; class Leotiomycetes; order Helotiales; family Sclerotiniaceae; genus Monilinia; species Monilinia aucupariae. Next base: position 5,788,656 of record NGKF01000001.1, read on the forward strand.
TTATATGCTTTATTTAGCGAAACTCTTAAACCAGAACCAAACTTTTCGCTTCAAATACATAAATAATATCGCGTTTTACAAAATGAGCAATATACTAGAAAAGAATATTACAATAATTATATAAGATATATAAAGAATCGAAATGTAAAAACAAACTAATAAAATCGTTTTTGCGCTAAAAAAGTTGAAAATGATATATTTCACTTATAAACATTACATATACACTCCAGAAACTATTATCTTTTTTACATTAACCATACGGCCCACAATAAACGCATTGAATAATACAAAACAATTGATGTTGAAATGGTTAGATATATAATTTAATCGCAAACTCACATTCAAAAAGTATATTATAGAACAAATAAAAAAAGTATGGAAAGTAGCGTTATATATTAAGCATTTTGTTAATACGTAATATAGGCTTTTTATAGTTTCCTTATGAAAAGCTACAATTATATGCGTTTTACTTTCGTTACTATATAGAGCAAAAGTGTAATACCCGGGATAAACAAAATTAAGCGCGAGCAACAATTATTTACAAAGCATTATAATAAATATTTGTATAAAGTTACGTATAGCGAAAGCAAACAAAATAATCAATATAGCAACAAAAGGTGTATTATTAATCTAAAGGATTACGCTTATAATAATTAGTCTACGTAATATGGGCCTATCGCTTTGTAAAATAGCTCTAGAACATATTTATATTAATATAGCTTTTCGATTTAAAAAGCTGAACATATACTACCCGTTTATTATACACCTAATCGCACTAGGGTATTATACGCAATATGATATAAAATTACGAATAACGGATCGACTACTCCCAAAAGCGTTTTATCCGATTCTTTTTTTTTTGTATTATACCCCCGGGTATAGAATGAACTTTACAAAAAGGATAGACAAAAAAACAACAACGAAAAGCTTTATTGATTAATGGAATGCTTTATCCCCTAATGCGATTATCATTTTCTTTAATAGGTTCGAGTTGTACAATAACACAGGTAAGTATATAGATTATGGTTATGCGATCTATTAAGGATAAAACTTTATCGCTATTAACAAAGATACAATTAATATATTCTCGTATATCTTTAATACAAAAACGATAAGCGCTTTAAAAAAGCTACAAAAAGCGTTAATATTGTTAATCACTATGAATATACAAAAATGGCTTTATATCGATAATATTTCGATAATATAATACAAATGTACAAATGCTTCGAATACTTTACAATAAACGTTTTTAAAAAGTTATAAATTTATCGATTAATATATAATTAAGATATAATGGTTCCTCAAGCATCAAAAGATTATTAATAACAAAACGGTGAATAAATTAACAAATATAAATGTGAAAAGCGATATAATAAATTCAAAGCCTATTGTATAACCAACGATCAACAGGATAAACTTGATAGTATAAAGCTTAATCCACAATGCGACGGATAATTAGTAAAGCAAAAACAAATTTACATTAACGAGAAGATATTGCAAATAGTAATTAAACTATATATTTAAAAAGTTTATAAAGTTTAGATTTATTAAATCGATATTATATAAATTATTAATGTTGCGATTTAAACATAGCGATTTTAAGGTTTATTATAAACATTTCAAATACAAAAACGTAAAAACCTATTATTTATATAGTAAAACTAAAACCTTTAAACATTTTATCTTTTACAAGATTTTTATTAAAAGGTTTTATTTGTAATCGTTCAAACCTGTTTGCCTACTAGCGATCACTTGGGAAAGGCATAATTATATATAACAATTTCTTGCTTTTTTAAAGAAATTCGAATGTTTTGTTGCAATAATACAATATTTTATATTTTGTAATCGAAAGCCTAGCAGCACTCCGAATAGTATTCAATACAATGTTTTATTCGATTCTTTTTTTACCCCCCTTTTTTCTTTCTATTCTTTGCTTCATCTCGAAACCTAATCTAAAGCGCGATCTATAAAGCATAGTATAATACTTTATACAACGATATAAAAACTATAATTTAATATAACAATTACTTTTTTAACGTTCTTTATCAATACAATTGCTATATAGCCCAATATTTACTTTTTTTAAGTATAATAAGCAAAGATTAATCTCTTTAATATAGGATGTTTCTTTAAACAATGAAAGGAGATTGTTCAACAAAACTAGAGTTGTAAGAGATTGTTGAGAGAAAACGACTTTAATGCTTCAATTTAGCGATGTTGTATAATATATACCTAAGTAGTGAGCTCTTGAGTTTACGATTTATTAGTATATCATTCGTCTTTAGTACTTTTCGGGAGGTTAAGAGCCTAGCTAGTTTACATAGACGTTAAACATAATAAATAAATAAATAAATAAAATCAAGATCGATTCGAATATGCTATTATTTTACTATTTATACGATTACAAAATTATATTGAAAGATGAAAAGAAAAAAGCTTTAAAATATAATCCATTCTATAAGATATCGTTGAAACAATTAAAAGTTATTAAAGAATATTTAATTGATAATCTAACTAAAGGATTTATAAAGCTTAACTAAACTCTTTATACAATATTCGTTTTATTTGTTCGAAAAGCTAATGATACATTTCGATTTTATATCGATTTTCGTTTATTGAATTCTCTTACTATAAGACTACAGAATGACTCCGATCATTCGGACCTAATACTCTTATATGACCTCGCCTTTTATAAAGAGTATTTATACTCTTTTCATTCTATATCTTAAATCATTATGTTATATTTTTGTTTATTGAGTTTTATTTCTTTTATTATTCCTTTTTTTGATTATATATATATTTATTATAACCTAGATCATCCTGATTATCTTTTTTTCCTTTATTATCCATAATCATTTTAATTGATCTTAACCTCTACTTCTCTTTTATTGTATTACTCTCTCCCAAAAAACCATTTTTTTTATTGTTTTTGATTATTATTTCCACTCTTTATCTTTTTCCCTTTTATATTAATGATTTATACAAAAACAAAAGTTTATCCAAAATTAATTATTTATAAAAGTAATATACAATTTTAAATTCCTTTCGATATACCGAAGTATTTTATAAAGAATCCAAAGTATCGAAAAAGTTGATGAAGAAACTATAAACAATGATGATATAGAATTGTATTTTTTAATAGAGATAAAAAAAAAGCAAAGACAACAAAATAAATTATACTTTAAAAAAAAGAAATTCAAATTGTAAACAATTATATTTTTGTTTAATATCAACCATTTAAATATAACGATGATAAAGATAAGATTTGATAGCGTTTATATTACAAATCAAACGATAATATAAAATGATTATAGGATTAACAATTATTATCAAAAACAATAGTTTTCTTTATTCGATGATTTAGTTTATAAATTGTATGTCAAACCTATTTTATAGTTTACAACCCGAAAAATTCAATATACGCCGTCTATATAGCCTTTGTTGTTAATGCTAAAAAGCTTTTAATAGTTTTATATTTTTAAATCTGAAAATCAAATTGAAAAAAGAAAAGTACGATCTGCTAGAACTTTAAATAATTATTAAATCGGTTTAATTATATTCTAATTCGATTGAATATTCGTGATTAGAACGCTAAGGATTAGTATATAAAGTGAATAAACTTTATAGAACAATAAACAACAATAAATTTCGACGTAATTGTGAAAATTTTATTTTAGGTTTGGGTATAGCAAATACCAAACCTTCGGGAAGGATTTAAACATATTTTGATTATCTATTTAATTAATTTAGCATTGTTTTGATTAACTTGTATAAACCAAATTGCAATCGATATATTACATTTCAACATCGATAGATACGCACAACAATACTTTGCGAATTCGTAAAGTATTAACGCCAAAATGAATGGGGATTCTATTATTATTAAAATCCTTTACTCATTACCAAAGATTTGTTTTTCCCTTTGTTTATATTATTTTTATTATTCTTTCATTATTTTATTTATATTACCGAAAAATTTATATTTCAATTACATTATATTTACATTTTATATAATTCAATTATTTAAGTTACAATACTTCGTTGATCAACTATATCTTCCGAATTTACTAATAATTCCAATGTATTTGTATTCGATACAATAACCTTTAAAAATCCTAAAATCGAAAAAACTAATGGGTTTATCAGTAACAAGCAATCTAGCCCTTCTAACAAGCCGAAGCCTTGTAGAAGCAAACGCTATAATGCCAAAAACAAACAATCTGCGAAAGTAAAACCTAAAATCATTATTCTTTTTAAGATTAAGTTCGATTTTGAAGAAGATTCTAAGCAAAATAAAAATGCTTTTATATTTAATAAGAATAATATCAAAAAGCTTATTGAAGCTTTTGTAAAATTTAATAAAAGAAATCTATCATTTGCAAAAAAGGAAAAAATATCATAATTCGATAATACTAATACAACAAAGTAATACAAAACTATAAAAGATCTCAAACAAAAATACAATATAATTAAAGAAAAATTCCATTATCGAATTTCCAAATAAATAAAGTATAATTTTCGACTCAATATAAAAGTTATAAATGAATACAAATTATCTAATTGAAATTAAAAGAAGATCTTTAAACCTGCTTTTTTAATGAAATATACTATATAAAACACCTTTCGATTAAAATATAACTAAAACTATTTATAAGCTTTAACATTTAAGTATAATGCAAAGAAAAAGCATAACCTTAAAGATATATTAATTTATAGCCAAAACTATAACCTTATTGTAATTTGGTTTATAACGAAGAAAAAGATTATCATTAAAACTATCGCTTTTTTGTTTTTGAAAAGCTTAAGTATTCGATTAAGATTAAAGTTTGTCGATAAAACTAGTAATCTATTGAAGGAATATTATATTTTGGTTTAGACCTTAATCTATATGGTTTATATAAAATATATAGATCTATTAGATTATAACAAAGATTTTAAAGAGAAAGCTTGATTAAAGAAAATTAATATTGAGATAGTTAATACCATTATAAAAGTTGTGGGAAAATCTAAAAAAAAAAAGTTTACATTTTCCAAGAATTATAATAATGAGATAAATTCGCTAACTAAAACATTCGAAATATTCGCTGCTAAAAATATCGCATTTTTAATCAAATTTATTATTATAAGAAAATCTATAACTTTTTTTAGTTTTATTAAAATCCTTAATAATGATGAAGTAATAAAGGTTAATATAGTTTACAATAAATCTTACTTTTATTATCAAAATGTATGGTTTGGAGATAAAAGCCATACTATAAAGAAAGATTATTCAATTTTCAAAAAATATTATATAAAAAAATGAATCACTTTCGATAAATTCGATATTATATATTGAAAAAAAAATCAGAATTAAACAAAACCATTTCAAATCTTTTATAACAAAAACATAAATCTTTTGGCATGTTTTGTATTGGTCAATATAAAAATGAATAAGTAGAACAAAGAGGATAATTCAAATTCAAATTCAATTGAATATATTAATATCATTGAAATCGTTGATAATGGTATTTATTTCTTTAACAATATCAACTTGATTTTATTCTTTACTTCTCGCTTAAATAGCTTTATCCTGAAATATATCAATATTGCCATTCAATTTAAATCTATTACATTACAATTTGAACAATATATTAACAAAAATAAAGCAAAAAAGGTTATTTCCATTTTAAAACAAAAACCCAAAAATATAGTTTCAAAACTTGCTACTTTTATTTTTGCAAAAGTTTAAGCGATTAGGTTTTTTTTATTTAATACTTCGGATTTTACAATAAATAATACGTTTCCGAATAGTTAAAGTTTTACAAGAATAGATTTGTCAATTATTATTAAGAAAATTATCTCTAAAAAGCTAAAAAGAAAATTTGTTCTTTTGGTTATAACTAATGATTATGGTATAATTGAGCAAACTAAATATTTAATCTTTAAGATTAAAATTCCCATTTTTATCGATTTCTTACTTAAAACAATACCTGAACTTTAGAAAAAATGATCAACTAAGATTAATAATTTATCAAAACCCAAAGCATTAATACTAGAACTTCTCAAAACTATTAATAATATATCATTTGTTACTTTAAAATCCTATATTGCTATAGCTCAAAACCAAAAGTTTATTGAAATATAAATCAATTATTGTAATATATTTAAATATAACCTTTTAATACAAATAAATGCAATTTCTATTGCTTTGCTAAACTATTAAAGGGAGATGTACAATTAGGTTGTATACATTTCAAAAATGGATTGAAATTGTAAAAAGCTATCGATAATTAAGATTCTATTAAACAATCAAAGCCCAATCAAAACTATTTCCGATAATGGTTTTACCATTAATATAATGAACAATAAATTATGTATAGTTTTGAACTTTTCAATAAGCTTAGTAAATATAAGTATTATAGGTATTGATATAGTCGAATCGAAATTTATAAGCATATATAGAAATATCAAAATTTTTCTTAATAGAATTACAAATATAGTTAGTATTTACATAATGAAAAATATTTGAAACAAGTTTCTATTAAGTATGCCATAGTTTATTGCCGACGAAATTACATTTAATTATTAATACGATTTATAGTATATTGCGATTACTAATAACAATAATAAATATCGTACAAATGTTTAATATAGTAAATAAATATTGCAAATAGCTTACAATAAACATTTCTTCGATGTTAATAAAGAAAACTAGATTTCGATATATTCAACGAGCAATATATCGATAATCTTATATTAAATCCCCTTCGAGATGTAGAATTTTTGAAGAAATAAATGGTATTTGATAAATATTACAAATTGTTAAACCCAAAACTTTGTAAATGATTAAAAAAAGTGTTAATCTATCTAAAACTAATTAAAAACCATATTCTACTTTCAGATCCGTAAGATTTATACATTAATAAACCAAAATATATTAAACATTTGATCGCTTTTGAAGATAATAATAAATTTACCTATAAGTATCATCGAATTATTGTACAATCTATATATTCAATAATTAAAGTATTGATAAAGGATTTCCAAAAAGATCTTCCATTTTTTGTTAATACTTTGTATAAGAATAAAGCCAACAAAGTTTAACCATTCAATATTCCTATAAATATAAATGGAAAACATTCCGAAGGATTAGTAGATTAGTTTAAACATTACAAAAAAATGTTTCTTTATTAAAAACCTATTAGTAAATGAAAAAAGTATTTAATACCAAGATTTAATAATGAGCCTAAAGGATATCGATTAATTTCTAAACGCATAAAGAAAATTAAACATAAAGATATATTTATTAAACAAAAAAAAGATTTATTATTATTATATCTTTTAAATCGCAAAGGTACTTTAGTATTTGATTGGATTTATATTAGCAAAATGCAATTTGATATTGTATTTCTTTAAAAGATTAATACAATTTTGTATACAATATAACAAACAGTAGATTTCCCGATTTTAAAAGCTTTAATATAGATAATCTCTAAAATGCTTTAAAACTATATTAATTAAAGAATATTCAAATATTGCGAAAGGTTATATAGGAACTTATAGTTTTTAATTAAAAAAAAGATTTTTGGTATTTACAGAATTATTAATATTGTTATCGAGTTAAACAAGATTATAATCCGGGATACCAATTTTCCATTTAATACAAATACCTTCGCTAAAAATTTTACGAGATATATAATTGCTTCTTTAATCGATTTCTTTTCTAATTATAATCAAGTTTCTTTAGCAAAAGAGAATAAGAATATAACTATATTCCAAACTCCGTTTAACTTATTACAATAAATAACTTTTCCATAAAAAGCAATAAACTTAATGATTTAGTTTTGCAAGATTGTTTTGAAAATCTTAAGCAATCTTTCGCCAACTATAACATTACTTTTCTTAAATAATATTAGAATTAAGGATCTATTAAATAATTACAATATAAAGAAAATCGAAAATAAAGTTAAACGTTTTATTTTTAAACATATTCAATCCATTAACAAAACGCTTAAACGATTAAAAAAAGTAGATTGTTTAATTAAAGTTAAATCAAAATAGTATATAAATGGAATCCAGATTGTTAATTATGTTTATAGCATTGATGAGCGAATTTCTGTAACGCTTATGCCGTAAAAGAGCTGTTTAGAACAGGGTTAATAGAGTTCTTAGAATTTACTACTATCTAACTATATTACAAAGGAAAGACTATTATATATACATGAACCGTATAAACAGGATACATATACAGTATATACTCGCTAATCAAGCATATAAACCGTAACAACATACATATACACCAAAACGTTTACCATACCAATCAAACAGCAAAAACGTAATACTACCCCTCTTTTTAATAAAGTTTGTTTTTAAGCGATTATCTATTAATAATCCTGTATTATACTCTATGCAATACTTGCCAGCTAATTAAGTCGAGCAAAAAGCGTTTATTGTAAACTTTGCGATTATTGTTGCGAAGTATATGGTTATATTTGCTTATTCCTAAACGACAATATGTATATAGACATTTTGTAACGAGATAAATGCCTATTTAGCATTTCGAAACGGCAAAATGATGTTTGTATTGAGAAAGGGCATATAATAAAAACTTTTTCCATTGTAAACCTAAATCTATATCCAAATTACTTTAATTTCTTTATCAAATTTATTGCTTTTTTGAATATATTTTCCTATACTAATAAATCGAACAACTCTACGCCGAATATAGCGAAAAGATTATCGAGTAAAAGCTTTACCAAAAAGCAGAAACAATGTGAAAGTGCGGCGAACGCGTAGATAACGTTAGTAGTGAAACAATCGAAGTTAAAAGCGCTTATTATGATCGAAGTTTNTTTTTTTTTTTTTTTTCTTTTCTTCAAAACAAGATTACAAAGGTAATAAAGAAAATGAAATGGCGGAAAGCAATAATGATTTTAATAAGCAAGGCCTTCCAATTGATCTTGCGGGTTAGTTTTCCTTTTCCTTTTGAGCATCAAATAATAATACTAATTTGGTATAACAATAATATGTATTCGAGCATTTGAATCGTTGATGTAAGATCTTATTGATGAAGGTTTTCTATAACAAAAGGTTATATTGAAACAATAATAATAACAATAACAGAATTGGATATCAATAACGAAATAATAATAATAGCAATAATAAGATCGAGTATTTGCGATATCGATTTAGACCAATAGCAATGGCAAAAAGCTTATTGTAAAGATTTTAAATTAATCGAAAAACGATAACGATAATATATTTGAAACGATATATCGTAAATTGTACAAAGGATCTATCAAATCGTTGTTGAAGTTATTAATAAAATCATTATTCGTTATTAATAATTGTTTCGAGGATTTTGAGGGTATATATATACTATATGTGCGGAATTGCTTTGCGAGAAATTTGAAAGGGAGGTGTTATATTATGTTGAAGTAGAAAGAAAAGCTTTACTTTTTTTGTTTTAATTAAAAGCAAAAATATAAGAAGGTTTTGAAGGGTTAATTGTTAAGCGATTTTTTGAGATATTGCGAAATGTTATCGATCTACGAACAAAAAGCGAAAGCAAATTATTTCTTTTTTTGATTGTTTTTTGCAATGTTGTTAACAAAAAAGCAGATGGCTTTGCAAACGAAATTTAAGTATAAATTCTCGAAAAAGATATTAAAAAGAATTTTAGCGAAAAAGAAAAAAAAGTGTATAAAGAGGATCCATAAAGAAAAGTTAAAGAGATATCAAACGCGCAAAAAACTTAAACGGGAAAAAAAACGCGGGTGAGCATTGAAAAAAGTAGCTTTAAAGTTACAACTAAAAGCCGAAGCATTTCAAACGATATTTCGTTTTAAATGAATAATATTTTTTTTTTCTTTTTTAATAGTTTTGTTTATCTTTTGGTTAAATAGAATAGTAAAGATTGATCATTTTATATTTATTTTAAAGATTTCTTCTTTTTTTATATTATATCAAAGATCGCGTTATTTTAATTAATATTAATAATAATAGCGATAATTTGATGTAATATAAAGACTTTTTTAAATAACTATAATTACAAAATAGTTTAAAAGAAATATATTCGATCGGTGGCGGATATAGGTTTGTTATTATCAATGTAATTGTAATCGTTTTCTTTACTTTTGTAAAGCTTGATTTATTTAAGTAATAAAGTAAAAGAATCAAACAATATAAGATTCGTTCGATAGAAATCATGTAATTTGTAAAGAGCAGTTTTCAAATTAAAAGCGAAGTACTAAATAAGATCGGTATTAGCATTGAACTAGAAGATGCAATATCATAGAAAGTTGTAGATCTTTTTGATAACGAAAACTTTTTCTATTTCCCATTCAGAATTACTAATGATATTAATGGGCGATGGAGGCTTTTAAACTTGATTAGGGAAAAGATTGTTGTAGGTTTTCCGAAACTTATTGAACAAAAATATTAAATATATCTTTATAATGGCGGAAAGATCAAAGAGAAAAAAGCTATCTATTTGATTTATAATCTTAAATCAATTTTGAATGAAGTAATTAAACTTTTTAAAGGGTTATTAGATAAAATAGTTTTTTATATTCAATTATATGTAATCTCCGATATTAAAGTTTACGGTACGATGATACAAGTTAATGAACCGAGTCATTTTCTTTTAAATTCGAAAAATACTTTTTTTAGTATAGACAATAATTGTTTGATTATATTCAACAAATTTATAAGCGTTTTGAATATTTACGTTTTTTGTTGAAAGATTGTTTTTAATATCTCAATTTCAATTATTATATAAAGAGTAATTGTAAAAAGCTTTAAAAGGCGATAAACCTTTAAAAGATTCGTATAAAAGAATGAGTTAAGCGTAATCTATTATAAATAAGAATTCCAATTAATCGTTTTAATAATAATTAACAAATGAATGTAAGCGTTATTACAAATATTAATTGTAGATCTTTATTTAATCATTTATTTGAAGATGATAAACGATAAAAAGCTTAATATCAATGTTTAATAATTAATTGAATTTTTGCTAAAACTTTAAAATAAATTAAAGATCTTTATTCGATATAATCGATTTAGAGGCTTTGTAATATCGATAGATATGATACAAGTAGAGTTTAGCTTGTTTGTATGAATCCATTTCTTTGTAGTAAGAAATGAAGATGGTTTATTTTGTTAATCGATCGATAATTACAAAAACATTATTATAATTATGCTTATCTTTATTGAAATTGCAATAGTTTATAATAACATTTTGCTATACTTGTTCAAAAACAAAAAGCAAATATAACAAACCGGGAATGCAATCTTGCAGTATAAAATTGCGTTTGCAAGCGTAACAATTGCATATATATTGAGCAATTATTATAAATATACCAGACCAATAATATTGTTTTAATAACAAAAAATAAGTTTTCTTAATTCTAGAATATACTATAAAAACTGAATTATAAGTCTCTCGAATAAGGAATATACGGAAATTCTTCAAATCGAGCACTATTAAACAATCGTTATACAATAATAAATCGTTCTAAAAAGCAAAATATTTGTAGCTTTTAAATATTTCGATTTGTAAAGCTTATAAACTATTAAAAGAGCGATTAACATTAAGGATACAATTAATAATATTAAAATAAAAGGCAATAAGAGTTAGATCTATAGTAAACAATGCATTATTGTTGGTTTTTTTCTTTAAGTCGTTTTATATAATCTTTGTATCGATTTGATTGTTCTTTATAAGCTATTAAAGGCAATTCTTTTTCTTCGTTTAATTCTATACATCGAGTTTATCGATACAATATGTAAAAGCATTAACGAAGGGATTGTTTTTGTTGAGATGGTATATAATAACGAAGTTATAATCGATTAACAATTTGGCTTATTAAGTTTATTAAATGTTCAAAACTTTGATGGTTATAAAGTATTTGTCACGCTAAGAGCATGAGGCACGTGATAATCACGTGTTTGTAAAACACTGTGATCCCACGTGGGCTTCGGATCTTCCGGGAATAGGCGCATAAGCACCCTACCTACTTTTCGATCAACCGGAGCTAGAAAACTCCGAAGCGTTATAAGCTTGGTATATTACTAATTAAGTAAATTTCCAAGGTTAGTATAAATGCTTTATACGTTATCATATTAATATAATATTAGATCTTCTTAATTAGTATATTAGTTTCTTTTAGAATTATTTAAACCTATAATTATTAGTATATTATAATATCAAAGATCATTATACTATAGATCTATGATATCATAAATCATTATACTGTAGATCTTTAAGATTTTAGAGTTAAATGATGATTACGTAGAATCATGTGAATATAGATATATTAGGAACGAAGGGATCTTGTATTATAAAGAACAAACAATAATACAATCATTGTTTTATACTTATATTTTTATTCTTTCTCGATATTATTTCATTATATATTCGTAATTATCCTTTGTGATAGTTATGAGCCCGGTTTGTACTCGAAATCTTTGTAATAACTACAATTCGAATATCAATATTATACAACTTCTTTTTTCCCTTTAATCCCTAATCATCTTTTACTATATTCCCATCCTCTAGTAATCATCCTTTTCATCATATTAAATATCACTTTTAATAACTAAGCGGATTAATCCCTTTAATACCTATTATTTAAAAACATTAACTACTCTAAACATATCTGGAACAATATCGATTCGGATACTTTAGATTTTCCCAATTACCAATTCTGTAATTGGTTAAGCGCTAATCCATTTTAAACCTTTTCTATAGATATTATAATTTTTGAAGAGAATTGTAAACGCTATAATCAATATGCTATGGACTTTGAAGCTTATAATCGATATACTATTAATATCGAAATAAATGAAATATTTAAATTTAAACTCCTTACGGATCCTGTTTTTATTATATTAAAGGATTTTTTAAAGACCTTTTTATTTATAAAGAAGATTTATAAGATTTAGAAAAATAAATATAATCAAAATTATAGTAACTTCCGCTATATATTCGATTGAATTATATCTATAATTAATTTATCCTACATTTTGGAAATCTTCCAGAATACTACGCAAAACTGTACCCTAAAACAAATTATTGTTTATTTATATATAAAGATTGCTTTTATTAATTTAACAATCTTAAAGATCATTCAAATCAAATATATCGATTATTTGAATAGTACATACAATAAACGGGTCGACTTGGTTAAATAATATAAAGAGTGGGAATCATTTTATGCCAAAGTATTTATCTACAACCTTCTGAAAATTAAAAGAATTTATGGATATAAACAATTCTTGAAAGCATTAAACAAATTAGCGCCAAATTGGTTGGAGCAACAACTAATTACTTTGAACACTGAAGATAAAAAAAAATGCTATACTATTACCCTAGAATAATACGGTAGTTTTTTCGTTGATCATATCGATTGGATAGATTATAATCCATTGCCAAAAGGATCCTTCGTTATTTAAGGACCAGGATTCCAATAATCATCTGGATCAAAGCGATAATTGAAGAGCAACAACGCTAACAACGCCATTCAATATTATCCTTGTAAAGAAAATCAACTGGTTGATCCAGATCATTATTATAAACTGGATAAGTGCTATATAATTGAACTAGTCTTTACCGATAAATACGTTGAATAGTCCATTCGGATTATTAGTGAAAAGCAAATTAAAAAGATTAACGAATGTATCAAAGATAAGAAATATAACAATTTTCGAAGCGTTCTATTCAAAAAGGAATGGCTCTTTACTACTTAAGCTAATTAACCTTATAAATCTTTACAAAGAAAGGATCTCTATAATATTGTTTTTTGCATTATTAACCCGAACAAGTGTATTGGCGCTTTTGCTATATTTATAATCATTTTTATGCATATGCTGGCAAATTGTATTTTGTTGAATAATTGTAGTACTATACACATTATTAATAATGTTAACCTTTTAATAAACGGAAAGTACGTTCCTAACGATATTTCGGATTACGTTAAAGCAGGATTATCAAACTTGCTAATAGTTGATTATAACAAAAGGGTAATCAAAGGAATTTTGCTAGGTAATGCGGATTTTATATTAACTAATGTTACATTTGTTTTTGGTTTTTATACTAATCTTGTATTCGAAACTCTATTTTGTAACAAGGATGTTTGGTTTAATGGATTTGATGCTATTGTTAGGATCGGCGATTAGATTAATAGTACTATTATTGTTCAATGTATTAGAAAACATAATTTTATCTTTTTAAAATATAACGCTCGTTTCAATTATTCTAATAAATCTAATTTTCCTATAAATATAAATATTATAATATTTACTGAAAAACAAAAGATTAATAAGCATTTCTTTTGATTATATGAAACGATAAAACTTTGATTAGAATCAAGCGATTTGTAGTATAAAAGATTAGGGCATTTTAGCAAAAAAGCATTGGAATACCTAATTAGGATAACTAAAGAAATACGGATTAAAGGAATCATTCGAATGAAATACATCGATTATTCATGTATATATACTAAACAGATTGTTTTACGCTTATTTAATGATTATTAATCACCTAAACCTTTTTATAAAATTTAATAGAATTTGTTCGATTTTCTTTATGTTTATAACGGAATATCATGATTACTAATAATCAAGGATATATACAATGAAAAGATCTTTATCTTTGCGTTGATCTAGAAAATGTATAATAAAGTTTTTGAAGTTTTGAAGAACTTTGTTATATAGATCTATCGCAAGTATAGTCTTTATATTATGGTGATTAAACAAAACAATGATATATTTGTAATAAAGATTAAAGGTAATATTATATTCGAAAAATGAATTTTCGAAAAGAGTATAGAATTTGAACTTTCTCTTTCCTTTATATATAAACCTAACAAAAAAGCAAAATGTATAGAATAAGAAATTATTATTAAACAAATTAAAATATATATTTCAATTGAATTATTGAATAAAATATAAATAAAGACCGTTTTTGCTGCTATTTATTTATATAACATTAATTCATTAAAAGCAAAAGGTTAGAAATGCTTTAACGAAATAATTAATTCCTAATTCAAACAATACTATAGATGGTACTCACCGTTGCTATTACAAAGGATCACTAACAATCTTTGTCCCGATTAGAATGCGATATATAAATATAATTGCTATATATACCCTTTGAATAAAGAAAAAGAAGCTGAGATTAGAATAAAATAGTATAAAATTAATCCGCGAGTATATATTAAATATTTGATTGAATATATTCTTATTACAATAATTTTCTATATCTAGATCCCTATATTCGATAAAGTTATTATTATATAAAATGTTAGATTTAATAAAAGATTTGTTTATAAAGATGATTTTTGTAGCGAGACTATTAACGCTATATCAATCCAAATGATTAAGGATTTGATTGTTGAACTGGATATTTAACAAATGAAATCGCTGAATGGCATTATTTTAAAGAACATAGATAATAAATTTATCGAAGGATCTATACAAAGAAAGTTTAAAACCACGCGCACTCTTGATTTTAATTATAAACGCTCTAGATTTTCAACCTCGAAGATGATTGAAAATCAAAAAGATCAAAAGAATCTAGTAATAAAATCTTTGCCATTTACCTTAATTCATGATAATGAGTATAGTACCTCATTAAATCCCGACACAATTATAAGAGTTAATGAATCAATACCGGTTCCTAATGAACCAAGATTTTTGTTGATTATACTTACAACGAAAAATAAAAGCCCATTCAAAATGATTAATTTACGAAAGGTTTGTATAAACTTTGATTATGGAGAATCAACGATTTCATCAAAACCATTAACATCAACATTAGATAATATTCTTAAAGATAATAAATCGAATAATCATTCGATTTTCAATAACGAAAAAGAAAATATAGTATTGTTTTCTATAAAAAAGAATATGTTTAAAAAATCTTTTTCGCTATTTATATTTAACAAAACTATTAAACAACTATGTATTTTATAGATAAAGATTCCTAGGCTTAATATCAATACTAAAGAGTACATTAAATACAATATGTTTAACGATATTGATATGATCCTCGATTATACAAAGCATCAAACAACAAACCATATTAAACATTTAAATCGTTTGTATTAATAAGCAAATAGTTACTATAAAACTAATATTTTTATTAGTATTGTAATTGTTTAATTATATGGATTTAGAAATAAACTTTAACAATTAAACGATTTCTATAACACTTTTTGGCTTAATAAACAAAAGGATAAACTAAATGAACAAAATAGTAAATTTATTATTATACATAATGTAGTAGTTGCTGTAATAAAATATAAACCGATAATTACATTTTTAATTTAATTTAAGGTTACTAATCTTCCACAAATATTAAAATCAATAGTATCATTACCATTAAGGTTCTTTCATAATCTTAAAATTTATATATTTGGATATTAATTCAAAATGGATTATGATTGCGAAATTAAAATATTATAGGATCAAGGCATTTAGCAAGAAATTGAAATAATATCGGTTAAATTAAAGCTTATTCCATTTTAATAAATATTTACTTATAAGAATAATCAAAGCGACTATATCAATTATTACAGATTACGATTAATAGTTAAAGAAAATCTTTAAGATACAGCGATAATCGAATCAATTTATACAATTACGTTTATTGCGTGGTCCTTTCGCATAATAATAGTAACGATAATAAAGAATGATTTTGAAACGAAGCAATATAACGTTATGAATATTTTTGTTAATGTATCTCAAAATCCTATTAGGAATTCAGTTATATGCTATATACCAAATGGATATAAAATATTTGATAAATCCATTATTTTTAATTGTGCGTTGTATGGTTTAAGAAACTCCTTTACATTTTGGTATAAAAAGTTTATAAGCATATTTATCAGCTTGAAAATGGTAAAGTGTAAAGAAAAGCTTTATATTTTTATGTTTTTTGATTTCCATGTATTTATTTTGTTCTTTGTTAACAATATCCAAATAATCTATTACAAAAGGTATGAACGTTAAAAAGATCAAATAGTGAATAGAATCAAAGCTAGATATAAGTTTAGAAATTTCGATGATATTCAATGGTTTTTAGGGATTCGAATCATTAGAGATCGACAATTTAAAAAATTGTGGTTAATATATGACACTTATATTGATAAGATCGCTTACAAATTTGGTTTTACAAAGGGAAAAGTAATTATACCATTTCCAATTATAATATTCGAGAAAAATAAGAATATAGTTTTTCTTTTTAAAGTAAAAGAATATCAAGAAAAAGTTGAATCAATCTTATATTCGGTTATAACAATTAAAACCGATTCAATGTTTCTATCACGCTTCCGCTGCCCGGTTGGCATGGCAGACGTTCTGATGCATATATACAACGTTACGGTTTATATGCTCGATTAGCGAGCATATACCATATATATATCCTGTTTATATAGTTTATATATATATAACAATCTTTTTTTCGTAGTATAATCAAATAATAGTAAATTCTAAAAACTTTATTGATTTTGTTCTAAATAGCTTTTTTATAGTATAAACGTTATATTATTTACTACTCAAATATCAAATCGTTTTAACTATTTGGTAGTTGTTTAAAAGAATACCTTCTTCAATAATACTTTTTTAGAAATGCTTTTAAACAACGAAACCGTTTACCTATAAAAAGAAAATCAATACTAGATCTAATTTAACAACGATATACTCCTCATTATTATCGAAAGTCTTTTTGCTCTTCTCTTCTTTTCAATATACTTTATTCTTCTCCTAGCAAGTTCAACGCTAACACCGCTGTATCTTTTAACCAGGATATCGCGCTAACAAGTTTTGTATTCGCATCATTAACTTTTTGTTCTACTTTTGGTTTTGCTTTTAATATAACTATTCAAAGTTAAAATTGAAGAAAAGGTAAAAAAACGAAACAAAAAGCAATATTTTTTTTACGATTTGCTTTTATTTTAAAGAATACTTTTTGCAACTCTACTTTGCATATCCTCGATTTTTAGAACTACAAAAGTGAATACGTTATACAAAAGATTCTTTTTGTTTAAACCATAGAAATTAAACGGTTATACAATAAGGTTGTATATAGTATTACTTTTGTTACTCTTTTTTTTAATTCCTTTCTTCTCAAAACAATTCTTTTTTTTATTGAAATTAATCGATATTTCATTACAAAAGAACAATATCAATTTTGCAAAAGTTATAAAAAAACTTCGAGGAGATTACAAATCGATAACTTTAACAGTTTTGTTTTTAGCTTTTCGTTTTTCGAATTTGATAATAATCGTTATACTAAAAGTAATCGATTCTTTATTTATAAATATAATTTCCCAAACCCTTTACATTTCTTTTACTTTATTTGTTTATATTACTTCAAAGTAATTAATCTTATTAAAAAGCTAAACGATAATATGAAATTTTGAGCAAGTTTGTAAAATATACTTGTTTTTGAACGCTTCGATTTGTATATCAATATTTTCGATTCAAAGATGGCCTAATATATCTACGTTATGGATTAAATAAAGTTGAAAGCTTAAAAGTATCTTTATGCGTTGTATATGCAAGTTTTTTATTTTATTAGTATAAAACTAGTATATTAGCTAA
The DNA here is from genome assembly GCA_002162555.1 of Monilinia aucupariae. Classification (NCBI taxonomy): domain Eukaryota; kingdom Fungi; phylum Ascomycota; class Leotiomycetes; order Helotiales; family Sclerotiniaceae; genus Monilinia; species Monilinia aucupariae. The sequence goes on from NGKF01000001.1 coordinate 5,807,244, forward strand.
TTGCAATTTATAACAATTTTGCAAAAGTTAAATATGTTTGTATTCAATACAATTATTGAAAAATACTTAATAATTCTTTTACTCGATATAGCCATTTTTTGGAATAGTATAGAACCTTTAAACTTTTGGCAATTTAAACTAAGATTATCAATAATACTTAATTATTCAAAGATCTCGAAAACAAGATTTTCGATTATCTAGTTTGAATTGTAGCTTTCCACAAAGACAATTGTTTTATTATAAAAAAGCTAATCGATAAGCTAATCAAAATCGATAAAAACGAAATCTCTATATAAGAAAAAAACCAATATTACATTTTTCGAAAGTTTGCTTTTGCTAAAAAGCTATTTATTACAATATTGATTTACTTTTTTTAAACGAATCGAAGCGTTAACTATTTTAGTATTGATGCAATTCAATATACTTAGTTCAAGTTGTTTTACTCGCTATATAACATTTTGACGGGATATATTGAAATTTTCAAAAGTTCGATTCTTGAAGTCTTCATTTAGAACATTGTTCCTTTTCTTGCTTTTAAAACTTGCTTTTAAACGTTACAAATAAGCTTTTACGAAATGAAGATAAATGTTTCTATTGATTTTGTTATCGCTACTAACAGCAAATCTCTTAAAGATTTCTATAATGTTAAAGATCACTTCGATTTTTAGATACATATTGAAAACGTTGAATCAATGCGTTAAACGAAAAACACCCGTTTAAAAACAAGCGTTTAGATAAAGACTCTTTTCTAAATGTTATTAAAGATATGCGATTCTTCGATTTGATTAAACTAATGAGAGATTAAACTATAATTCTACTTTGTATTCTTTCTAAAAACGAATACTCTTTTAGATCGAATACTTTTTTTGATTTTGAAGCAAACAAATATACTTTTATAAATATTATGTTTTTTACTTTTTTATTTTTATTGTTTAAACTATATTATTACTTATTTAAAACTTCTATTAGCGTTAAAGATTACAACGGTATATAAGGTCGCATTATTATTTATTATACTTTTCTTAATTTTTTGATCAATGATTGAAAACAATTATTTGTTCTATTTCTTATTACAGATTTAGATTTTTATAACATTATATTAAATAAATCATAATTCTCAAAATCGCGAGCAAAGTTTAATTACTTTAATCAACGTTTCGAATAGCCTTTAGAACAACTATTTACATACTCATTGAATCAAAACCTATTGTTTTCGAAAAATGATTTAAAACAAAAAAAGATCGATCGATTTATATAACAAAACGTTGATTAAAGAGACAATAAACTTAACGTTTATTGGTAACAATGAAACGCTTAGTTTAAGTTTATCATTGTATCCACAGTATAATTCTTCGATTCTATATTTGCAAAGAAACTCGATCTTTTTCTTTTTCCTTTTTTTCAATAAACATTCGAAAAAGCTTTTTAACAATTATTTAAAAAAGTTTGCATTGCAAAATTACAAAAACTTTACAAATCGTTGCTTTACTTTCTATTCGATATTATCGATATCTACGCTTTTACATTTGTACAATTCAAACTCTTATACAAAAGATACAAATACAACAAGCTTTTTACTATTATTATTAACGATATCGAAGCTATTACACAAAAATATCGATAAGAACAAAACCAAAAGGATTAGCTTTTAATCGTTATAAACACTTACTAATATATTGAATTTCAATTACATTTAAACAATGCTTTTGTTATTATTAACAAAGAATCTTCAATTCTTTCGGTATACAAAACCTTTCAAAAAACTTTTTTTAAAACCAATTCGAATATACTACCATTTTATTGTTTATACAATTACAAAATTATATTAAAAAGTAAAAAAGAAAAAGTTTTAAAATACAATCCATTTTACAAGATGTTGCTGAAACAATTAAAAGTTATCAAAGAATACCTAATTGATAATTTAATTAAAGGATTTATAAAGTTTAATTAAACTTTTTATATAATATTTATTTTGTTCGTTCGAAAAGCTAATAATACATTTCGATTTTGTATCGATTTTTGTTTACTAAACTTTTTTATTCATAAAAATCGATATTTTCTTTCTTTGATCAATAAAATGCTTATACGCTTTGTTGATACAAAGATTTATACAAAACTTGATATTCGTTAAACCTTTTATCAAATCAAAATGGATTCTGCTTTTGAGGAATATACTACATTTCGTATACATTACGGTTTTTACAAATATAAAATTGTACTATTTGGTTTTATAAACAATTTAGCAATTTATTAAAGATATATAAACGATATACTTTTCGATTATTTAAATATATTTTGCATTGTTTATTTTAACGATATTCTAATTTACTTTAAAAACAAAAAGGATTATTAAACTTAAATTAAACTAGTTTTAATTTGATTTAAAACTGTTAATCTTTAAGCCAACTTTAAAAAATGCGAATTCAATATTAAACGTACCAAATATCTCGGATTTATTATTTCTATCGAAGATATTGAAATTGATTCAAAGAAAATAAAAATAATTAAAAATTGAATATATTCTATAATTATTAAAAAAGTTTAATTATTCCTTAGTTTTTGCAATTTCTATCATTGTTTTATTAAAGATTACAATATTATAGCTAAACTTTTGATAAAGTTTATTAAAGCCAATACTCTGTTTCATTTTAACGATTTATATTGTAATATATTCAACATTTTAAAACAAAAGCTTACTTTCACTTCTTTGCTTCAGCATTACAATTACAACCTTCTTTGTATACTTGAAATCGATGCTTTAGATAAAGTAATCGCTAGTATGCTTTTTCAAAAGTATAATAACGATTGGTTATCTGTAGTATATTTCTCCAAAACTATGATTTTTGTTAAATTGAATTATAAGGTTTATAACAAAAAGATATTATCGATAATACGCTTTTTTGGTTACTGGAAATTAAAACTAATTGGCTTTTTTTATTAAATTCGAGTTTATACAGATTACAAAGCTTTAGAATACTTTATAACTATTAAAGCTTTAAATATTCAACAAATTCGATAAGCTAAATTGTTAATTGATTACAATTTCGTTATTATATATCGTTTCGATAAAGACAATCCTTTCGTTGATGTTTTTACATATTGTATCGATAAGCTCGATGTACAAAATTAAACAAAGAAAAAGAATCACTTTTAATAACTTATAAAAAACAATCAAATCGATACAAAGATTATACAAAACGATTTAAAAAAAAAGATTAATGATAATACATTATTTACTATAAACTTAACTTTTATCACTTTTTATTTCAATATTGTTAATTATATTTTTAACGCTAATCGCTTTCTCGATAGTTTATAAGCTTTACAAATCAAGGTATTTAAAAGCTATAAATATTTCGTTTTTTAGAATGATTTACTATTATTTAACGATTGTTTAATAATGCCCAATTCGGAGAACCTCTGTATATTCCTTATTCGAAAGGCTTATAATTTAGTTTCTATAATATATTCTAAAATCAAAAAGATTTACTTTTTGCTATCAAAACAATATTATTGATCCGGTATACTTATAATAATTATTTAATATATACACAATTGTTACACTTGCAAATGCAATTCTATATCGCGAGATTGCACTTTTGGTTTACTATACCCGCTCCTCATTTCTAAACAAGTATAACAAAACGTTACTATGGATTATTACAATTTCAATAAGAATAAGCACGGTTACAATAACGTTCTTATAATTATCGATCAATTAATAAAACAGGCCATCTTCATTCTTTACTACAAAAAAGTTGATTTACGCAAACAAGCCAAGTTCTATTTGTATTACATCTATCGATATTACGGAGCCCTTAGATCGATTGTATTAAATAGAAGTCTTCAATTTATTTCAAAGTTTTGATAAGAATTTAATCAATTATTAAGTATTGATATTAAGCTTTTTATTGTTTATTATTTTCAAATAAATAGTTAAACGAAAATTTACAATTAATATTTGCAATAATGTTTACACTTATTTATTAGTTACTATCAAAACGATTAATCGAAATTCCTATTTATAATGAATTATACTTAGTTTACTCTTTTATACAAATTTTTTGAAGGTTTATTGTTTTTTAAAACTTTCTACGATTACCCTCTATATAATAGTTGAGATTGGGATACCAAGGATAGTTTTTCAACAAAAAATATAAATATCCAGAACATCTATAAATTTGTTAAACGTAATTAAATAATTGTTGTTTGCACTAAAAAAAATATCTTTCGAATTTAAAAGAAGATAACCTGGTTCATCAATTTGTATCGTTGTATTGTAAACTTCAATATCGAAGATTATGTATAGTTGAATATAAAGAATTATTCTACCCAACAATTTTCCAAAAAGCTTAATTATTTTATTCAAAGTCGATTTAAGATTATAAATTAAATAAATAGTTTTTTCTGTTTCAAATTTTTTGCTATTATAAAAATATATTTAATATTTCTGTTTAATAAACTTCGAAAGGTTTATAATAATTCTTTTTTTAATCAAATTTAAAAGCTTTTATTGTTTATTAATATTATTAATAATTTCGAATGAGAAATAGAGAAAGTTTTTATTATCAAAAAGATTTGCAACTCTTTACAATATTATGTTTTTTGGTTTAACACTAACATCGATTTTATTTGGTATTTCGCTTTTGATTTGAAAACTGTTTTTTACAAATTATATAATTTCTATCAAACAAACCCTACATTGCTTAGTCCTTTTGCTTTATTGCTCGAATGGATCAAACTTTACAAAAATGAAGAAAACGATTACAATTATATTGATAATAATAAGCTTATATCCACCGCCAATCGAATATATTTTTTCTAAACTACTTTGTAATTACAATTACTCGAAAAAGCCTTTGTATTATATCAAATTATTGTTGCTATTATTAATACCAATTAAAGTAATGTAATCCCCGATATAGTACAAAGAAAGAAGGAATCTTTGAAATAAATATAAAGTAATTAACCTTTACTATTTTATTTAATCAAAAGACAAATAGAGTTACTAAAAGAGAAGAAAGAAATATTATCTATTTAAAACAAAATATCGTTTGAAAAGCTTTGGCTTTTAATTGTAATTTTAAAGCAACTTTTTTTAACGTCCGTTTACGCTTTTTCTTTTGTTTAAGTTTTTTGTATGTTTAGTATTTCTTTAACTCCTTTTCATGGATCTTTTTTATATATTCCTTTTTTTTTTTCGTTAGAATTCTTTTTAATATCTTTTTCGAGAATTTATACTTAAGCTTTATTTGTAAAATCATTTACTTTTTTGTTAATAACATTACAAAGAACAATCAAAGAAAAAGATAACTTGTTTTCGCTTTTTATTTATAGATTAATAACGCTTTGCGATATTTTAGAAAATTGTTTAATAATTAATCTTTTAGAACCTTTTTATATTTTTGCTTTTGATTAAAACAAAAAAAGCAAAGTTTTCCCTTTTGCTTTAATACAATATAATATTTCTTTTTCGAGTTTTTTGCAAAGCAACTCTGTATATACAGTATATATACATTTTCGAAATCCTTGAAACAATCGTTAACAACAAACAACAGTTTTGCAAACAATTTCAATAACAATTTGATCGACCTTTTATACAATTTACAATGTATCGTTTCAAATATATTGTTATTATTGTTCTTCGATTGATTTAAAGTCTTTGCAATAAGCTTTTTGTTATTGCTATTGGTTTAGATTGGTATTGCAAACGCCCGATCCTATTGTTATTATTATTATTGTTTTGCTATCGATATTTAATTTTGTTATTATTATTGTTATTGTTTCAATGTAGCCTTTTGTTGTAAAGAATCTTTGTTGATAAGATTTTGCATTAGCGATTTAAATGCTCGAATATATACTATTGTTGTATTAAATTAATATTATTGTTTGTTGTTTAAAAGGAAAAGAAAACTAATCCATAGGATCAATTGGAAGGCTTTGTTTGTTAAGATTATTGTTGCTTTCTATTTAATCTTTTTTATCATTTTTGTAATTTTGTTTTGAAGAAAAGAAAGAAGAAGAAGAAACCTCGATTATAATAAACGCTTTTAATTTCGATTACTTTGCCATTAGTATTGTTTATGCGTTCGCTATACTTTTATATTGCTTTTGTTTCTTAGTAAAGCTTTTATTCGATAACCCTTTTACTATATTCGATATAAAGTTGTTCGATTTATTAGCGTAGAAAAATATACTCAAAAAAGTAATGAATTTGATAAAGAAATTGAAATGATTTGGATATAGATTTAGGTTTACAATAAAAAAAAGCTTTTATTATATATTCTCTTAATACAAACATTACTTTGCTGTTTCGAAATATCAAATAAATATTTATTTTGTTGCGAAGTGTTTATATATATATTGTTGTTTAGAAATAAGCAAATACAATTATATATTTCGCAATAATAAACGCAAAGCTTATAACAAACACTTTTTGTTTAACCTAATTGGTTGGCAAATGCTGCACAAAATATAATACAGAATTATTAACGGATAATTGTTCAAGAACAAATTTAACTAAAAAGAAGGGGTAGTGTCACGCTTTCGCTGCCCGGCTAGTATAGCAAATGTTCCGATGCACATATACGATGTTACGGCTCATATGCTCGATTAGCGAGTACATACCGTACATGTATCTTGCTTATACAGTTCATATATATATAACAATCTTTTCTTCGTAGTATAGTTAGATAGTAGTAAATTCTAAGAACTCTATTGACCCTGTTCTAAACAGCTCTTTTACAGCATAAGCGTCATAGTTTCTTTTCTTTAAACTAAGCGAATATAGTATTAATCTTTTAAAGGATCATTTTATAGCAACAAATCATTGTATTGTATACTTATACGAATCTCGATACTTCTCTATTTATTATAGGGATAATTATATACTTCAAATAATGACCTTTTCAAATGCTTTTTTTGTAGATGATATGATTACTCGGAAATCCTTTCAAAGCTATGTAATTATATTGTATAATAATGTTATTGTATAAAAAGCCACAAAACAAAATATAGTTATTATTTTGATTACAAAAGCAAAACTTTTAGATGTAAAAAGATTAACTAAAAAAACAATAACAATATTATGGCTTTTAAAAAAGATTAGGGTATTAGTAAAGAAGCTTGTTAATATTTTTTGCGATAATACTTAAACAATCCGATTGATAGTTAAGGAAAATAAAAGAATCTTTATTAAACTTAAACATATAAATATTCAGAATATATGGCTTCGTTAAGAATACGCTAATAAGCGATTCTTGATCACATATTTACCAATTATCGATATACCAACAAATGGGCTTATTAAGAATCTCATTAAGCAGAAGTTTAAACATTTTGTTAAACTAATCAATATGCAAAACGTTAAGGATCGAATTATAAAGGTTATCGAATAATCGATAATTATATAGTATTCGAACAAAATTAATATTATTATAGTACTCCCTCTATACTTTACTACCTTAATCTTTATTTTTTATTTCTACCCCAAAAGAAACTTATTTCCGAGCAATCTTTCCATTATCATTATTACCCATTTTCTTTTTCTTTTTTTTTCTCTTCATTTTTGCTGTTGCAAAGTAATCCTCCGAAATATACCCGTTTCCAAAGAAATCCGTTTTCAATGTAGATACACTCTACGCCGATTCCAAAGCTATCTAAAAATCGATATATTTTAAAACGCTTCGAAAAACGATTTAGAAACGCTTTATTTTCTATAATCATATAGTTAACGATTATAATATAAAGCGAAAAAGAGATATTATACTTTTTTGTTATTATTAGTTTTTGCAGCTAAAAAATCATTCGTTATTATATACAAATATATCAACAAAGGCCGATATATATATATAAAGCATCGATAATATTAAATTCCTTAGAAATCCGCGTTTTTATAGTAGATTTTATCTTCTTGCTTAACGATTAGCAATTTTATATATTATATATACGGATAGAGATTCTTTGGCTTTTTAGATTAAGTTTTTTTGGCGGAGGTATAGAGAGCTGTTATGGAAGAAGTAATAGGAATGGAAGATACTATTCCAAACTCTTTATTGTTCGATTCATCATTATATTCAACTTTTGAAAAATTAAAACCAAAATCCCCACTAAAATCCTATAAAATGTAAGTAATATATTGTTAAAATAATTATAATATTCATTTCCCGATAAAGCAAAGAATCTTTATTTTTATCTTTATTTTGATCTTTATCTTTATCCTCATCATTACTTTTGTTAAACGAACCGATTTGGGAGGGACGGGAGGGTAAAGAATCGAAAGAGTAAGGAGAAAGAGAACAAAAAGGCGAAGGGCGGCGATAAAGACAATGGGGAAAGAGAATGAGGATACAAATAGAGTATCCCAGGGACAATCTAAAAGAATTAAAAGAAAAAACAAAAAAAAAAGAAAAAGAAAAAGCAAAAAAAATAGAAAAAGTAGGAAAAGAAAAAGAAAGGGAAGAAGAAACGCAGCGACAGGAGGCAACCAAAGCTTCTTAAACATAAAAAAGATTTCCGACCCGGGAATTGCGATTACGACGGGGTATATTGATGATGATGTTATTGGTAATATTGTTATTGATATAATTGTTATTATTATTGCTGCTACTAATACTTGTCTTTAAGGAATCGAAAAATCAAGGGATTAAAACTACGATTAAATATCTATGCAATGAAAATTACAACAAAACAACAATACACTACAAAACGATCAAATACAACAAATATATAATGAATGCCCTTAATTATAATCGTTACCATTTATAGGATCGGCGATTCAAGAATTCATGAAATCATATGGAATTACTTATTTATACAACTATCTATAAAGAAATTGCATATACATCATTAAATTAGTTTTCGTTTGTTTGTTTATATCAATAAAGAATTACGCAAATAATATAAAGTTGTAGATTTATTCATTTTGTTTGCTTTATAAACAAATCATGTACTATGTATATAATCTAAAGGGTATATTATATTAAAAGTATAAAGCATATGATAATTATGTATTTATAGAACATTATAATTCCACATAAACCTTAGATCTTCCGGGAATAAACGTATAAGTATTCTATTTACTTTTTGATTAATTGAAGCTAGAAAGCTTCAAAACATTACAAGCTTGGTATACTACTAATTGAACAAGTTTCCAAGGTTAATATAAACGCTTTATACATTATCATACTAATGTAATATTGAATCTTTTTAATTAGTATATTAATCTCTTTTAGAATTATTTAGACCTATAATTACCAGTATATTATGATATTAGAGATCATTATATTGTAGATCTATGATATTATAAATCATTATACTATAGATCCTTAAGATCTCAGAATTAAATAATGATCACGTGGAATCACATAAATATAGGTATATTAGGAACGGAGGGATCTTGTATTATAGGGGATAGACAACAATATAATCACTATTTTATACCTATATCTTTATCCCTTCCCGATATCACTTCATTATATATTCGTAGCTATCCTCCGTGATAGTATTCTAAAGCTTTATGATTTGTATAGATTCGAATTTGATAAAGAAAGCTAGTTAGTTTTGATTTCCAATAGCCAAAAAAATATATTATCGATAATATCTTTTTGTTATAAACCTTATAGTTTAATTCAACAAGAATTATGGTTTTGAAGAAGTATATTATAGATAGCTAATCGTTATTATGCTTTTAAAAGAGCATGTTAACAATTATTCCATTCGAAGCGTCGATTTCAAGCATACAAAGAAGGTTGTAATTATAATGCTAAAGCAAAGAAGCGAAAATGAGTTTCTATTTCAAAACGTTGAATGTATTACAATACAAATCGTTGAAATGAAACGAGATATTGGTTTTGGTAAACTTTATTAAAGATTTAACTATAATACTGTAATTTTTAATAAAACAATAATAGAAATTGCAAAAACCAAGGAATAATTGAACTCCTTTAATGATTATAGAGTATATCCAACTTTCAATTACTTTTATCTTTTTTGGATCAACTTCAACATTTTCGATAAAGATAATAAATCCGAGATATTTGGTACATTTGATATTGAATTTATACTTTTTAAGGTTAGCCTAAAAGTTAATAACCTTGAATCAAATCAGGACTAGTTTGATTTAAACTTGGTAATTTTTTTGTTTTTAAAGTAGATCAGAATATTGTTAAGATAAGCAATACAAAATATATTTAAATAATCGAAAAGTATATTGTTTATATACCTTTAATAAATTACTAAACTATTTATAAAACCAAATAATACAACTTTGTATTTGTAAAAACCGTAATATATATAAAACATAGTATATTCTTCAAAAGCAAAATCTATTTTGATTCAATAGAAAGCTTAACAAATGTTAAGCTTTGTATAAATCTTTGTATTGGCGAAATATACAAATGTTTCGTTGATCAAAAAAAAAGAATATCGATCTTTACAGATGAAAAAGTTTAATAAACAAAAATCGATACAAAATCGAAATGCATTATTAGCTTTTCGAACAAACAAAACAAATATTGTATAAAAAATTTAGTTAAGCTTTATAAATCCTTTAGCTAGATTATCAATTAAATATTCTTTAACAATTTCTAATTATTCCAGCGATATTTTGTAGAATGGATTATATTTTAAAACTTTTTCTTTTTCATTTTCCAATATAATTTTGTAATCGTATAAACAATAAAATAGTAGTACATTCGAATCGATTTTGGAAAAAGCTTTTTGAAAAGCTTTATATACCGAAGGAATTGAAAGTTCTTTATTAATAATAGCAAAAGCATTATTCAAACATAATTAAAATCCAATATACTAGTAAATGTTTATAACAATTAAAAACTGGTTTTTCTAGTTTTGTTCTTATCGACGTTTTTGTATAATAATTTTGATATCGTTAAGAGTAATAGCGAAAAGCTTATTGTACTTATATCTCTTATACAAAAATTCGAATTGTATGGGTATAAAAACGTAAATATTGATAATATTGAACAAAAAGTAAAGCAATAACTTGTAAAGTTTCTATAACTTTGCAATATAAGCTTTTTTAAGCAATTGTTAAAAAGCTTTTTCAAGTATTTATTAAAGAGAAAAAGGGAAAGGAAAATCAAGTTTTTTTGTAGATATAAAGTTGAAGGGTTGTACTATGGATATAATAATAAACTTAAACTAAACGTTTCGTTGTTATTAATAAACATTGAACTTATCGTTTCTTTAATCAACGTTTTGTTGTACAAATCGATCGATCTTTTTCTATTTCAAATCATTTTTCGAAAACAATAGGTTTTGATTTAAAAAGTATATAAATAATCGTTTTAAAGGCTACTCGAAATATTAATTGAAATAATCGAACTTTGCTTGCGATTTTGAAAACTATGATTTATTTAGTATAATGTTGTAAAAACCTAAATCTGTAATAAAAAATGAAACGAATAATTGCTTTCGATTATTAATCGAAAAATTAAAAAAAATGTAATGAGTAATAACGCGATCTTATATATTATTGTAACTTTTAACGTTAATAAAAGTTTTAAATAAATAATAACGTAGTTTAAACAATGAAAATAAGAGAGTAAAAAGTGTAATATTAATAAAAATATATCCGTTTGTTTTAAAGTTAAAAAAAATATTCGATTTAAAAGAATATTCGTTTTTGGAAAGGATACAAAGTAGGGTTATAGTTTGACCTCCCATTAATTTAATCAAATCAAGGAATCGCATATCTTTGATAACATTTAGAAAAAAGTTTTTGTTTAAACGCTTGCTTTTAAACGAATGTTTTCCGTTTGATGCGCTAATTCAACGTTTTCAATATATATCTGGGGATCGAAATGATCTTTAGTATTATGAAAATCTTTAATAAACTCGCCGTTGATAACAATAACGAAATCAATAAAAATATTCGCTTTTATTTCATAGAAGCTTGCTCGCAATGTTTAAAAGCAAACTTTGGGAATAAAAAAGGGGGCGATATTCTAAGTAAAGATTTCGAGGGTTGGACTTTTAAGAATTCCAATATATCCCGTTAAAGTGTTATATAGCAGGTAAAATAGTTTAGGTTAAGCATATTAAACTATATCAATACCAGGATAATTAACGCTTCGATTCGTTTAGAAAAAATAAACCGACATTGTAATAAATAGCTTTTTAACAAAAGCAAGCTTTCGAAAAGTATAATATTTGTTTCTTTCTCGTATAAAAACCTCGTTTTTATTGATTTTGATTGATTTATCGGCTAGCTCTTCTATAATAAAACAATTATCCTTATAAAAAACTATAGCTCAAATTAAATAATCAGAAATCTTGTTTTCGAAATCCTTAAACAATTAAGTATCGTTGATGATCTTGGCTTAGGTTACCAAAAATCTAAAGATCCTATACCATTCCAAAAAGTGACTATATTGAATAGAAGGATTGTTAAGCATTTTCTAATAATTGTATTAAATACGGGTATATTTAACCTTTATAGGATTACTGTAAATTGCAGCTAATTAGCGTACTAATTCTATATTAGTAAAACAAGGAACTTGCGTATATAATGCATAGAGATACTTTTAAGCTTTCAACTCTATCTGGTTTATAATATAAGTATATCGGGCCGTTTTTGAATCGAAAGTATTGGTATACAAATCGAGATATTCAAGAATAAATATGCTTTACAAATTTGTTCAAGGTTTTATACTATCGTTTAGCTTTTTAATAAGATTAATTATTTTAAAATAATACAAACAAATAAAGTAAAGAGAATGTAAAAGGTTTAAGAAGCTATATTTGCGGATAAGAGATCAATCATTTTTAATATAACGATTATTATCAAATTTGAAAAACGAAAAATTGAAAGCAAGGTTATTAGGATTATCGATCTATAATCTCTTTAAAGTTCTTTTACAACTTTTGCAAAACTAATATTGCTTTTTTGTAATGAAATATTGATCAGTTTTAATAAAAGAAAGAATCGTTCCAAAGAGAAAAGAATTGAAAAAAAAAGTAATAAAAGCAATGCTATATGCAACCTTATCGCATAGTCATTCAATTTTTATAGTTTAAGCAAAAAGAACCTTTCGCATTATATGTTCGCTTTTGTGGTCTTGAGAATCGAAGATGCGCGAAGTAAAATTGTAAAAAGTATTTTCTAGAATAAAAGCAAATCATAAAAAAAGCATTGCTTTTTGTTTTGTCTTTTTATCTTTTCTTTAACTTTGATTTCGAATAGTTACATTAGAAACAAACCCAAAGGTAGAACAAAGAGTTAATGGTATAAACGCAAAGCTTGTTAACGCGGTATCTTGATCAAAAAACGTAACGGCATTAATATTGGATTTGTTGAAAAGAGAACAAAGTATATCGAAGGGAAAAGAAAAACAAAAAGATTTCCAAAAATAATAAAAAATATATTATTGTTAAATTAGATCTAATATTAATCTTTTTTCTATAGATAAACAATTTTATTGTTTAAAAGCGTTTCTAAGAAAATATTATCGAAGAAAATATTCTTTTAAATAACTATTAGATAGTTAAAACGATTTGATATTTGAGTAATAAATAATGTAACGTTTATATTGTAAAAGAACTATTTAAAACAGGATTAATAAAGTTCTTAGAATTTACTATTATTTGATTATACTACAAAGAAAAGATTGTTATATATATATAAACTGTATAAGCAAAACATATATACGGCACATGCTCGCTAATCGAGCACGTAAACCGTAACAACGTACACGTGCACTGAAACGTCTGCCATGCCAGCCGGGCAGCGGAAGCGTGACAATTTCTATAAATGCAAAAATCCAGAAGATTATCGATTGGTTTATATCATTTAATAAATATGATATTTAGATGTTTCTTAAAGTTTATATTTTCTTTTGAATTTAAATAAAGAATTTCGCTAAAAAGATAAATCCTTTATATCGATTATTAAAAAAAAATACAAAATTTATTTGGATAAAGCTAAAGCAATTTATTATAGATTCTTTAAAGTATATTTTAATCTACGCTTTTGCTTTTATACTTTTGCAATATAATGATTCGAAAAAGATTAATGAAATTGTTTGCAATGTTAATATTAGTTTTGAAGAATAAAACGTTTATTTGAATTAAATGTTTAATAGAAAAAGAACAATGGTTTGTTTTGAAAATAGAATATAAAATATTGTTGAAAGAAATTACAATGCAACTAAAAGAAAATATTATAATATTTTGAAAACTTTATAAAAGTTTAGATTTGATCTTTATAGTATATATTTCATTCTTGAGATTAATGCTAAAGTTTTGGTTATACAATTTAATTGTATTATTATTGATTTATTTAAAGCTTTAATTACAAAATGGATCGCTTGAATTCGATTGTTCGATTTTAAAGTCCGATATATTAAAGAAGCATTATATACTATTATCAACGAACTATTAAAACAACCTCGAAGTTCTTTTAACCCTTTTAAAAATAAAATGAATATTAATGATTGGATCGCCAAAAAATTTAATAATATTGTAACAATAAGTAATTCGCGAAACTTTACAAATTCGCAAAATATTGTATTACATAACGAGTATTCGAAAAATAATCGAAAAATCGCTTTTTATTTGTCAATTCTATAGAAGCCAATAAATATAACAATATTAAACTTTGGAAAGTTTAAAAAAAAAGCTTTGAGATTTAATATATAAAATAAATGTTTATTCAAAAATAAGTTAAAGAATATATTTTATCAATAAATCATTGATAATAAAAATGAACGTTTGGAATTAATCTTTTATTTGTATAATATATATAATTATAAAGGAATGAAAAGCATATTCAATAAAGTTTATCAATTATATCATTAAACGAATATATTTCAAGAAATTAAAGTGTTTATTAAAGCTTATTCTAATTATCAATTTTGCAAATCAAATCTTAAAAAAAAGCTGTTACATTCAATTTGAATTAATATATATTGAACCAAATATGGTTTAAATATCATTTATATATTTGTTAACAATAATTACAAGTATTTAATGGTTCTATATAATGATTTTTTTGGATGGATTAAAACAAAACTTTTACGCATTGCCAATTTAAAGAATGTTACATTGTTTCTTTGAAATGTTGTTTGTCGATATAGTATATTTGAAAAAATCGTTATAAATGAAAAATCTAAAAACAAAGATTATATAGAATATTTTACGGCAAAATATAAAATCAATAGGGTTCAAATCTTAATATACAATTCGAAAGCAAACGAAGCAATGGAACATAAATATTAATCATTAGAAAATAATTTAGCTAAAGCAACGAAAAAAAAAGGAAAATGGTTTCAATATTTGGATACTATTTTAATGGTTGATAAGGTTATTATTTATAAATCTATCAACTTTACTCTTTTTTATATAATTTATGGCCAGCATCCTGTTCTACTAATCGAAATCAAATATTGCATATAGAGAATCCTAAATTGAAATATTATAAAAACAAGATTCGATTTGTTGGTTGTTTGCATACATCAATTTGAGATGAAGAATGAAGATATTCGGGAAGCTATATTGCATAAAAAGCGTTATTGATTTGATAAAAAAGAACGTTTTGATAAAGATTATAATATAATAAAAAAGAATATTAAATAAGGCGATATGGTTTTATATAATAATCCATTAAGTAAGATTAATATATCAAGAAAGCGGAAACTTGTATATCGATAGTTTGAATCTTATCGAATAACAAAAGTAAATATAAATAAAAGCATTTATATTATAAAGAAGCTAAATGGAATTTGTTTGCATGGAATTTATATAAATAATAAATTCAAAAAGTTCATTTAGTATAACAATATAATTGTTTCGATAAAGCTAAACGAAGTTGAAGATAATGATTTGGAAATTGAAGATTCTTTAAAAGCTTTAGTTCCTTTGTTTAAAAGATTTATTGGATAAACTTTGGAAAATACAGATCAATTAATAAACGATAATCCGATATTTGAAAAAAATCAATTGTTTCGTCAATCTAATCTGGTTATCGAAATCCTTTTTCGCAGATTAGGATCTGCATAAACAAAATTTTGAACTTCTCGAATTTGATGCAAAACTTTAATTTTAAAGTTCAACTTTATTAAAAATATTAATCTATATTGTTGTCCAATAGATTAATCAAATCTTCGATATTGTTGTTTAATGGATTAACCAAATCCTTCAAAGTTATCGTTTGAAGCTATTTGTAATCTGTTACTTCATTTTAAATAAATGAGTTATTTATCATCAAAAACAATATTATTCACTAATAAATAAAGCAATTACCCCGCTAACAAAATGATTTCCATTTTCTTTTGTTTATATTAGATCATTTGTTTTTCTTTGTTAATTGTTTATATTATACGTTACCTTCGTTTAATTTATTTCTTTATTATATTAATATCTTTCTTTCCTTTTTATTTCAATTCTTTTCTTTAACAACAATAACCTTTTTTATATACTATACCTCGATTTTCATATCCTTTTGTATCAACAACTTTATAATTCTTCAACTTCGATATTGATTCTTTTGCTTTCAAATAAATTGTTTTTTTTTATTAATCTATTGATTCTTCAATCTTTTTTATATTTATAAATCTCATTTTCTTTATAAGATTTTTTACGCTTTTATATTAGATCTTCTGTATCCTTTTGCCCTTTAGTATTACAATTTCTTACCTTTATTACACCCTTTGTTTTTCATAATAAATGAACCAAAATCTTCGCTAATTGAAGAGATTAAACATAATAAAGCTAATTAATGATTTATAACCCTTTTAATTGTTGTTAAAGTATAGTATACAAAAAAATTCAATTACCCTTCGCAAATTCTGAAGTAGTACAGAAACCAATCTGTTGAATTGCAATATAGCGCGTATACTTCCTTCAATTATTTCGTATTGATTTTACAATATAAATTTGAGAAAGTTATAAATGAATCAATAATCGATATAGTCCGGAATAAAGTATAGCTTACTACTAGTATCTCTTAGAAAGAATATTTAAAAGACAATATTGTTGTTATCAAAAAAATAAAGAATGTTTAACACAAACATAAAAAATATTTGAATAACATTATGGATTATTGAACAAAATTTCCTATTAATAGACCTTTAGTTTTATTGCTCATCTTTAAATAAGGTTTTCAATTTGTTGAAGATTTATATGCTATTATTAAAACTTTCGAATCTATAGATACAATCGATAATATCAATGATGAACTAATGCGCCGATTATTAAAAGTACAAAAACGAAGATGTTGTATTAATCGATAAATTATACTTTTTGAGTTCAAGAAAGTTGTTTTGATTATATCGAAAAAAAAAGCTAAAATGAAATGAATTAATCAAAAAACTAAAAACTTGAGCTTTTTTTATAATGAGTATAGTCTATTGAATATTAATAATAAATAATACCGATTGGAAACGTTTTTTCGATTTATATTTATATTCGAGATTAAGAATATGAATTTGAATATTCCTATTAAATTAACAGATTATAATATAATGGTTTGAGAACACTTGAATATTAATATTTTAGCTAAAAAAACTAACCGCAAAGCAAACTTAATAAACGCTATAATAATTTATTATTGAACTTTTGCTAGGTTTAACAATCATATTGTTAAACATCAAAAGATCGATAAATATATTACTCCCAAAGTATATAAATATCCTTTTGCAACCATCGATAACAATCTTATATGGTTTTAAGCTTTATCAAAAAAATACATCGCTAAACGAATCGAATAGCATTAGATAATTAAATTGATTGCTTATTAACCGCTAAATATATGTTTATATTATATTCAATAATTGGCAAATATCTTTAGTTTGAAAACTATTCATTATAAAGTAAAAAAGCTTAATAGCAGATTAATAGAAATTTGTACAAAAAGAAATGTAATTGATAAAATATATATTTTTGGAAAGTTTTATAATTGGTTTAAACTTTATACTATTGCAAAAAAGGCTTAATATTAACAAACTTTTAGCTTGTTAACTTTTCAAAAGCTTTTTTCTAATAAGATAAATCTTTTTGTGCATTTAAATATTAGCGAAGAATCGTTATTAATAAGATTTGCTTGGATTTTGGCTTCGATACCAAATATTCTTGACAATTCGATTAAAAATGATATTCGAATTTTGATCAAAATGTATCAATATCATTGTTATTGGAAGGGAAGGAATTATAGTTTTTTATATATAGCTTATTTTTCTTTAATATAACAAATTATATGCATTGATTTGGTTTTTTAGCAAAAAGCGATTTTGTAAAGATTTGATAGGGAATATCGTTTATTAACAATTCCTTTCTTTATAATAAAGTATATTTCGATTGGAAATTTTAATCATTTGTTTGTATATAGCAATGCTTTAAACATTTTTGGTTTAAAAAAAAAGCGCAATTTATATGGCGCAATTATATCTTTTGTTTTTTATAATGATTATAAAATTGAGTATCAAACCCATTCCTTTTTTATTCTAACGGAGAAAATTAATATTTTTTGGTTGATTAAATCAATTAAAGCTTTTTTTAAAGCTTTGTTGTTTAATATTGAAGAATAGTAATTATTGTTATTCAAGATTAACTTTAAGGATTATAAAGCTATAAGGAAGAATGCGGAATTGAATTAAAAGGTTATTATAGATCCAATAGATATATTGGCTTCAAAAGCAATTGTTAAGATTGGTATAGCTATTATAAGCATTAAGCCTTTATATACTTCTATAGTTTCTTATATAGTTATAATGTATAATGATAACGATCAATTTTTACCCCTTTTTGAAAATGGCATATTATATCCAGCGATACTCAAATCATATTATGATTTAATGCCAATCTTTAATGAGAATATATCGGAAAGGAAAAGATTTGTAATGTTTAACTTTCCGATGAATGTTTGTATATTTTTTGCGCATTTTATCAAACAAGCATTTGTAAGAATTTTGTTTTAGAATGATACACTAATAAAGAAAAGCGTTTTGGAATTATTAAAAAAACCGAAAAAGCAATTCAATTTGTAATACAAAAAGTCAAAAAAGAATACCTTAGTCTTTTTTGTATAGATTTTCAAAGAAATAGAAAAACGAAAGAAAATATATAGAAAACATTCATTTTTTGATTGTTTAACAATAGTTTATGTATTAGAATTAAATATCGATTTTTTTATGAGTAAAGAATTCATTGCTTTTTTCTATTTCATTTTCGATGGTTAAAAGTCTAATCGTTTGTATTCCCTAAACCTTAACATTTATAGTTTTTAAAACAAATTCTTTGGAAATGATGAAGATTTAGGATTTTTGAAAAAGAAATAATGTATTGAGGAAGAGATTTCATTATAATAATCTATTTACAAACCAAAACCGTTTTGCGTGTTAAAAGAATTATTTATTACATGGAGCAAATAATTGTAGATTCTAATGTTTGAAATCGAAATAATAAATTCGAAGTACAATAGATTTGCAAAAAGATATTTTGCAAATTTGTAAAGTTTGGCAACCGGTACTAAAGAATATTGAATCAATAGATTTTGTTAAAGCATTTTATTAATATAACGGAATGGATGTATTGGTTTATTTGTTGGTATATAAACTTGGTTAAGCTTATCTTCACGGTTTTCTTTTGTTTTTTGTTTTTGGTTGATTGAAATCGATTAATAAATAAAATAAAAAGAAATATAAAACTATAGAATAATTCCGACCATTCGAACCTAACATCTTCATATAACCTTGCTTTTTATAAAAAGTATTTATACTCTTTTTACTCTATATTTTAGATTACTATATTATATTTTTGTTTACTAAGTTTTATCTCCTTTATCACTTTTTTTTTTAATTATATATATATTCATTATAATCTAGATCATCCTGATTGTCCTTCCCTCCTCCATTGTCCATAACCATCCTAGTTGACCCTAACCTTTACTCCCTTTTTGTTGTATTGCTCTCTCTCAGAAAACCATTCTTTTTGTTGTTTTTGGTTATTGTTTCCATCCCTCATCTTCTTCCCTTTTACATTACCCGCAAGGATCGATATCCTTTCCTTTTGATCGATAAGATGCTTACATATTTCGCTAATACAAAGATCTATACAAAGCTCGATATCCGTTAAACCTTTTATCGGATCAAAATGGATCTTGCTTTTGAAGAATATACTACGTTCCGTATACACTATAGTTTTTACAAATGCAAAATTGTACTATTTGGCCTTATAAACGGTTTAGCAATTTATCAAAGGTATATAAATAATATACTCTTCGATTATTTAAATATGTTTTGTATTGTTTATTTTAACAATATTTTGATTTACTTTGAAAACGAGGAAGATTATCAAACTCAAATCAAACTAATCCTGGTTCGATTCAAAATCGTTGGCTTTTAAGTTAACTTTAAAAAGTATAAATTCAATGTTAAATGTACCAAATATCTCGGATTTATCATTTTTATCGAAAATATTGAAGTTGATCCAAAGAAAGTAAAAGTAATTAAAAGTTGAATGTATTCTATAATCGTTAAGAAAATTTAATTATTCTTTAGTTTTTGCAATTTCTATTATTGTTTTATTAAAGATTATAATATTATAGTTAAACCTTTAACAAAGCTTATCAAAGCTAATACTTTGTTCCATTTCAACGATTTGTATTGCAATACGTTCAACATTTTGAAACAAAAGTTTATTTCCGCTCTTTTGCTTCAGCATTACAATTACAATTTTCTTTGTATACTTGAAACCAATGTTTTAAATAAAATAATCGCTAATATACTTTTTCAAAAGCATAGTAACGATTAACTACTTATAGTATACTTCTTTAAGATTATAATTCTTATTGAATTGAACTATAAAGTTTATAACAAAAAGATATTATCGATAATACGCTTTTTTAGCTATTGGAAATCAAAATTAACTAGTTCTTTTCATTAAATTCGAATTTATACAAATCACAAAGCTTTAGAATACTTTATGATTATTAAAGCTTTGAACGTTTGATAAACTCGATAAATTAAATTGTTAGTTGATTACAATTTCGTTATTATATATTGTTCTGGAAAAGATAATCTTTTTGCTAATGCTTTTATATATTTATTACGGAGGATAGCTACGAATATATAATGAAGATATCTAAAAGGGATAAAGGTATAAGTATAAAATAGTAATTGTATTATTATTCGTTTGTCTAAATATAGGATTTATCTGTATCTTATATACTATATATACATGACTACATATAATTATATGTAATCATTATATAGTTCTATAATCATAAGGATTTACAATACTACAAATCATAATATATTGTATAATAGTAGTTATAGGCTCAATTAGTCGATATACTAAGTTCGGTTAATACTCCGGTGCTTTTAGCATTAATAAATTAAAAACGGTTAGTATGCTCAAACGCCTTTACATATGTATGTTTTAATGGGCTTAAATACTTTAGCGTATGTATACTTTAGTATGCTTATGCATCTATTACCGGAAGATCCGAGTAATATGTAAGAGCATAATGTTCAATAAATATATGCTTCTTACATGCTTTACGCTTTCAGCGTGATATACCTCTCAGATCATGTGCGTAGTATATAATCTATTTACAAAACAAACAAAATAAATGAATCTACAATTACACGTTATTTATATGATTCTTTATTGATATAAACAAACAAACAAAAACTAATCTAATAATGTATATGCAATTTCCCCACAAATAATTGTATAAATGAATAATTCTATGTGATTTTATAGAAACCTGGATCGTCGATCCTATAAGCGATAATTACCATAATTGAAAGCATTTATTATATGTTTGTTGTATTTAATCGTTTTGTAGCGTTTTGTTGTTTTATTATGATTTCTATCGCCCGGCTATATAATAATAGCTTTGATCCTTCGATTTTTTAATCCTTTAAATTATCAAAATAGTAGCAATAGCAATAATAACAACAATCAACAATAACAATATCAATAACATCAACATCAATATGCTTTGCTATATTCGTAACTCCCGGGCTAGGAACCTTTCCCATGCTCGGGAAGCTTTAATTGTTTCTCATCACT
>NGKF01000001.1:5829283-5858995 GCA_002162555.1 Monilinia aucupariae
TTTTTTTTTTCTTTTTCTACTTTTATTTCTTTTTCTTCTTCTACTTTTTTTTTTTCTTTTAATCCTTTTAAATCGTTTTTTGGATACTTTTTTCGCATTCCCATTTTTTTTCCTTATTGCCTTTATCGTTGCTTTTCGTTCTTTTGTTTCCCCTTTTCTCATTCCTTCAATTTTTTTCTCTTTTTGTTCTTTCTAAACCAATTCTTTTAACGAAGATAACGATGAGGATAAGGATGAGGATTAGAGTAAGGATGAGGATGAAGATTCTTTGCTTTATTGAGAAATAAATATTATAATCATTTTAGTAGTACATTATTTACATTTTATAGGATTTTGATAAGGATTTTGGTTTTAACCTTTTAAAGGTTAAATATAGTAATGAATCGGGCAATAAAAGGTTTAGAGTAGTATCTTCCATTTTTGTTACTTTTTCCATAGCGGTTTTTTATATCCTTGCCAAAAAGATTTGGTTTAAAGGATCAAAGAATCTTCATTTATATATACAATATGTAAAATCGTTAATCGCTAAGTAAAGAGATAGGATTTGCTATAAAAACACGGATTCTCAAAAAGCTTAATGTTATTGATGCTTTACGCATATATATTAACCTTTGCTAGTACATTTGTATACAATAACGAATGATTTCTTGATCGCAAAGATTAATAATAATAAAAAAATATAATACCTTTTCTTCGCTTTATATTATAATCGTTAATTATATGACTATAGGAAATAAAGCGTTTTCAAATTGTTTTTCGAAGTATTCTAAAGTACATCGATTTTTAAATGGTTTCGAAATCGGTATGGGGTATATTTACGTTAAAAACGGATTTCTTTGAAAGTGGGTATACTTCAAAAGAT
This sequence comes from Monilinia aucupariae, assembly GCA_002162555.1. Lineage (NCBI taxonomy): Eukaryota > Fungi > Ascomycota > Leotiomycetes > Helotiales > Sclerotiniaceae > Monilinia > Monilinia aucupariae. Next base: position 5,830,146 of record NGKF01000001.1, read on the forward strand.
TATTTCGCGGTGATAAAGATGAAGAGGAAAAGGAAGAAAAGGAAGATAGATGGTAGTGATGATGGAAAGGTTGCTCGGAAGTAAACTTTCTTTAGGGTAAAGATGGAAAATGGGGATTAGAGTAATATAGTATAAAAGGAATACTGTAATAATATTAATTTTATTTGAATATTATATAATTATCGATCATTCGATAACCTTTATAATTCGATTCTTAACGTTTTGTATATTGATTAGTTTAACAAAGTGTTCAAACTTCTATTTAATAAGATTTTTAATAAACCCATTTGCTGGTATATCGACAATTAGTAAATATATGATTAAGAATCGTCTATTAGCGTATTTTTAACGAAACCATATATTTTGAATATTCATGTATTTAAATTTAGTAAAGATTTTTTCATTCTTATCAACTATTAATCGGATTGTTTGAATATTATTACAAAAGATATTAATAAGCTTCTTTACCAATACTCTAATCTCTTTTAAAAGCTTTAATATTGCTATTGCTTTTTTAATTAATCTTTTCACATTTAAAAGTTCTGTTTTTGTAGTTGAAATAATAATTGTATCTTATTTTATAACTTTCCATACAATAGTATCATTATACAATATGATCATATAGCCTTGAAAAGATTTCCGAGTAATTATATTATCTACAAAGGAAACATTTGAAAAGGTTATTAATTGAAGTATATAATTATCCCTATAGTAAATAAAAAAATACTAAGATCTGTATAAATATACGATATAATAATTTGTTGCTATAAAGTGATTTTTTGAAAGGTTAATGCTATATTCGTTTAGTTTGGAGGAAGGGAACATTGAATCGGCTCTAATTGTTATGGCCGAATACAAAATTGATTCAACTTTTTTCTAATATTTCTTTATTTTAGAAAAAAGAGTTATATTCTTATTCTTCTCGAATACTATAATTAAAAATGATATAGTTACTTTTCCCTTTGTAAAACCAAACTTGCGAACGATCTTATCGATATAGGTATCGTATATTAGTTACAATTTTTTAAGTTATCGATCTTTAATAATTCGAATCTTTAAAAACCATTGAATATCGCCAAGATCTTTAAACTTATATTTAATCTTAATTTTATTAATTATTTGATCCTTTTAACGTTTATATCTTTTGTAATAGATCACCTGGATATCATCAACAAAGAATAAAATAAATATATGAAAATTAAGAAATATAAAAATGCAAAGCTTTTTTTTACACTTTACTATTTTCTAATTGATAAATATACTTATAAACTCTTTATATCAAAATGTAAAGGAATCTTTTAAACCATACAACGCACAATCAAAAGTAATGGATTTACCCAATACTTTATACCCATCTAATATATAATATATTACTGGATTTCCAATAAGATTTTAAAATACATTAACGAAAGTATTTATAACGTTGTATTACTTCGTTTCAAAATTATCTTTTGCTATCATTGCCATCATTATGCGGAAAGACCGCGCAATAAATATAATTACATAAATCGATTCGATTATCGTTATATCCTAAAGATCTTCTCTAACTACTAATTGTGATCTATAGCGATCGATATAGCCGTTTTAATCATTTTTATAAATAAATACCTATTGAAATGGAATAGATTTTGATTTAACCAATATTGTTTCAATTTCTCGCCAAATGCCTTGATTCTATAATGCTTTAATCTTGCGATCATAATCCATTTTGAACCAATATCCAAATATATAAGTTCTAAAATTATGAAAAAACCTCGATAATAATGGTACCGTTGATTTTAGTATTCGTAAAAGATTCGTAATCTTGAATTGAATTAAAAATGTAATTATCGATTTATATTTTATTACAACAACTATTACGTTATATATAGTGATAAACTTATTATTTTGTTCATTTAGTTTATCCTTCTATTTATTAAGCCAAAAAATATTATAGAAATTATTTAATTGTTGAAATTCATTTCTGAATCCGTATAATTAAGCAATCACAATACTAATGAAAATATTAATCTTATAATAACCATTTGCTTATTAATGTAAACGATTTAAACGTTTGATATAATCTATTGTTTAATGCTTTGTATAATCAAGGATTATATTAATATCGTTAAACGTATCGAATTTAATGTACTCTTTAATATTGATATTAAGTCTAAGAATCTTTATCTATAAAGTACATAGCTATTTAATAGCTTTATTAGATATAAATGGCGAAAAAGATCTTTTAAACGTATTCCTCTTTATAAAAAGCAACATTGTATCTCCCTTCTCGTTATTGAAAATCAAATAATCATTCGATTTACCGTTCTCGAGAATACTATTTAATGCTGATATTAATGGTTTTAATGAAATCGCTGATTCTCCATAACCAAAATCCATATAAACCTTCCATAAATTAATCATTTTAAACAGGTTTTCATCCTCTATTGTAAATACAACCAACAAGGATCTTGGTTCACTAGAAACCGACATTAACTCATTGATTCCTATAACTATATCGGGATTTAATAAAATGCTATGCTTATTATTATGAATTAAAATAAATAACGAGAATTCTATCACTAGATTTTCTTAACCCTTCTAATCTTTAATCACCCCCAAAATCGAAAACCTAGAACATCTATAATTAAAATCAGAAATATATATGGTTTCAAACTTTTTTTGTACAAATCCTTCAATAAATTCATTATCCACGTTCTTTAAAATAATATTATCCGACGATTCCATTTGTTAAATATCCAGTTCAACGATCAAATCCTTAATTATTTGAATTAGTATAGCGTTAACAATTTTGCTACAAAAATCGTTTTTATAAACAAATCTTTTATTGAATCTAACATTTTGTATAATAATAATTTTATTGAACATAAGGATCTAAATACAGAAAATTGTTGTAATAGAAATATATCCAATCAAATATTCAATATATGCTTGCGGGTTAGTTTTATACCATTTTATTTTAATCCCAGCTTCTTTTTCTTTATCCAAAAGATACGCGCAATAACCATACCTATATATCGCACTTCAATTGAGACAAAGATTATCAATGATCTTTTGTAACAACAATGATAAATATCACCTATAATATTGCCTAAACCAGAAATTAATCACTTCGTTAAAGCATTTTCAACCCTTTGCTTTCAATAAACTAATGTTATATAAATATATAGCAGCAAAAGCGGCTTTTATTTATATTTTATCCGATAATCCAATTAAAGTATACATTTTAATCTATTTAATAATAATTTCTTATCCTGCGCATTCCGCTCCTTTATTAAATTCATACGTAAAGGAAAAAGAAAGTTTAAGTTTTATACCCTCTTCAAAAATCTATCTCTTAAACGCAATATTACCTTTGATCTCTATTACAAATGTATTATTATCTTGCTTAATCATTACAATATAAAAACTATATTTGCGATAGATTCATATAACAAAGTTTTTTAAAACTTTAGAAATTTTGTTATATATCTTCTAAATTAATACAAAAATAAAAATCTTTTCATTATATATATTCTTGATTATTAGTAACCATAACACTTCGTTATAAGCATAAGGAAAATCAAACAAATCCCATTAAACTTTATAAAAAGATTTAAATGATTAATAATCATTAAATAAATGTAAAACAATCTATTTCGCATAAATGCATGAATAATTAATGCATTCTACTCAAATAATTCCTTTAATCCATATTTTTTTAGCTATTCTAATTAAATATTCTAATGCTTTTTTGCTGAGATATTCTAATCTTTTATATTATAAATCGTTTGATTCTATTCTAGGTTTTATTATTTCGCATAATTAAAGAAAATGCTTATTAATCTTTTGGTTTTCGATAAACATTATAATATTTATGTTTATAGAAAAATTAGATTCATTAGAATAATTGAAATAAATATTATATTTTAAAAAGATAAAATTATACTTTTTAATATATTAAGCGATAATAATATTGTTAACCCGATCGCTGATCTTAACAATAACGTTAAATCCATTAAACCAAACATTCTTATTACGAAGTAGGATCTTGAATATGAGATTAATATAAAAACCAAGAATAAGCGCAATATTAGTTAATGTAAGATCTGTATCACTTAGCAAAATTCCTTTAATTATTTTTTCGTTATAATTAACCATTGATAAACTTAATGATCCTATTTTAATATAATTCGAAATATTATTAAAAATATATTTTTCGTTTATTAAAAGATTAGTATCGTTAATAATATATATAGTATTACAATTATCCAATAAGATACAATTTGTTAGTATATGCATGGAAATGATTATAAATGTAGTAAAAGCGTTAATATATTTGTTTAGATCGATAATGCAAAAAGCAATATTATAGAGATTCTTTTTTTGTAAAAATTCATAAGATTGATTGGCTTAAATAGTAAAGAATCATCCTTTTTTGGATAAAATATTATAAAGATTATTATATTTTTTGTTTTTGATATGTTTATTAATCTCTTTAACTTATTTTTCATTAATAGTTCGAATAGGTTGTTCAACGCATTTATCGGTAAAAGCTAATTCAATTATATAACATTCGTTAAGCTTATAATAATGGTTTGGATCAACTATTTAATTCTTTTTACAAGAACAATGTTGAGTAGTGTTGTTGCTTTGCGGTTATTGTTTAAATCCGAATAATTGTTGGAATCCTGGTTTTTGAATAGCGAAGGATCCTTTTGGCAATGAATTATAATTTATCCGATCGGCATAATCAACGAAAAGATTATTGTATTATTTTAAAGTAGTAATATAGTATCCTTTTTTGTTTTTAATGTTTAAAATAATTAGTTATTATTTTGATCAATTTGGGGCTAGTTTGCTAAATACTTTCAGAAATTGTTTATATTTACAAATTCTTTTGATTTTTAGAAGATTATAAACTAATGTTTTAGCATAAAATGATTTCCACTTTTTATATTATTTAATCAAATCGATCTATTTATTGCATGTACTATTTAAATGATCGATGTATTTAGTTTAAATAATCCTTAGAATTATTGAATTAGTAGAAGCAATTTTTATACGTAAATAGGCAATAATTTGTTTCAAAGTATAATCTTATGTAGTATTCTAAAAGATTTCCAAAGCGTAGAATAAATCAATTGTAAATATGATCCAATCGAACATATAGTGGAAGTTATTATGATTTTGGTTATATTTACTTTTCTAAATCCTATAAATCTTTTCTATAAATAAGAAGGTTTTTGAAAGATCTTTTAATATAGTAGAAACAAAATCCGTAGAGAATTTAGGTTTAAGTATTTCATTCATTTCGACGTTAATAGCGTATCGATTATAAACTTCAAAGTTTATAGCATATTGATTATAGCGTTTATAATTTTCTTTAAAAATCATAATATTTATAAAAAGGGTTTAAAGTGAATTAGCGCTTAACCAATCACGAAATTGATAATTGAAAGAGTTTAAAGTATTCGAATTGATATTATTCTAGATGTATTTAAAGCAATTAACATTTTTAAATAATAAATACCAAAAGGATCAATCCGTTTGGTTATTAAAAATGATTTTTGATATAATGAAAAGGATGATTATTAAAGGATAAAGGATAATGGGAATATAATAAAAAATAATTGAGAATTAAAGAGAAAAAAGAAGTTGTATAATATCGATATTCGAATTATAATTATTGTAGAGATTTCGAGCACAAACCAGGCTCATAACTATTATAGAGGATAGTTACGAATATATAATGAAGTAATATCAAAAAGGGATAAAAATATAAATATAAAATAATAATTGTATTGTTATTCGTTTGTTTAAATATAGGATTTATTTGTACTTTATATACTACATATACATGATTATATATGATTATATATAATCATTATATAGCTTTGTAATTATAAGGATCTATAGTACTACAAGTTATAATGTATTGTATAATAATAGTTACAAGTTTAATTAATCGATATGCCAAGCTTGATTGATATTTCGATGCTTTTAACGCTGGTAAATCAAAAGCGGTTAATATGCTTAAGCGCTTTTACATACGTATACTTTAGTGGGTTCAAGTACTTTAGCGTACATATACTTTAGTATGCTTATGCATCTATTACCGGAAGATCCGAGTAATACGTAAGAGCATAATGTTTAGTAAACACGTGCTTCTCACGTGCCTTACGCTCTCAGCGTAACAATATTGCATTAATAAACTCGATATATAGAATCAAACGAAGAAAAAGAATCGCTTTTAATAGCTTATAAAGAATAATTAAATCGATACAAGGATTATATAGAACGATTTGAAGAAGGAGATTAACAACAATGTATTATTTACTATAAACCTAGCTTTTATTGCTTTTCATTTTAATATTGTTAATTGTATTCTTAATGTTAATTGCTTTTTTGATAGTTTACAAGCTTTACAAATCGAGGTATTTAAAAGTTATAAGCATTTTGTTTTCCAGAACGATTTACTATTATATAACGATTGTTTAGTGATACCTAATTCGGAGAATCTTTGTATGTTTTTTATTTAAAAGGCTTATGATTCAGTTTTTATAGTATATCCTGAAATTAAAAAGATTTACTTTTTGCTATCAAAACAATACTATTGGTTTGGTATATCTACAACAATTGTTTAATATATATGCAATTGCTACGCTTGTAAACACAGTTTTGTATTGCAAAATTGCATTCCCGGTTTGTTATATCTGTTTCCCGTTCTTAAACAAGTATAACAAAACGTTACTATAAACTATTGCAGTTTCAATAAGGATAAATACGGTTACAATAACGTTCTTATAATTATCGATCGATTAACAAAATAAGCTATCTCTATTTTTTGCTATAAGTGTCACGCTAAGAGCGTAAAGCATGTGAGAAGCACGTGTTTATTGAACATTATACTCTTATGTATTACTCGGATCTTCCGGTAATAGATACACAGGCACATTAAAGTATACGTATGTTAAAGTGCTCGAGCTTATTAAAGCATATATATACAAAAGCGCTTAAGTATATTAACCGCTTTTGATCTATTAACGTTAAAAGCATCGGAGTATTAATCGAGCTTAGTATATCGATTAATTAAGCTTATAATTACTATTATACGATACATTATAATTTATAATATTGTAGATCCTTATAATTACAAAGCTATACAATAATCATATATAATTATATATAATCATATATATGTAGTATATAAAATATAAATAAATCCTATATTTAAAAAAACAAATAACAATACAATTATTGTTTTATACTTATACTTTTATTCTTTTCAAATATCCTCTTATATATTTGTAATTATCCTTCGTAATAGTTATAAACCTGGTTTATACTCGAAATCTCTACAACAATTACAATTCGAATATCGATATTATATAACTCCTTTTTTCCCTTTGATCTCTAATCATCTTTTATTACATTCCTATTATCCTTTATCCTCTAATAATCATTCTTTTCATTATATCAAAAATTACTTTCAATAATCGAACGGATTGATCCTTTTGATATTTATCATTTAAAAATGTTAATTGCTTTAAGTATATCTGGAACAATATCGATTCGGATACTTTAGACTTTTCCAATTACTAATTTCGTGATTAGTTGAACGTTAATTCATTCTAAACTTTTTTTATAAATATTATAATTTTTAAAAAGAATTGTAAACGCTATAATTAATATACTATAAATCTTAAAACTTACAATTGATATACTACTAACATCGAAATAAATGAAATACTTAAATCTAAACTTTTTGCAGATTCTATTTCTATTACATTAAAGGATCTTTTAAAAACCTTCTTATTTATAAAAAAGATTTATAAAACTCAAAAAAGTAAATATAATCAAAATCATAATAACTTCCGCTATGTGTTCGATTGGATTATATCTATAATCAACTTCTTTTACGCTTTGGAAATCTTTTAGAATATTATGCAAAACTATACTTTAAAACAAATTATTATTTATCTATATATAAAGATTACTTCTACTAATTCAATAATCTTAAGGATCATTCAAACCAAATATATTAATCATTTAAATAATATATACAATAAATAAATCAACCCGGTTAAATGGTATAAAGAATGGGAATCACTTTATATTAGAATATTGATTTACAACCTTTTAGAGATCAAAGAAATCTATGAATATAAACAATTCCTAAAAGCATTAAGCAAATTAACGCTAAATTGGTCGGAGCAACAATTAATTACTTTAAACATTAAAAACAAAAAAGAATGCTATACTATTATTTTAAAACAATACAGTAATCTTTTCGCTAATCATATCGATTGAATAAATCGTAATTTATTACTAAAAAGATCCTTCGCTATTCAAAAACCAGGATTTCAATAATCATTCGGATCTAAGCAACAATTGTAAAGCAATAACGCCATTTAGTATTATCTTTGTAAAGAGAATCAAATAGTTGGTTCAAACCATTGCTATAAGCCTAACGAGTATCGAATAGTTGAATTAGCTTTTATAAGTAAATGCATTGATTAGCTCATTCGGTTCATTAATAAAAAGCAAATTAAAAAGATCAACGAATATATCAAAAACAAGAAATATAACAATTTTCGAAACGTTCTAATCAAAAAGGGATGGCTTTCTACTATTTAAACTAATCAATTTTATAGATCTTTACAAAGAAAGGATCTTTATAACATTACTTTTTACATTATCGATTTAAACAAATGTATTAACGCTTTTGCTACATTTATGATTATTTTTATATATATATTAGCAAATTATACTTTGTTGAATAATTATAGTGCTATACATATTATTAACGATATTAACTTTCTAATAAACGGAAAATACGTTTTTAACGATATTTCGAATTATATTAAAACAGGATCATTAAGCTTACTAATGGTAGATCGTAACGAAAAAGTAATCAAAGGAATTTTGCTAAATGATACGGATTTTATATTAACTAATATTGCGCTTATTTCTGGTTTTTATATTAATCTTGTATTTGAAACCCTATTTCGTAATAAAGGTACTTGGTTTAATGAATTTGATGCTATTGTTAGGATTAGCGATCGGGTTAATAGTATTATTATCGCTTAATATATTAGAAAGCATAATCTTATCTTTTTAGAATACAACGCTTGTTTTAACTATTCTAATAAATCTAATTTTCTTATAAATATAAATATTATAATACTTACCGAAAACCAAAAGATCAATAAGCATTTCCTTCGATTACATGAAACAATAAAACCTTAAATGGAATTAAGCGATTTATAGTATGAAAGATTAGAACATCTCGGTAAAAAAGCATTAAAATACTTAATTAGAATAGTTAAAAAAGTACAGATCAAAAGAATTACTCGAATAAAATGCATTAACTATTTATATATTTACATTAAACAAATTGTTTTACATTTATTTAATAATTATCAATTATTTAAACCTTTTTATAAAGTTTAATAGGATTTGTTCGATTTTTCCTATATTTATAACGAAGTATTATAGTTGCTAGTAATTAAAGATATATACAATGGAAAAATCTTTACTTTTGCATTGATCCAGAAAATATATAACAAAGTTTTTGAAATCTTAAAGAACTTCGTTATATAGATCTATCGCAAATATAATCTTTATATTGTAATAATTAAACAAAATAATGATACATTTGTAATAGAGATTAAAGGTAATATTGCATTCGAAAGATGGATCTTCGAAAAAAGTATAGAATTTAAACTTTCCCTTTCCTTTACATATAAATCTAACGGAGAAGCGGAACGTGTAGAACAAAAAATCATTATTAAACAAATTAAAATATATACTTCAATTAGATTACCGGATAAAATGTAAATAAAAACTACTTTTGCTGTTATATACCTCTATAATATTAATTCATTAAAAGCAAAGGGTTGAAAATGCTTTAATAAAGTGATTAATTCCTGGTTTAAGCAATACTATAAGTAGTACTTATCATCATTATTACAAAAGATCATTAACGATCTTCGTCCCGATTAGAGTACGATATATAGGTATAATTATTGTGTGTACCCTTTAAATAAAAAAAGAGAAGCTGGGATTAAAGTAAAATAGTATAAAATTAACCCGCAAATATATATTGAATATTTGATCGAATATATTTCTATTATAGCAATCTTCCGTATTTAAATCCCTATACTTAATAAAGTTATTATTATACGAAATGTTAAATTCAATAAAAGATTTGTTTATGAAAACGATCTTTATAGCAAAATTGTTAATACTATACTAATTCAAATAATTAAGGATTTGATTATTAAACTGAATATTTAGCAAATGAAATCGCTGGATAATACTATTTTAGAGAATATAGATAATGAATTTACCGAAGGACTTATACAAAAAAAACTCGAGACCACATGCATTTCTGATCAAAATCATAAACGCTTTAAATCTTCGATTTCGAGGGTGATTAAAGTAATTGAAAAAGATTAGGAAAATCAAAAGAATCTGGTAATAGAATCCTTGCTATTTACTTTAATTTATAATAATGAGTATGGCATTTTATTAGATCCCGATATAATTATAGGAATTAACAAATCAACGCCGGTTTTTAATAAACCAAGATCTTTATTGGCTATATTTACAACAAAGGATAAAAGCTTGCTCAAAATGATTAATTTACAGAAAGCTTGTATGAACTTTGGTTATGGAGAATTAACGATTCCATTAAAACCATTAATACTAGCGTTAAATAGTATTCTCGAGGATAGTAAATCGAATAATTATTCAATTCTCAATAATAAGCAGGAAAATATAATATTGCTTTTTATAGAAAGGAATATATTTAAAAGATCTTTTTCGTTATTTATATCTAATAAAGCTATTAAACAACTATATATCCTACAAATAGAGATTCCTAAGCTTAACATCAATACTAAAAAGTATATTAAATTCGATGCGTTTAATAATATTGATATAATCCCCGATTATATAAGGTATTAAACAATAGATTATACTAAACGCTTAAATCGTTTACATTAATAAGCAAATAGTTATTATAAAACTAATATTTTCATTAATATTGTGATTACTTAATTATACGGATTTAGAAATGAACTTCAATGATTAAATGATTTTCATGATACTTTCTAGCTTAATAGATAAAAGGATAAGCTAAATAAACAAAATAGTAAGTTCATCACTATATATAACATAGTAGTTGCCGCAATAAAATATAAATCGACAATTATACTTTTAATTCAACTCAAAGTTATGGATCTTCTATAAATACTAAAATTAGCGGCATTATTATCATCGAGGTTCTTTCATAATCTTAAAACTTATATATTTGGATATTGGTTCAAAATGGATTATAACCGCGAAATTAAAGCATTACAGGATTAAGGCATTTGGCGAGAAATTGAAATAATATCGGTTAAATCAAAACCTATTCCATTTCAATAGGTATTTACTTATAAGAATAATCAAAGCGACTATATTGATTATTGCAAATTACAACTAATAATTAAAGGAGATCTTTAAGATACAACAACAATCGAATCGATTTATATAATTACGTTTGCCGTGCGATCCTTTCGCATAATAATGATAATAATAGCGAAGAATGATTTTGAAACAAAGCAATACAACGTTGTAAATATTTTCGTTAATACATCTCGAAATCTCATTAAGAATCCAGTTATATACTATATGCTAAATGGGTATAAAGTATCTAATAAATCCATTACTTTCGATTGTATATTGTATAGTTTGAAAAACTCTTTTGCACTTTGATATAAAGAGTTCATAAATACATTTACTAGCCTGAAAATAATAAAGTGCAAAGAAAAGCTTTATATCTTTATATCTTTTGATTTTCATGTATTTATTCTATTCTTTGTTAACAATATCCAAGTGATTTATTACAAAAAGTATAAATATCAAAAGGATTAAATAATTAATGAAATCAAGGCTAAATATAAGCTTAAAGATCTTAACGATATTCAATGGTTTCTAGGGATTTGAATTACTAAAAATCAACAATTTAAGAAATTGTAATTAATATATAATATCTATATTAACAAAATCGTTTGCAAATTTGGTTTTACAAAGAAAAGAGCAACTATACTATTTCCGATCATAATATTTGAAAAAAATAAAAATATAGCTCCTTTCTCAAAAGTAAAGAAATATTAAAAAAAAGTTGGATTAATCCTGTATTTGGCTATAACAATTAAAGCTAATTCAGCTTTTTCTTTCTTCAAACTCAACGAATATAATATTAATCCTTCAAAAGATTATTAAATAGCTATTGATTATTATATCGTATATTTATACAAATCTCGATACTTTTTTATTTGTTATAAAAACAATTATATCTTTTAAATAATAACCTTTTCAAATACTTTCTTTGTAAATGATATGGTTATATAGAAATCTTTTTAAAGCTATATAATTATATTATATAATAATGCTATTATATAGAAAGTTACAAAGCAAGATATAATTACTATTTCGATTATAAAAGTAGAACTTTTAGATGTAGAAAGATTAACCAAAAAAGTAATAACAATATTAAGGCTTTTAAAATGTTGAAAGAACTATGAACTTAAAGGAAGAACTTCGGTTACGTATATATGAATGGAGTTGCTTTTCATATATTTGTAATTCAATATGGTAAAAACGGTTCGAAGGTTGTAAGATTATGATACAAGTAAACCTATTTATATTCCTTTTTTCCATTAGTATCGATGCATTAATGGCACAATCCTATGATTATATAACTTTCGGTTATATAATCTCAATTATTTATCTTTTATATTCAATCATCGATGATTACATAACCTACGGTTATATAATCCCCGATCACATAATCCATATTCCGATATTGGCAACTTTTTAAAAAAGTAACTGAATTATATTTGTAGTAACAATCTTCAAAAGAAATAAAACAAATAACTCTTTAAAAATCATTTTTCTCTTTATAAAAAAATTTTCTTCTTTTTTGTTCCTCTTTTCATTTATTTTATCACTTTGATATTGATTATATTGTTATCAACAAAATCCTTTAAAGCTTAATACGCCTTTAACTTGATTATAGCATTTATTGAGTTTGATTCTTTATTGATTTATTTGATCTCTATAATCTCTCTACATTTATATAATTATCGAAATGCCATTATATCGATCATCAATCTTTTTTTCTATATTATTCCGAGCTTTGTAAAGCATTGATAAAGTAAATTAGAATCTATACAAATCGTAAATAAAATCTTTTGATTGGTAAAGATTTTATTAATAATACTTTTGATTGTAACATTAATATCGAACTCTAGTAATATTACATATAACTTCAATATTAATACATTTTTTGTAACTCTTTTGCATTTGATTAAAAATCAATGGATTAAATTTGCTTTATTGTATTTATCTATTAGTACAATAATATATTCAATTTATAAAAAAAAGTTTTTGTTATTAATAAAGAACATATCGATAAATACTATTAACTTTAACAAATTTGGATCTAATGCTATATATCTTAAACTTTTTATCTTATTATCCATTTGTTATTAAATGTGTTTATTGAGAAGATCCGCGTTATCTTTATTCGGATTAGTTATTTGAGTAATAAAAGATAAATCGAAAGATACTTTGGATTAACTTATAATGGCAATATATACTCTTTATATACGCTATACAACATATTGATTTTTCGAAGCAATAGTTTTTCTAAGTTTTTCTTATATTCCGGGCATATCCTTTGGCTAAGTTTGAATTAGTTGAAGATTTTAACATTATTTTTCTTGATTAAAGTAAATATTTCCGTTCTTATTCAATGTAATTGTACCGCCATTGAATTTGAATAGATTGTTAATAGTAAGTTCTTTTTTATTCTTAACTATAAATCTTGCTTTTTGAAGTTGATTTTGTTCCCGAATAGCGAATTGTTTATTGCAAACAATAAGTATATCATTTGTTTGAAATCCAATAATAGCAAATGCTGAATTCTTTATTGTTGTATACAATAAGTACAGATTATATATTGATTAGATTATTCCGAAGGCATTAGTATGATATTTGTAATAAATATTAAACCAATGATTTTCGGCTTCCGGAACACTATAAAAGGATTATACTATTCAAAGTAGAAATCCTTCCGATACGTCCAATTCGACTAGTGGTTGAATATAAAACTTACAAATCAAATCCGAAATTGATTATATATATACTTGTATAATATCCTGAATAAATATTTTGATATCCTTATTTTGAACATAAAGAATAGCTATAGCACTAAAAATAATTCGTTAACTAACTCGTTGAATAATAAGTGACTAGATTAATACCATATTCTTATTCTAATCCTTGAAAGCTTAAATAACTAGTTGTGATTTGTGAAAAACTTGATTAATACCTTCATTTTTCATTTTATTAACGAATTTGGAATTGAAAACTTTTGTTTCGGATAGGATAGAGTTAAAACGAACCAATTCGAATACGCTATTTTTTATTAATCTATTGATCTCTTTTCGTCATAATTCGATAAAAAAAGTTGGATTATATGTTGAAAAGAATAATTTATTTATAATGTGGTTTTCCAATGCCAAGAATGGTGTTGCGTTAATAACATTTCGAGTTTATTTTATTAATGGAATTATTATTTATAATTCTGTACAATAGAATGGTTTAATTATTATAGATCTGAATTGTTTGGATTTATTTAGTATTTTGATCATATATGTTTCGTTTTCAATCGAAATGAGTTTGTACGGTTCAATCCATTTATCAACACTATAATGGTCTTCTTTTTATACTAATATATCGAAGTTTAATAAGAGATTATATACCGGGGTAATATTTGATCTATTTTGTGTTTTCAAGGCTTCGGAAATTTGTTATTAAGCATATATTTTTATAATTTTTGTTATTGCTTTTTTAAATGTTAATAATTGTTGTGCAATAGTAGGTATTGAATCGAAGTTAATCATTTTTGGATATATACCGAACATTAGGAGTATGGATATTAGTTCATCGAGTCCTATAGTATTGTTGATTGCTTTTATAGCCATTTGTAATCCTATATTTTTTGTAAAACTAAATTTTTGTATTTTTGCATATATAATATTGTAAGCTTGTTGAAATAGAAAATGATATCGTTCAACCATTCCGATTAACCAGTATACTTTGATTAGAATTGTTTTTGTAGTAATGGCTAGTATCGCTGCGTTATTAATAAATTCTTTACTAATAAAATTGTTGTTAACATTATGAACAATTTGATTTAAAAGTTTTATATATATATTTATTCAATATTGTTTTAATCTATCCTATATATATTTCGAAATCATTTCGGTTATCTATTGTATTGCTTGGAATTGTATTGCTTCGTTGATAATATAAAGGATCAATTTCGAATCAATATATATAACGTTAACAATAATGAATTGATTGAATCGAATATCGTTGCGAAAATTAAATTTAAATCTATTAAATAACTTTTCGTATTTCTGATAATATTCATAGAACTTTGTTAGTTTATTAATGTTCTTTTGTAGAATGTTATTATACCCTACTTGTTATAATACTTGATGAAATTTGTATATTGCAAAATGGTCGAATCTTCAATGAAATCTTTGAAGTTCTATTTTTATAAAATAGTATTTATTAATATCGATCAATTTTTGAATAAATTATTAAACATTGATATACTATAATAACATAAAGTATTTATACTTTTTAACCATTGGAAAGTTTTTTATTAATAATACAAATATATTAATAACATTGTTATAATATACTTTAAATCGATTTATATTAATGATTAAGAATAAAAAAAATATTTCGGAATGGAGAACATGAAATTGTATGTTTTTTATTAGCAATTTAACTTTAATAAATCCGATAGAACTTGCCGCATTTATTTCGAAAACAATCTTTGTAGTTTTTATTATTGCCTTGTTAAATAGAATATTATCGACAAATGATTTGAATGTTTAATATTAACCATATCCGATTGTAAACCATTGTACAACGTTTGTATTGATCACTATTCCTTAAAACTTTGTATTATTGTATTTGTACAATGGTTTCTGTTTTACTATCTCCAACCTTGTAATCGTATATACTATAGATTTGTTGAACAAGTTTATTGCGATTTTTTCGTTGTTGATAAAACCAAAAAAGCTAACCTAGATTTGTATATCTTTTTTATATTCTTTTTCCTTTTCCTCGGCGATATATTGTTCTATATCCGGGTATCGTTCCGAAAGAAATACATTTCATTCTTTAATATCCATATCCTTATAATGATTATTAAAGTATTTTCCCTTTTTTTCAAAGATAAACACTTTATATACTTAATTAAATATAGTATCCGGTTTTTTGAACTTTTTTCGATATTCTTAGCGAACCCGTTCTCTTTCTTTTTTTGTATATTTATCGGATCAACATTCTATTTTTTTATAAATATAGCACAATTTATTCTTTTGTTATAATTTGAAAAATGTTTTTACAAATATTTTTACGAGATAATAATTAAATCTATATAATAGATTATTGTTCTTTGAATCGTAGTATTTACGATTAATATAGAATTATTCTTAAAGTTAAAGTTTACTATCCTATATATTGATTATGATCCGAATACTTTTTTGAAGTATTATAAAGTTAATATTGAAAATGTAAAATATATTTCGATATATTTCAATGTTTTGGTAAGTAATAATAATCTTAATAATAAAATACTTATTATTTTGCAATAGTGATAATAAACCTTTAAACAATACTTTTAAATCCTTTATTATATTCTGAAAGTTTTTCAATATAAAAAGATTTGAATATTTGTTAATGTATTAACGAAATCGAATAGCTTTTTATTGATTGATGATACGTTATTAATATTAAAATCCTTTAAAGTTTTGTTTCATTATCTTTTAAAATTCCATTATTGTTTTATATTCTTCAACTTTAATATTATTGTAATAGAAATCCTTAGTATCGCTTATTAATATAAAGTTAAATACTTTATTGAAATATAAATCCGGAATACTATTCTTGAAACATTTGTAAATAAAAATGCGATATTTATAATCAAAAGTATTGTTTCCATCAAAGTATTTCTTTTCCTTGTTGTAGATTTTTTCCAATTATATTATTTCCCATTTGTAATCCTTTTTGCATAGTTTTTTTTTTGGTTTTGAATTGAATTTGTTTTTTTCAATCTTCCACTTTTGTTTCTTATGTTCTAATTGTAATACCCTTTTTTTTTTGTATATTTCTTTGGTATATGTTTCGAAGAACTAGGATAATCAAATTCGGAATTAGAATCGAAAGAATTGGAGTTATTGGGGTTACCAGGATTAGATGCTATTCTCTGTTTCGTTTTTTGTATATTACTTTTATTCGATAATCGAAATAATATTGATTCTAATGAATCATTTTTATATTTGTTATTTTGAATTTCGATAAATGGATTATTATCGTTATTTTTGTAGTATTAGCTTTAAATATCATTTGTATTGTATTGTTTGTTTTTATTGATTGATATATCAAAAAATTTATTGTATATCGCTTTGCTTTTCAATTTTTCTATTGATAATCTAGGGAATAAGAATAGTATTTATTTATTAGCTAATAATATTGATGGGTAGAATATTTTGGGAGGTTTTGGAGAGGACGAGATTAATAATGGATTTTCTTTCTTTTTTCTTTTTTTTAAACATTATCTTTTTGTTTTCTTTTTTTTAGCTTTTTCCGATAATAAGCGATTTATATCTTTTTTAACCATAGCTTTTATTTCATAAAATTGTTAAAAAATGAAAAGTGATTTGAAATAAATATTAGCGTTATAATAATATGCGATTTCATTATCCGTCTATTTGTAGTATTTGATTGCTTATAAAGCAACAAATAGTGTTATTTATACTTTGATTTTATCATTTGTTTCTAAATCTATTTATACTCCGTATTTGTTTAATTCTTTTTGTAATCAATATAAAAGGTTTTCGTCGATATTTGCGAATTAAAATAATGAAAATTTTGCAAATAATACTTTGTAATCTTTAAATACATTTTTATTTAACAAATCCGTTTATCGTTGATAAAAGTAATATTTGTATTTAACAAATACACAAATATTATTAAATATTAATTTATCGATCATAATTTCTTCTTTATAAAACTTTTGCTATTCAGCGAACAATTGATCATCGATTTTGTTATAAACTATTGATTTTTTTGATAATACAAATTTATCTTTCGAAAAGAATAAACAAAGTATATTGTTTACACTTTTCAACAATATTTTCTTTATTTCCATATTATCTATATTATATTTGTAAAGATATATAAACATTGTAGTATAAAGATATAAAAGTGCAAATAAATAATAAAATAAATATGAAAGGGTGGTTTTGTTGTATAAAAGAATGATGAAGTAAATGCAAAGTAATTAGATACAAAATGGTTTTTGATGATAATTTTTGATTTCAAGTTTTAAGATTAATAATCAATTGTTTCGAATAGAACTTAGTTTACAAATAAAATCGATGATATTAAATCAAAATATATTATCAAAAATGAAATATAACTATAAATTGTATATAAATATTGTATTGAAGTTTGTATCTTCGAATCTAAATATTAAGTAAAGTTATAATAAAATTGAATGGTTTATGCGTTAAAAGTATTATATTAATATTGTTGTATTAGTATGTTGTAATAGAATGTAAAGTAAAAAGGTATAGAGTAAAAAATATAAAATAAAGAATTGTATAGTTTTTGCTTGGTTTAAGTTGATGTTATAAAAATCGTTGAAAACGCAATATTTTAATTGTTGAATCTTAAAGGTATAAATAATATTATTATAGTTAGCGCGTAAAAATCGAGTAACTTATCGAATATGCAATACAATTAATCAATAAATTGTAATTTCTATGCTTATATATATAAAAGCAATTGCTAATACAAAAAAGTTTATGCTTTTTCAAAGTTAATTTTTCAAGTTTGAAATTCTTGTTCTTTAATTTGTAAATTCATATTAATTAGTATTGGAAAAACTATAAATTTAAAGAAAGGATTTTGGTTATGTATATATGAATAAAGTTGTTTTTTATATATTTATAATTCAGTATAATAAAAACAACTCGAAGGTTATAAAACTATAATACAAGTAAACCTATTTATGTTTCTTCTTTTCATTAGTGCCGATGCATTAGTGGTACGGTCCCATGATCATGTGACCTTCGGTCACATGATCCCAGTTACCTATCTCCTATGTCCGACCATCGGTGGTCACGTGACCTGCGGTCACATGATCCATATTCCGACATAAAAAAGATCAAAGTATTAATGAAAAAGTTTGTTAATATTTTTTGCAACAATATTTAAACGATCCGATTGATAATTGATGAGAATGAAAGAATCTTTATTAAATTTAAATATATGGATATTTAGAATATATAGTTTTATTAAAAATATACTAATAAGCGATTCTTGATTATATATTTATCAATTGTTGATATATCGATAAATAAGTTTACTAAGAATCTTACTAAACAAAAGTTTAAACATTTTGTTAAATTAATTAATATACAAAATGCCAAAGATCGAATTACAAAGATTATCGAATGATCGATAATTATGTGATATTTAAACAAATTAATATTATAATATTTCTTTTATACTTTATTACTTCAATCTCTATTTTTTACCTCTATTCCAAAGGAAGCTTATCTCCTAGCAACTTTTTTATTACCATTACCATTTATCTTCTTCTTCTTTCTTTTCTTTTTCATCTTTGTCGCTACAAAGTAATCCTTCGAAGTATACTTGTTTTTAAAGGAATTCGCTTTTAGCGCAAATATACTTTGCATCGATTTCGAAGCTACTTAAGGATTGATATACTTCAGGACGCTTCGAAAAACGATTTGGAAACGCTTTATCTTTTATAATCATATAGTTAGCGATTATAATATAGAGCGAAAAAAGGATATTATATCTTTTCGTTGTTATTAGTTTTCGCAACTAAGAAATTATTTATTATTATATGCAAATGTACTAGCAAAAACCGATATATATGTGTAAAACATTAATAATATTAAGCTTTTTGGGAATCCGCGTTTTTATAGCAAATTCTATCTTTTTGCCCAGCGATCAATAATTTCATATATTATATATACGAATAAGAATTCCTTAGCCTTTTAAACCAAATCTTTTTAACGAAAATACAAAAAACTATTGTAAAAGGAATAACAAAAGTGAAAAATACTACTCCAAACTCTTTATTATCCAATTCATTATTATATTCAACCTTTAAAAGGTTAAAACCAAAATCCTCATTAAAATTCTATAAAATATAAATAATATATTATTAAAATGATTATAATGCTTACTTTACAATAAAGCAAAGAATCTTTATCCTTATTCTTATTTTAATCTTTATTTTTATCTTTGTTATTATCTTCGCTAAAAGAACCGGCTTAAGAAGAATAAAAAGAAAGGGAATTGAAAAAATAAAGAAAAAGGGAACAAAGAAACAAAAGGCGGCGATAAAGATGGTGAAGAAAAGGAATGGGAATGCGAAAGGGATATTCCAGGGACGATTTAAAAGGATTAAAAAAAGAAAAAGAAGCAAAAGAAAAAAAAGAAACAAAAACAAAAAAAGAAAGAGAAAAAAGAAAAGCAATGTGGCGGCAAAAAACAGTTAAAGCTTCCCGAGTATAGAAAAGGTTCCCAGCCCGGGAATTGCAAGTACAACGAAGTATATTGATATTGATATTATTAATATTATTGTTGTTGATATTGTTGTTGTTATCGTTGTTGCTATTGTTAATAGCTTGAAGAATTAAAGGATCGAAGGATCAAAGCTATTATTATATAACTAAGCGATGGAAATTACAACAAAACAACAATACGCTATAAAACGATTAAATATAATAAATATACAATAAATGCCTTTAACTATAATCGTTATTATTTATAAGATCGGCGATTTAGATATTCATGGAATTACATGGAATTATTTACTTATACAACTACCCGCAAAGAAATTACATATACGTTATTAGATTAGTTTCCGTTTATTTGTTTATATTAACAAAGGATCACGCGAATAGTGCGTAATTGTAGATTTACTTATTTTGTTTGCTTTGTAGTTAGATTATATGCGCAATATATGATTTAAAGGATGTATTACACTAAAAGCGTAAAACACATGAAAAGTATATATTTATTGAACATTATACTCTTATATATTACTCGGATCTTCCAGTAGTAGATGTATAAGCATATTAAAGTATATATACGCTAAAGTGCTCAAGCCTATTAAAGCATACATATACAAAAGCGCTCAAGCATACTAACCGCTTTTGATCTACTGGCGCTAGGAGTACCGGAATATTAATCGAGCTTGGTATATCGATTAATTGAGCTTGTAACTACTATTATACAATACATTATAACTCGTAGTATTGTAAATCCTTATAATTACAAAGCTATACAATGATTACGTGTAATCATATGTAGTCATATATATGTAGTATATAAGATATAGATAAATCCTGTATTTAAAGAGACAGACAATAATACAATCATTGTTTTATACCTATATCTTTATCCCTTTTAGATATCCTCTCATATATTCGTAGCTATTCTTCGTGATAATAAGAAAATTGATTTATACAAGCAAGCTAAGTTTTACTTATACTATATCTATCGATATTACGGAGCCTTCAAATCGATTGTATTGAATAAAAGTCTTCAATTTATCTCAAAATTCTGGCAAGAATTTAATCGATTACTAGATACTGATATCAAACTTTTTATTGTTTATTATCTTCAAACAAATGATTAAACGAAGATCTATAATTAATATTTGTAACAACGTTTACGCTTATTCGTTAGTTATTATCAAAACGATTAATCGGAATTTCTGTTTATAATGAATTATGTTTAACTTATTTTTCCATACAAATCTTTTGGAAACCTATCGCTTTTCAAGGTTTTTTACAATTACTCCCCATATAATAATTGGGATTGAAATATTAAGGATAACTTTTCAACAAAAAACATGAATATTCAAAACGCTTGCAAATTCGTTGAACGCAATCAAACAATCATTGCTTACACCAAAGAAGGTATCCTTCAAACTTAAAAGAAAATAATCCGATCCATTAATTTGCATTATCGTATTGTAAACTTCGATATTGGAGATTACGTATAGTTGAATATAAAGAACTACTCTATTCAACAATTCTCTAAAAAACTTGATTATTTCATTTAAAATCGATTTAAGATTATAAATCGAATAAATAGCTCTTTCTACTTCGAACTTTCTATTACTATAAAGATACATTCAATGTTTTCGTTTGATAAGCTCCGGAAGATCTATAATAATCCTTTTTTTGGTTAAATTCAAAAGCTTTCGTTGCTTATTAATATTATTAGTAATTTTGAATGGGAAATAAAGAAAGTTCTCGTTATCAAAAAAACTCGCAATTTTCTACAATATCGCGTTTTCTAGCTTAATATTAACATCGATCTTACTTAGTACTCCGTTTTTGATTTGAAAACTACTTTTCATAAGTTATATAATTTTCATTGAGCGAACCCTATATTGCCCGGTCCTTTTGCCTTATTGTTTGAATAAATTAAACTTTACAAAAGTAAAGAAAACGATTACGATTATATTGATAATAACAAGCTTATATCCGCTACCGATCGAATACATTTTTTTCAAGCCATTTCGTAATTATAGTTATTTAAAGAAGTCCTTATATCATATCAAATTATCGTTGCTATTACTAATATCAACTAAAGTAACGCAATCTTTAATATGATACAAAAAAAGAAGGAATTTTTGAAATAAATACAGAGTGATCAATCTTTATTATTCTATTTAATCAAAGGACAAACAAAGTTACCAAAAAAGAAAAAAGAAATACTATTCATTTGAAATAAGATATTATTTGAAATGCTTTAGCTTTTAATTGTAGTTCCAAAATCATTTCTTTCAACGCTTATTCGTGCTTTTTCTTTTATTCGAGCTTTTCGCGCGTTTAGTATCTCTTCAATTTCTTTTCGTGGATCCTTTTTATATATTCTCTTTTTTTCTTCACTAGAATTCTTCTCAATATTTCTTTCGAGAATTTATATTTAAGTTTCGCTTATAAAGCTATCTATTTTTTTGTCAACAATATTGCAAAAAACGATCAAAGAAAAAGATAATTTGTTTCCGCTTTTTATCCGTAGATTAATAACGCTTCGCGATATCTTAGAAAATCGTTTAATAATTGATTCTTTAGAATCTTTTTATACTTTTGCTTTTGATTAAAACAAAAAAGACAAAGTTTTCTTTTTGCTTCGATACAATATAATATCTCTTTTTCGAGTTCCCTATAAAGCAATTTTGTATATATAGCATATATATACTTTTAAAATCCTCGAAATAATTATCAATAATAAACAATAGTTTCGCTAACGATTTCAACAACGATTTGATAAACTCTTTGTACAATTTATAATGTATTATTTCAAATACATTGTTATTATCGTTTTTCGATTAATTTGGAGTTATTGCAATAAGCTTTTTGCTATTGCTATTGGTTTAGACTGGTATTGCAAACGTTTAATTTTATTGCTATTATTATTATTGTTTTATTATCGATACTCAGTTTTGTTATTGTTATTGTTATTATTTCAATATAGCCTTTTGTTGTAAAAAACCTTTATTAACAAAATCCTGCATTAACGATTCAAATGTTTGAATATATATTATTGTTGTATCAAATTAGTATTATTGTTTATTGCTTAAAAGGAAAAGGAAAACTAACTTATAGAATCAATTGAAAGATTTTGTTTATCGAAACCATTATCGCTTTCCGCTATTTCACTTTTTTTATCATCTTTATGATTTTGCTTTAAAAAAAAAAAAGAAGAAAAAGGAACCTCGATTACAATAAACGCTTTTAACTTCGATTATTTCGCTATTAGCATTGCTTGCACGTTCGTTACATTTTTATATTGCTTTTGCTTTTTGATAAAGCCTTTATTCAACAACCCTTTCGTTATACTCAACATAAAGTTATTCGATTTATTGGTATAGAAAAATATATTCAAAAAAGCAATGAATTTGATAAAGAAATTTGTCACGCTAAGAGCATGAGGCACGTGATAATCACGTGTTTGTAGAACACTGTGATCCTATGTGGGCTTTGGATCTTCTAGGAGTAGGCGTATAGACACTCTACCCACTTTTCGATCAATCGGAGTTAAGAAGCTCCGAAGTGCCACAAGCTTGGCATACTATTAATTGAGCAAGTTTTCTAAAATTAATATAAACGCTTTATACGTTATTATATTAATGTAATATTGAATCTTCTCAATTAGTATACTAATCTTTTTTAGGATTATCTAGATCTATAATTATTAGTATACTATGATATTAAAGATCATTATATTGTAGATCTATGATATTATAGATCATTATATTGTAGATCCTTAAAATCTCAAAGTTAAATGATGATTATGTGGAATTATATAAATATAGATATATTAGAAACGAATGGATCTTGTATTATAAAAAACAAACAACAATACAATCATTGTTTTATATTTATACTTTTATCCCTTTCTAATATTATTTCATTATATATTCGTAGTTATCCTTTGTGATAGTTATAAGCCTGGTTTATACTCGAAATCTCTACAACAACTACAATTCGAATATCGATATTATATAATTTTTCTTTTCCTTTTGATCCTTAATTATCTTTTACTACATTTCTATCATCTTTAATCATCCTTTTTATTATATCAAAAGTTACTTTGAATAGTTGAGCGAATTGGTCCCTTTAGTATCTATCCCTTAAAAATATTAATTGCTTTAAGCATATTTGGAATAGTATAAACCTAGATTCTTTTAACTCTTCCAATTCTTTATTTTGTGATTAATTGAGCATAGAACTACCTTAAGCTTTTAATATATATTATATGATTTTTGAAAAAAATCGTAAACATTAACATAAATATATAATGGATTTGGAGGCTTATAATCGATACGTGAATCCTAACGTCGAAATGGATAAAGTGCTTAAACCTAAGCTTTTTGCGAATTCTATCCCTGCAACAATCGAAGATCTTTTATCGATCTACTTGTTTATGGAGAAGATTTACAAAACTCAAAAAAGTAAATACAACCAAAATTATAGCAATTTCCGCTATATATTCGATTGGATTATATCAACAATTAACTTATTCTACATTTTGGAAATCTTTTAGAAAGCTATGCAAAACCGGATTTTGAAACAAATCATTGCTCAATTACGAATAAAGATTGTTTTTACCGATTTAACAATTCTAAGGACTATTCAAACTAAATATATCGATTATTTAAACAATGCTTGCATTAATAAAATGGATCCGATAAAATAATGTAAAAAGTAGAAATCTCTCTATACTCGAGCTTCAATTTATAATCTTTTAAAGATCCAAAGAATCTGCGGATATAAACAATTCCTGGAATCATTAAGCAAACTTATACCTAATTGGTTGAAACAACAATTAATTATTTTGAATATCGAAGATAAGAAAAAATGCTATACTATTACCCTAAAACAATATAATAGTTTTTTTGTTGATCATACAAATCGTATAATCTGTAACCCTTTACTAAAAGAATCCTTCTCTACTCTTGAACCTACACCTCAACAAATCATTGGATTTAAAAAAACTAAAAACGCTATTCAACATTGTTTTTGTAAAGAAAATCAACTAATCGGTCCAAACTATTGTTATAAACTAAACAAATGCCATATAATTGAATTAGCTTTTATCGATAAATACGTTAAACAATTTACTCGAACTATTAATGAAAAGCAAATTAAAAAAATCAACAAATATATCAAAAACAAAAAATATAATAATCTTCGAAACGTTTTATTTAAAAAAGAATAGCTCTTTACTACTCAAACCAATCAATTTTATAAATCTTTACAAAAAAAGAATCTTTACAATATTGTTTTTTGTACTATTAACCCGAACAAATATACTAAGACTTTTGCTATACCTATAATCATTTCTATATATATATTAGCAAATTGTACTTTGTTAAATAATTGCAATATTATATATATTATCAACGATATAAACTTTCTAATAAACGAAAAATACATTTCTAACGATATCTCAGACTATATCGAAACAAAATTATCAAACTTGCCAATAATTGGTCGTGGCGATAAAGTAATTAAAGGAATTTTGCTAAATGATATAGATTTTACATTGATTAATGTTATATTTGTTTCTGGTTTTTATACTAATCTCATATCCAAGACTTTACTTCGTAACAAAAGTGCTTAGTTTGATAAATTTAATACTATTATTAGGATCGGTGATCGGATTAATAGTACTATTATCGTTTAATGTATTAAAAAGTATAACTTTATCTTTTTAGAATATAACGTTTATTTCAACTATTTTAATAAATCTAATCTTCTTATAAACATGAATATTATAATACTTATCGAAAACCAAAAAATCAATAAACATTTCTTTCGAATATATAAAACAATAAAACTTCGATTGGAATTAAACGATTTGTAGTATAAAAGATCAAAGCATTTTAGCAAAAAAGTATTAGAATACTTAATTAGAATAGCTAAAAAAGTACGGATTAAGGGAATTACTTGAGTGGAATATATTAACTATTTATATATATATATTAAACAGGTTGTTTTATGTTCATTTAATGATTATCAATCATTTAAACCTTTTTATAAGATTCAATGGGATTTGTTCGATTTTCTTTGTATTTATAACGGAATGTTATGGTTACTAGTAATTAAGGATATGTATAATGGAAAAATCTTTACTTTTGTATTAATCCAGAAAATGTATAACAAAGTTTCTAAAGTTTTAAAGAACTTTGTTATATAAATCTATCGCAAATATAATCTTTATATTATAATAATCAAGCAAAATAATGATATGTTTGTAATAGGGATCAAAAGTAATATTGCATTTAAAAAATAAATCTTTGAAAAGGATATAAAACTTAAACTTTCCTTTTCCCTTATATATAAATTTAATAAAGGAATGGAATACATAGAATAAGAAATTATTATTAAACAAATTAAGATATACATTTCAATTGGATTATCGGATAAAATATAGATAAAGACTGCTTTTGCTGTTATATATCTTTATAACATTAGTCCATTAAAAGCAAAAAGTTGAAAATGCTTTAACGAAATGATTGATTCTTGATTTAAGCAATACTACAAATGATATTTATTGTCGTTGTTACAAAAGATTATTAATAATCTTTATTCCGATTAAAATGCGATATATAGGTATAGTTGTTATATATACTCTTTGGATAAGAAAAGAGAAGCTAGAATTAAAATAAAATGGTATAAAACTAATTTGCGAGTATATATTAAATATTTGATCAAATATATTTTTGTTACAATAATCTTTCGTATTTAGATTCTTATATTTAATAAAATTATTATTATACGAAATATCAAATTCGATAAAAGATTTGTTTATAGAAACGATTTTTGTAGTAAAACTATTAATACTATACTAATCCAAATAATCAAGGATTTGGTTGTTGAATTGGATATTCAATAAATGGAATCGCCGGATAGTACTATTTTAAAGAATATGGATAATAAACTTATCGGAGGACTTGTACAAAAAGAACTCGAAACTATGTATACTTTTAATTTTAATTATAGATGCTTTGGGTTTTCGATCTCGAGAATAATTGAAGATCAAAAGGGTCAAAAGAATCTAATAACAGAATCCTCGCTATTTACTTTAATTTATAATAATGAGTATGGTATTTTGTTAGATCTCGATACAATTATAGAAATCAACAAATCAATGTCGGTTCTTAGTGAATCAAAATCTCTGTTGATTATACTTACAACAAAGAATGAAAACTTGTTCGAAGTGATTAATTTACAAAAAGCTCGTATAGACTTTGGTTATAGAGAATCAACAATTCCATCAAAACCATTAATATCAGTATTAGATAGTATTCTTGAGGATAATAAATCGAATAATCATTCGATTCTCAATAACAAAGAAGGAAATACAATATTATCTTTTATAAAAAGAAATATGTTTAAAAGATCTTTTTCGCTACTTATATCTAACAAAGTTACTAAACGGCTATATACCCTACAAATAAAGATTCCTAAACTTAACATTAATATTGAAGAGTATATTAAATTCAATGCGTTTAATAACATTGATATAGTCTTTGATTATACAAAGCATTAAACAATAAACCATATTAAACGCTTAAATCGTTTGCGTTAATAGGCAAATAATCACTACAAAACTAACATTTTCATTAATACTATAATTGCTTAATCATGCGGATTCAAAAATGGATTTCAACGATTAAATGATTTTTATAACATTTTTTAATTTAATAAGCAAAAGGATAAGTTAAATGAATAAAATAGTAAGTTCATTATTATATATAACGTAATAATTGCCGCAATAAAATATAAATCAATAATCATATCTTTAATTCAATTCAAAGTTATGGATTTTTTACAAATATTAAAATCAACGGCATTATTATCATTAAGATTCTTTTATAATCTTAAAACTCATATATTTAAACATTGGTTCAAAATGGATTGTAACCGCAAAATTAAAACATTACAGGATCGAAGCATTTAGCAAGAAATTGAAACAATATCAACTAAATCAAAGCCTATTCCACTTTAATAGATATTTATTTATAAAAATAATCAAAGCGATTATATTAATCGCTGTAGATTATGATTAATGGTTAGAGAAGATCTTTAGGATATTATCACGCTAAGAGCATGAGGCACGTGATAATCACGTGTTTGTAGAACACTGTGATCCCACGT
>NGKF01000001.1:5859002-5994841 GCA_002162555.1 Monilinia aucupariae
GGATCTTCCGGGAGTAGGCGCATAGGCACCCTACCCACTTTTCGATCAACCGGAGCTAGGAAGCTCCGAAGCGCCAAGAGCTTGGCATATTACTAATTAAGCAAATTTTTCAAGGTTAGTATAAACGCTTTATACATTATTATATTAATGTAGTATTGGATCTTTTTAATTAGTATATTAATCTCTTTTAGGATTATCTAGACTTATAACTATTAGTATACTATAATATTAGAGATCATTATATTGTAGATCTATAATATCATAGATCATCATATTATAGATCTTTAAGATCTTAGAGTTAGATAATGATCATATAGAATTACATAAATATAAATATATTAAAAACGGATGTATTTTGTATTATAAGAGACAAAGAACAATATAATTATTGTTTTATACCTATACTTTTATCCCTTTCTGATATCACTTCATTATATATTCGTAGCTACTCTCCGTAATAGATATAATAATAATCGAATCGATTTACGCAATTACGTTTACTATGCGGTTTTTTCGCATAATAATAGCAACGATAACAAAGAATAATTTTGAAACAAAGCAATACAATATTATAAATGCTTTCGTTAATATATTTCGAAATCCTATTGGGAATCCAGTTATATACTATATACTAGATAGGTATAAGGTATCTAATAAATCTATAACTCTCGATCGTACACTATATAGCTTGAAAGACTTCTCTACACTATGATATAAAAAGTTCATAAGTATACTTATCAATTTGAAAATAATAAAATACAAAAAAAAGCCTTACATCTTCATGTTTTTTGATTTCTATGTATTCATTTTGTTTTTTGTTAACGATATCCAAATAATCTATTACAAAGAGTATAAACGTTAAAAGGATCAAATAATAAATAGAATCAAAGCTAAATATAAATTTAAGGATTTCAATAATATTTAATGGTTTCTAAGGATTCGAATCACTAGAGATCGATAATTTAAAAAATTGTAATTAATATACAACACTTATATCGATAAAATCGCTTATAAATTTGATTTTATAAAGGGAAAAGCAACTATACTATTTCTAATTATAGTATTTAAAAAGAATAAGGATATAGCTCTTCTTTCTAAAGTAAAGGAATATTAAAAAAAAGTTGAATTAATCTTGTATTCGGCTATAACAATTAGGGTCGATTTAGCGTTCCCTTTCTTCAAACTAAGCGAATATAGTATTAACCCTTCAAAAGATCACCTTATAGCAATAAATCATTGTATCGTATATTTATATGGATTTTGATACTTTTTTATTTGCTATAAGAATAATTATATACTTCAAATAATAACCTTTTCAAATGTTTTCTTTGTAAATGATATAATTACTTGGAGATCCTTTCAAAGTTATATGATTATATTGTATAATGGTGTTATTGTATAGAAAGCTACAAAATAAGATACAATTACTATTTTAATTATAGAAGTAGAACTTTTAAATGTGAAAAAATCGATTAAAGAGATAATAGTAACATTATAGCTTCTAAAAAAGATTAGGGTATTAATGAAAGAGCTTATTAATATCTTTTGCGATAATACTTAAACGATCCGATTAATAGTTGATGAGAATAAAAGAATTTCTATTAAACTTAAGCATATGAATATTCAAAATATATAGCTTCGTTAAGAATATACTAATGAGCGATTCTTGATTATATATTTATTAATTGCTAATATATCGATAAATGGGCTTACTAAGAATCTTATTAAACAAAAGTTTGAATACTTTGTTAAACTAATTAATATACAAAACGCTAAGGATCGAATTATAGAGGTTATCGAATGATTGATAATTATATGGTATTTATACAAATTAATATTATAGTATTTCCTTTATATTTTATTATTTCAATCTTTACTTTTCACTTCTATTTCAAAGAAGTTTATTTTCGAGCAACTTTATCATTACTATCATTTATCTTCCTTTTCTTCTTTTTCCTTTTTATTTTTGTTGCCGCGAAGTAGTTTTTTGAAGTATACTCGCTTTCAAAGGAATCCGCTTTCAGTGCAAATATACCTCGCGTCGATTTCGAAGTTATTTGAGGATTGATGTACTTTAAGATGCTTTAAAAAACGGTTTGGAAACGCTTCACTTTCTATAATTATATGGTTAACAATTATAATATAAAGCAAAAAAAGAATATTATACTTTTTCGTTATTACTAATCTTCGCGGCCAAGAAATCATTTGCTATTGTATGCAAATATACCGGTAAAGGCCGATATATATATGTAAAACATCGATAATATTAAACTCTTTGGGAATCCGCGTTTTTATAACAAATCTTATCTCTTTGCTCAACGATTAACGATTTTATACATTGCATATATAGATAAGGATTCTTTAGTTTTTTAGATCAAGTTTTTTTGGTAGGGGTATAAAGAGTTATTATAAAAGAAATAACAAAAGTGAAAGATACTACTCCAAACTCTTTACTACTCAACTCATTACTCTATTCAACCCCTATAGAATTAAAACTAAAGTCCCCATTAGAATTCTATAAAATGTGAATGATATACTACTAAAGTAATTATAATGTTTATTTTATAACAAAACAAAGAATCTTCATTCTTATCCTTACTTTAATCCTCATCCTCATCCTCGTTGTTACTCTTACCAAAGGAACCGGCTTGAAAAAGACGAAAAAAAAGGGAATTAAAAAAGTAAAGAAAAGAAGAACAAAGGAACGAAAAGCAATAATAAAAGCGATAGGAAGAGGGAATAGGGGTGCGGAAAAAATGTTCCAAGAACGATCCAAAAAAATCTGAAGAAAAAGCAAAAAAAAAAGAAAAAGCAAAAAAAGCAAAAGAAGAAAAAGAAGAAGAAGAAAAGATATGGTAGCGGGAGGCAACCAAAGCTTCCCGAGCATAGGAAAGATTCCCGGCTTAGAAGTTACAAGCATAGTAAAGCATATTAATGTTATTAATATTGTTGATATTGTTGTAGTTATTGTTGTTGTTGCTATTATTAATATTTATCCTTAAAAAATTAAAGGATTAAAAAGTTAAAACTACAATTAAATACCTATACGATAGAAATTATAATAAAACAACAATATACTACAAAACAATCAAATACAACAAATATATAATGAATACCTTTAACTATAGTCGTTACTACCTATAAAATCGACAATCTAAGCATCCATAGAATCATATGGAATTACTCATTTATATAACTATTTGTAAAGAAATTGTATATATATCATTAGATTAGTTTTCGTTTGTTTGTTTACATTAACAAAGGATTACGCGAATAGCGCGGAGTTGTAAATTCACTCATTTTGTTTGCTTTGTAAGCAAATCATATGCTATACATATAATCTAAAGAGTATATCATATTAAAAGTATAAAGCACATAATAATTACGTATTTGTAAAACATTATAATTTTATATAAACCTTGGATCTTTCAGGAATAAACGTATAAGCACTTTATCCACTTTTCGATTAATTGGAGCTAGAAAGCTTCAAAGCGCTATGAGCTTGATATATTACTAATTGAACAAGTTTTCAAAGATTAATATAAACGCTTTATACGTTATTATATTAATATAGTATTGAATCTTCTCAATTAGTATACTAATTTCTTTTAGGATTATCTAAACTTATAACTATTAATATACTATGATATCAAAGATCATTATATTGTAGATCTATGATATTATAGATCATTATATTGTAGATCCTTAAGATCTTAGAATTAGATAATGATTACATAGAATCATATGAATATAGGTATATTAAAAACGAATGAATCTTGTATTATAAAAAACAAACAACAATACAATCATTGTTTTATATCTATACCTTTATCCCTTTCTAATATCACTTCATTATATATTCGTAGCTATCCTCCGTAATAAAATTGAAATAATTTGAATATAAATTTAGGTTTACAATGAAAAAAGCCTTTGTTATATGCTCTTTCTCAATACAAATACCATTTTGCTGTTTCGAAATGCCGAATAAATATTTATTTTATTGCGAAATGTTTATATGCACGCTACTGCCTAGGAATAAGCAAATACAATTATATATCTTACAATAACAATCGCAAAGTTTACAATAAACGCTTTTTGCTTGATTTAATTGGTTGACAAATGCTGCACAAAATATAATATAGAATTATTAACGGATAATCGTTCGAAAACAAGTTTTATTAAAGGGAGGGGTAGTATTACGCTTTCGTTGCCCGGCTGGTATAGCAAACGTTCCAGTGCATATATACGATATCATAGTTTACATACTCGATTAGTGAGTATATACCGTGTATATGTCCTGCTTATACGGTTCATATATATATAACAATCTTTTCTTTGTAGTATAATCAAATAATAGTAAATTCTAAGAACTCTATTAACTCTGTTTTAAACAGCTCTTTTACAGTATAAGCGTTACAAATAGCAATGGTAAAAAGCCTATTATGAAAACTTTAAATTAATCAAAAAACAATAATAATAATGTATTTAGAATAATATATTATAAATTATACAAAAGATCTATCAAATTGTTATTAAAATCGTTAACGAAACTATTGTTTATTATTAACGATTGTTTTAAGGATTTTGAAAATGTATATATATTATATATATAAAATTACTTTATAAAGAATTTGAAGGGGAAATATTATTATGAAACTGTAGAATGACTTCGATTATTCGGATTTAACACCTTCATGTAACTTCGTCTTTTATAAAAAGTATTTATACTTTTCTTACTTTATATCTTAAATTATTATATTATGTTTTGTTTATTAAGTTTTATCTCTTTTATTACTCTTTTTTTTAATTGTATATATATTCATTATAATTTAAATCAGTCATTTTAATTGTTTTTTCTTTTTTTGTTATTTATGATTATTTTAGTCGATTTTAGCTTTTACTTCTTTTTTGTTATATTATTCTTTTTTAAAAGATTATTCTTTTTGTTGTTGTTTTTACTCTTTACTTTTTTCCTTTTTATATTAATGATCTATACAAAAACAAAGGTTTATTTAAAATTGATTATTTATAAAAGCAATATATAACTTTAAATTCCTTTCGATATATCGAAGTATTTTGTAGAGAATCCAAAGTATCGGAAAAGTTGATGAAGAAACTACAAATGATAATAGTATAAAATTGTATTCTTTAATAAAGATAAAAAAAGAGCAAAAACAACAAAATAAATTATATTTCGAAAAAAGAAAATCCAAATCGCAAATAATTATATTTTTGTTCAATATGAATTATTTAAATATAACAATAATAAAAATAAGATTTGATAATATTTGTATTACAAATCGAATGATAATGCAAAATGATTATAGGATTAACAATTATTATTAAAAACAATAGTTTTTTTTATTTGGTAATTTGGTTTATAAATTGTATACCAAATCTATTTTACAATTTATAGTTCGAAAAATCCAATATACGTTGTTTATATAGCTTTTGATATTAATATTGAAAAACTTTTTTTGTAGCTTTGCACTTTTAAATCTAAAAGTTAAATTGGAAAAAAAAGAATACGATTTATCGGAACTTTAAATAATTATTAAATCGATTTGGTTATATTTTGATTTGATTAAGTATTTGTAATTAAAACATTAAAGATTAGTATATGAAATGAATGGGTTTTATAGAACAATAAACAATAATAAATTTCGATACAATTATAAAAATTTTATTTTAGGTTTAGGTATAGCAAATATCAAGTTTTCGAGAAGGATCTAAATATGTTTTGATTATTTATTTGATTGATTTAACGTTGTTTTGATTGATTTATGTAAGCTAAGTTGCGTTAATCGATGTATTATATTTCAATGTCGATAAATATATACAATAATACTTTGCGAATTCGTAAAATATTATTGTTAAAATAAATAAGGATTTTATTGTTATCAAAATCTTTCATTTATTATTAAGGATTTGTTTTTCTTTTTGTTTATATTATTTTTATTATTTTTTTATTATTTTATTTATATTATTAAAAAATTTATATTTTAATTATATTATATTTATATTTTATACAATTCAAATTGTTTAAATTATAATATTTTGTTGATCAATTATATTTTCTGAATCTACTAATGATTTTAATATATTTATATTCGATATAATAGTCTTTAAAGATTTTAAAATCGAAAAGATTAATGAATCTATTAATAGCGAGCAATCTAGCTTTTTTGGCAAATCGAAACTTTGTAAAGACAAACGTTATAATGTTAAAAGCAAGCAATTTGCAAAAGCAAAGTTTGAAATCATTATTTCTTTTAAGATCAAATCCAATTTTAAAGAAAACTTTGAGTAAAATAAAAATGCTTTTATATTCAATAAGAATAAAGTTAAAGAGATTATTAAAGCTTTTATGAAATTTAATAAAAAAATTTGCTATTTATAGAAAAAAAAGGAATGTTATAATTCGATGATATTAATACAATAGAATGATATAAGGTTATAAAGGATCTTAAGCGAAAGTATAGTATAATTAAGGAAAAGTTTCGTTATCGAATTCTTAAATAGATGGAATATGATTTTCGACTTAATATAAAGATTATAAATAAATACAAATCATTTGATTGAAATTGAAAGAAGATTTTTAAGTTTGCTTTTTTAGCAAAATATATTGTACAAAATACTTTTCGATTAAGATATAGCCAAAACTATTTGCAAGCTTTGGTATTTAAATATAATGTAAAGAAAAAGTATAACCTCGAAGATATATTGATCTATAGCCGAAACTATAATTTTATTACAATTTAGTTTATAGCGAAAAAAAAGATTATTATTAAAACCATCGCTTTTTTGTTTTTAAAAAGCTTAAATATTCGATTGAGATTAAAGTTCGTTAACAAAATTGATAATCTATTAAAAGAACGTTATATTTTGATTTAAGCTTTAATTTATATGATTTATATAAAATATACGGATTTGTTAAATTATAATAAGGATTTTGAAAAAAAAACTCGATTAAGGAAAATTAATGTTGAGATAGTTAATACTATTATAAAAATTGTAAAAAAACCTAAGAAAAAAAAGTCTATATTTTCCAAAGATTATAATAATGAGATAAGTTCGTTAATTAAAGTATTTAAAATATTTATTGTTAAAAGTATTGTATCTTCAATCAAATTTGTTATTGCAGAAAAATCTATAACTTTTTTCAATTTTATTAAGGTTTTCGATAATAATAAAACAATAAAGATTAATACAATTTACAACAAATCTTGCTTTTATTGTTAAAATATATAACTTGAAAATAAAAACTATACTATAAAAAAAGATTATTCAATTTTCAAAAAGCATTATATAAAAGAATAAATCATTTTCGATAAATTCGATATTATATATTAAAGAAAGAATCAAAATCAAATAAAACCATTTCAAATCTTTTATAACAAAAACAATAATTCTTTGGTACGTTTTGTAGCGGCCAATGTAAAAATAAATAAATAAAATAAAGAAAACAATTTAAATACAAAATCGATTAAATGTATTAATATTATTGAAATCGTTGATAATGATATTTATTTCTTTAATAATATCAACTCGATTTCATTTTTTACTTTTTGTTTAAATAGCTTTATTTTGAAATATATTAATATTATTATTTAGTTTAAGCTTATTATATCGCAATTTGAATAATACATTAGCAAAGATAAAATAGAAAAAGTTATTTTCATTTTAAAACGAAAACCCGAAAATATAGTTTTAAAACTTGCTATTTTTATCTTTGCGAAAGTTTAAGCGATTAAGTTTTCTTTATTTAATACTTCGGATTTTATAATAAATAATGCGTTTTCGAATAATTAAAATTCTATAAAAATGGATTCATTGATCATTATTAAAAAAGTTGTTTCTAGAAAACCAAAAAGAAAACTTATTCTTTTAATTATAATCAATAATTATAATATAATTAAACAAACTAAATATTTGATCTTTAAAACTAAAGTTCCTATTTTTATCGGTTTTTTGTTTAAAACATTATTCGAACTTTGAAAAAAATGATCAACAAAGATTAATAATTTATTAAAACCCAAAACATTAATATTAAAACTTCTCGATACTATTAATAATATATTATTTGCTATTTTGGAATTCTATATTGTTATAGCTCGAAACCAAAAGTTTATTAAAATATAAATCAATTATTGTAATTCGTTTAAATATAACTCTTTAATATAAATAAATATAGTTTCTATTGCTTTACTAAATTATCAAAAAAAAATATACAATCAAATTGTATATATCTTGAAGATGAATCGAGATTGTAAAAAGCTATTAATGGTTAAGATTCTATTAAACGATTAAAGCTTGATTAAAGTTATTTTCGATAATGGCTTTATTATTAATATAATGAATAATAAATTATATATAGCTTTAAATCTTTCAATAAGCTTGATAAATATAAATATTATTAGTATTAATATAATCGAATCGAAACTCATGAGTATATATAGGAATGTTAAAGTTTTTTTCGATAGAATCATAAATATGATTAATATTTATATAATAAAAAATGCTCGAAACAAGCTTCTATTAGATATATTATAATTTATTGCTAACAAAGTTATATTTAATTATTAGTATGGTTTATAATATATTGCAATTACTAATAACAATAATAAATATTATACAAATGTTTGATATAGTAAATAAACGTCGCAAATAGTTTATAATAAACATTTCTTTGATATTAATAAAGAAAACTAAATTCCAATATATTTAATAAACAATATATCGATAATTCTGTATTAAATCCCTTTTGAAATGTAGAACTTTTGAAGAAACAAATAGCATTTAACGAATGTTACAAATTATTAAACTTAAAACTTCGAGAATAATTGAAAAAAGTGTTGATTTATTTAGAACTAATCGAAAATTATATTCTACTTTTAGATCCGCGAAATTTATACGTTAATAAACCAAAATATATTAAATATTTGATTGTTTTTAAAAACGATAATAAATCTATCTATAAGTATCATCAAATCATTATATAATTTATATATCCAATAATTAAAGTATTAATAAAGGATTTCTAAAAGGATCTTTTATTTCCTATCAATATTTTATATAAAAACAAAGTCAACAAAATTTGATCATTCAATATTCCTACGAATATAAATGGAAAAAGTCCTAAAGGATTAGTAAATTAGTTTAAATATTATAAAAAAATGTTCCTTTATCAAAAACCTATTAATAAATAGAAAAAGTATTTAATATTAAAATTCAATAATAAGTTTGAAAAATATTAATTAATTTTTGAATATATAAAGGAAATCAAATATAAAGATATATTTATTAAATAAGAAAAAGATTTGTTATTATTATATCTTTTGAATTGCGAAAGTGTTTTAATATTTGATTGAATTTAT
Organism: Monilinia aucupariae; assembly: GCA_002162555.1. Classification (NCBI taxonomy): domain Eukaryota; kingdom Fungi; phylum Ascomycota; class Leotiomycetes; order Helotiales; family Sclerotiniaceae; genus Monilinia; species Monilinia aucupariae. The sequence continues at coordinate 5,868,380 of NGKF01000001.1, forward strand.
ATTGGCAAAATGCAATTTGATATTGCGTTTTCCCAATGTAAGACTACAGAATGGCTCTAATCATTCGGATCTAATACCTTCATATAACTTCGCCTCTTATAAGGAGTATTTATACTCCTTTTACTTTATATTTTAGATTATTATATTATGTTTTGTTTATTGAGTTTTATTTCTCTTATTATTTCCTTTCTTGATTGTATATATATTCATTATAATCTAGATTATTCATTTTAATTATTCTTCTCTTCTTTATTGTTTATAATTGTTTTAATTAATTTTAGCTTTTACTTTTTTTTTATTGTATTATTTTCTTTTAAAAGATTATTCTTTTTATTATTGTTTCTACTTTTTATCTTTTTCTCTTTTATATTAATAATCTATATAAAAACAAAGGTTTATTTAAAGTTAATTATTTATAAAAACAATATGCAATTTTAAATTCTTTTTGATATATCAGAGTACTTTGTAAAGAATCCAAAGTATTGGAAAAATTGATGGAGAAACTATAAATAATGATGATACGGAATTATATTCTTCGATAAAAATAAAAAGGAAGCAAAAACAACAAAATGGATTATATTTTGAAAAAAAGGAACCCAAATCGCAAATAATTGTATTTTTGTTTGATATCGATTATTTAAATGTAACAATAATAAAGATAAGATTTAATAACGTTTATATTACGAATTGAATAATAATATAAAATGATTATAGGATTAATAATTATTATTAAAAGCAATAGTTTTTTTTATTTGATAATTTGGTTTATAAATTGTATATTAAACCTATTTTATAGTTTATAGCTTGAAAAATTTAATATATATTGTTTATATAACTTTTAATATTAATATTGAAAAGCTTTTAAATAATTTTATATCTTTAAATCTAAAAGTCAAATTAAAGAAAGAAAAGTACGATTTATTGGAATTTTAAATAACTATTAAATCGATTTGGTTATATTTTGATTCGATTAAATATTTATGATTAAAATGCTAAAGACTAATATATAAAGTAAATGAACTTTGTAGAACGATAAACAACAATGAATTTCGGCGTAATCGTAAAAATTTTATTTTAGATTTGGGTATAGCAAATACCAAGTTTTCGAGAAAATTCTAAATATATTTTGATTATTTATTTGATTAATTTAATATTGTTTTGATTGATTTGTATAAATCAAATTGTATCGATCAATATATTACATTTTAACGTTGATAGATATATATAATAATACTTTGCGAATTTATAAAATATCAATATCAAAGTGAATAAAGATTCTATTATTGTTAAAATCCTTTATTTATTATTAAGGATTTGTTTTTCCCTTTGTTTATATTATTCTTATCATTTCTTTATTATTTTATTTACATTATCGAAAAATTTACATTTCAATTATATTACATTTATATTTTATACAATTCAATTGTTTAAGTTATAATATTTCGTCGATTAACTATATCTTTCGAATCTATTAATGGTTTTAACGTATTTGTATTCGATACAATAGCTTTTAAAGATTCTAAAATCGAAAAGACTAATAGGTTTATTAACAATAAGCAATTTAATCTTTTTGATAAGCCGAAGCTTTGTAAAAGCAAACGCTATAATACTAAAAGTAAACAATTTGTAAAAGCAAAGTTTAAAATCATTGTTTCTTTTAAAATCAAATCCAATTTTAAAAATAACTTTAAGCAAAATAAAGATGCTTTTATATTCAACAAAAATAATATCAAAAAGATTATTAAAGCTTTTGTAAAGTTTAATAAAAGAAGTTTACTATTTGCGGAAAAAAAAGAAATGCTATAGTTTGATAATACTAATATAACGAAATAATGCAAAGCTATAAAAGATCTTAAACGAAAGTATAGTATGATTAAAGAAGAATTCCGTTATCGAATTCTTAAACAAACAAAGTATAATTTTCAACTCGATATAAAAGTTATAAATAAATACAAATCATTTGGTTGAAATTAAAAGAAAACTTTTAAACCTATTTTTTTAGCAAAGTATATTATATAAAACATTTTTCGATTAAAGTACAATCAAAACTATTTGCAAACTTTAACATTTAAATATAACGTAAAGAAAAAACATAACTTCGAAAATATATTGATTTATAGTTGAAGCTATAATCTTATTACAATTCGGCTTATAACGAAGAAAAAGATTATTATTGAAACCATTACCTTTTTGTTTTTGAAAAGTTTAAGTATTCGATTGCAATTAAAGTTCGCTAATAAGATTAGCAATTTATTGAAAAAACGTTACACTTTGATTTAAGCTTTAATTTATACAATTTATATAAAATATGCGGATCTGTTAAACTACAACAAAGATTTTGAAAAGAAAGTTCGATTAAAGAAAATTGATGTTGAAATAGTTAATATTATTATAAAAATTGTAGAACAACCTAAAAAAAAGAAGTTTGTATCTTTCAAAAACTATGATGATAAGATAAGTTCGCTAACCAAAGCATTCGAAATGTTCGTTACCAAAAGTATTGCACCTCTAATTAAACTTATCATTACAAGAAAATCTATGGCTTTTTTTAGCTTTGTTAAAGTTCTCGATAATAATGAAACAATAGAGATTAATACAACTTATAATAAATCTTGCTTTTATTATCAAAATGTATAATCTGAAGATAAAAGCTATACTATAAAAAAAAATTGTTTAGTTTTCAAAGAGCATTGTATAAAAAGATGAATCACTTTCGATAAATTCGGTATTATATATTGACGAAAGAATTAGAATCAAATAAAACTATTTCAAATCTTTTATAATAAGAATATAGGTTTTTTAATACGTTTTGCAACGGCTAATATAAAGATAAATGAGTGAAACAAAGAGAATAACTCAAATTTAAAGTCGATTGAATATGTTAATATTATTAAAATCGTTGATAATGATATTCATTTCTTTAATAATATTAATTCGGTTTTATCTTCTACTTTTTGTTTAAATAGTTTTATTTTGGAATATATCAATATTATTATTTAGCTTAAACTTGTTAAATTGCAATTTGAATAATATATTAGCAAAGATAAGACAAAAAAGATTATTTCCATTTTAAAGCGAAAACCTAAAGATATAGTCTTAAAACTTATTGCTTTTACCTTTACGAAAGTTTAAACAATTAAGTTTTTTTTATTTAATACTTTGGATTTTATAATGAGTGATACATTTTCGAGTAATCAAGATTTTACAAAAATGGATTCGTTGATTGTTATTAAAAAAATTGTTTTTAAGAAACCAAAAAGAAAACTTATTCTTTCGATTATAATTAATAGTTATAATACAATTAAACAAATTAAACATTTAATCTTTAAGATTAAAGTTCCTATTTCTATCAACTTTCTACTTAAAATAATACCCGAACTTTGAAAAAAATGGTTAATCAAAATTAATAATTCATTAAAACCCAAAATATTAATATTAAAACTTTTCGAAATTGTTAATAATATATCATTTGCTATTTTGGAATCTTATATTGCTATGGCTCAAAACTGAAAATTTATTAAAATACAAATCAATTATTATAATATGTTTGAATATAATCTTTTAATACAAATAAATATAGTTTCTATTGTTTTACTAAATTACCAAAAGAAGGTATATAATTAGGTTGTATATATTTCGAAGATAGATCGAAATTATGAAAAATTACTAATAGTTAAAATTCTATTGAATAATTAAAGTTTAATCGAAGTTATTCTCAACAATAGCTTTATTATCAATATAATGAATAACAAATTGTATATAACTTTAAACTTTTCAATAAGCTTGATAAATATAAGTATTATTAGCATCGATATAATCGAATCGAAACTTATAGATATATATAGAAATATTAAAATCTTTTTTAATAGAATCACAAATATAATCAACATTTATATAATGAAAAATGCTTGAAACAAACTTCTATTAAATATATCGTAATTTATTATTAACGAAATTATATTTAATTATCAGTATGGTTTATAATACATTACAATTATCGATAACAATAGTAAATATTATACAAATGTTTAGTATAATAAGTAAATATTGCAAATGGTTTACAATAAACATTTCTTTAATATCAATAAAGAAAACTAGATTCTAGTATATTCAATAAACAATATATCGATAATCTTATATTAAATCCCTTTTGAAATGTAAAACTTTTGGAAAAGCAAATAGCATTTAACAAATGTTACAAATTGTTAAACTTAGAACTTCGGAAATAATTGGAAAAAGTATTGATTTATTTAAAATTAATCGAAGATTATATTCTACTTTCAAATCCGCGAGATTTATATATTAATAAACCAAAATATATTGAATATTTGGTTGTTTTCGAAGACGATAATAAATCTACTTATAAGTATCATCAAGTTATTATACAATTTGTATATTTAATAATTAAAGTATTAATAAAGAATTTCCAAAAGGATTTTCTATTTCCTATCAATACTTTATATAAGAATAAGGTCAACAAAGTTCAATCATTTAATATTCTTATAAATATAAATGGAAAAGGTTCTAAAGGATTAATAGATTAGTTTAAACGTTACAAAAAAATATTCTTTTATTAAAAACCTATTAGTAGATAAAAAAAGTATTTAATATTAAGATTTAATAGTAAGCCTAAAGAATACTAATTAACTTTTGAACATATAAAAAAAATCAAGTATAAAGATATATTTATTGAACAAAAAAAAGATCTATTATTGTTATATTTTTTAAATCGCGAAAATGCTTTAGTATTTGATTGAACTTATATTAACAAAGTATAATCTAATATCGCATTTCCCTAAAAAATCAATATAGTTCCGCATATAATATAGCAAATAACAAATTTCTCGATTCCAAAAGCTTTAATATAGATAATCTTTAAAATACTTCAAAATTGCATTAATTAAGGAATATTCGAGTATTGCAAAAAACTATACAAAAACTTATGGTTTTTGATTAAGAAAAAAACCCTTAACATTTATAAAATCATTAATATTATTATCGAATTGAACAAAATCATAGTTCAAAATGTTAATCTTCTATTTGATACAAATATTTTCGCTAAAAATTTTATAAAATATATAATTGCTGTTTTAATCGATTTCTTTTCTAATTATAATCAAATTTCTTTAGCAAAAAAGAATAGAAATATAATTACATTTTAAACTTTGTTTAATTTGTTGCGATAAATAACTTTTTTATAAAAAATAACAAATTCGATAATTTAGTTTTGTAAGATTATTTTGAAAATCTTAAGCAATCTTTTACCAATTATAATATTGTTTTTTCTAAATAATATTAAAATCAAAAATCCATTAAATGATTACAATATAAAGAAAATCGAAGATAAAATTAAATATTTTATTTTTAAATATATTTAGTTTATTAATAAAACATTTAAACAATTAAAAAAAGCAAATTGTTTAATTGAAACTAAATCAAAATAATATATAAATAGAATTTAAATTATTAATTATATTTATAATATTAATAAACAAACTTTTATAAATATAAAAATTTAAAAGATTATCGATTAGCCTATATCACTCAATAAGTATAATATTCGAATGTTTTTTGAAATCTATATTTTCTTTTGGATTTAGATAAAGAATTTCGTTAAGAAAGTAGATCCTCTATATCGATTGTTAAAGAAAAATGCGGAATTTATTTGGATAAAACTAAAGCAATTTGCTATAAATTCTCTAAAGTATATTTTAATTTACATTTTTGCTTTTATACTTTTGCAATACAATAATTCGAAAAAGGTTGATAAAATTGTTTGCAATATTAATATTAGTTTTAAAGAATAAAGCAATTATTTGGATTAGATATTTAATGAAAAAAAAAATAATAATTTGTTTTGAAAATGAAATATAGAATATTATTGAAAGGAATTATAATGTAATTAAAAGAGAATATTGTAATGTTTTGAAAGCTTTGTGAAAGTTTAGATTTGATCTTTACAATATATATTTTATTTTCGAGATTAATGTTAAAGTTTTGGTTGTACAATTCAATCGTATTATTACTAATTTATTTAAAGCTTTGATTACAAAATAAATCGTTTAAATTTGATTATTCGATTTTAAGGTTCAATATATCAAAAAAGCATTTTATATTATTATTGATAGATTATTAAAACAATTTTGAAATTCTTTTAACCCTTTTAAAAATAAAATGAATATTAATGATTAAATTGCCAAAAAGCTTAATAATATTATAACAATAAATAATTCGCAAAACTTTACAAATTTGCAAAGTATTATATTATGCAATAAGTATTTGGAAAATAATCGGAAAATCGCTTTCTATTTGTTAACTTTACAAAAACTAACAAATATAACAATATTAAACTTTGGAAAGTTTAAAAAAAAAGCTTTGGGATTTAATATATAAAATAAATATTTATTTAAGAATAAATTAAAAAATATAACTCATCAACAAATTATCAATAATAAAAATAAATATTTGGAATTGATTTTTTATTTGTATAATATATATAATCACAAAGAAATAAAAAGTATATTTAACAAAGTTTATTAACTATATTATTAAACGAATATATTTCAAAAAGTTAAAGCGTTTATCAAAGCTTATTCTAATTATTAATTTCGTAAATCAAATCTTAAAAAGGAATTATTATATTCAATTTAAATCAATATATATTAAACTAAATACGATTTAAATATTATTTATATGCTTATTAACAATAGCTATAAATATTTGATGATTCTGTATAATGATTTTTTTAAATAAATCGAAACAAAGCCTTTACACGTTATCAATTTAAAGAATATTGTATTGTTTCTTTGAAATGTTATTTGTTGATATAGTATATTTGGAAAAGTCATTATAAATAAAAGGTTTGAGAACAAAGATTATATGGAATATTTTGCGGCAAAGTATAAAATCAATAAAATTTAAATTTTAGTATACAATTCGAAAATAAATAAAGTAATAGAATATAAATATTAATCATTAAAGAATGGTTTAGTTAAAGTAATGAAAAGAAAAGAAAAATAGTTTTAATATTTGAACATTATTTTAATAATTAATAAAGTTACTATTTATAAGCTTATCAATTTTATTTTTTTTTATATGATTTATAGTCGGCATTTTGTTTTATTAATCGAGATCAAATATTGTATATAAAGAATTCTAGATTAGGATATTATAAAAACGAGATCCGATTTGTTGATTATTCGCATACGTCAATTTGAGATAAGGGATAAGAATATTCGAGAAATTGTATTATACAAAAAGCATTATCAATTTGATAGAAAAGAACGTTTTAATAAAGATTATAATATAACGAAAAAGAATATTAAACAAAGCGATATAATTCTATATAATAATTTATTAAATAAAATCAATATATCAAAAGAACAGAAATTTGTATATCGATGGTTTAAACTTTATCGAATAGCAAAAGCAAATATAAACAAAAGTATTTATATTTTGAAAAAGCTAAATGGAATTTGTTTGCGTAAAACTTATATAAACAACAAACTTAAAAAGTTTATTCAATATAACAATATAATTGTTTTGATAAAACTGAATAAGATTAAAAATAACGATTTGGAAATTAAATATTCTTTGAAAACTTTAATTCTTTTGTTTAAAAGATTTATTGAATAAACTTTAAAAAGTACAAATCAATTAGTAAACGATAATCCAATATTTGAAAAGAATTAATTGTTTTGTTAATCTAATTTAGCTATTGAAATCCTTTTTCGCAAATCAAGATCTATATAAACAAGATCTTGAACTTTTTGAATTTGATACAAAGCTTTAGCTTTAGAGTTCAGCTTTATCAAGGATATTAATTTATATTATTGTTCGATAAATTGATCAAATCTTTGATATTATCGTTTGATGAATTGACTAAATCCTTCGAGGTTATTATTTAAAGCTATTTGTGATTTGTTACTTTATTTCAAATAAATAAGTTATTTATCATCAAAAACAATATTATTCACTAGTAAATGAAGCAATTACTTTGTTAATAAAATGATTTCCACTTTTTTCTATTTATATTAAATCATTTGTTTTTCTTTATTGATTGTTTATATTATATATTATCTTCGTTTAATTTGTTTTTTTGTTATATTAATATCTTTCTTTCTTTTTTACTTTAATCCTTTTTTTTAATAATAATAACCTTTTCCATATACTATACCTCGATCTTTATATCCTTTTGTATCATCAACTTTATAATTCTTTAACTTCGATATTGATTCTTTTGCTTTCAAATAATTGTTTTTTTTTTCCTATTAATCTATTGATTCTTCAGCTTTTTTTGTATTTATAAATTTCATTTTCTTTACAAGATTCTTTATGCTTTTATATTAGATCTTTTATATCCCTTTGCTTTTTAGTATTACAATTTCTCATTTTTATTACATTTTTTGTTTTTTACGATAGATGAGCTAAAATCTTTGCTAATTGAAAAGATTAAGTATAATAAAACCAATCAACGATTTGTAGCTTTTTTGATCGTTGTTAAAGTATAGTATACAGAAAAATTTAATTACTCTTTGTAGATTTTGAAGTAATGCAGAAACCAATCTATTGAATTGCAATATAGCATATACATTTTTTTAATCATTTTGTATTGATTTTGCAATATAAGTTTGAGAAAGTTATGGATAAATTGATAATCAATATGATTTGGAATAAAGTATAGCTTGTTGTTAGTATCTTTTAGAAAAAATACTTAAAAAATAATATTGTTATTATCAAAAAGGTGAAGGATGTTTGATATAAACGTAAAGGATACTTAAGCAATATTATGAACCATTAAATAAGATTTCCTATTAATAGACTTTTGGCTTTATTGTTCATCTTTAAATAAAGTTTTTGATTTATTAAAAATCTATGTGCTATTATTAGGATTTTCAAACTTATAGATACTATTAATAACGTTAATAGTAAACTAATGCGCTAATTGTTAAAAGTATAAAAACAAAAACGTTGCATTAATCGATAGGTTATGTTTTTTGAGTTTAAAGAAATTGTTTTGATTACATCGAAAAAAAAAGCTAAAATGAAATGGATTAATAAAAAAACTAAAAACTTAGGCTTTCTTTACAATAAGTATAATCTATTAAGTATTGATGATAAACAATACCGATTGGAAACGCTTTTTCGATCTATATTTGTATTTGAGATTAAAAATATGGATTTAAATGTTTCTATTAAATTAACAAATCACAATATAATGGTTTGGGAATATTTGAGTATTAATATTTCGGTTAAGAAAGTTGATTGCAAAACAAGTTTAATAAACATTATAATAATTCATTATCGGATTTTTGCTAGGTTTGGTAATTATATTATTGAATATTAAAAGATCGATAAATATGTTACTTTCAAAATATACAAATATCCTTTTGCAATTATTAATAATAATCTTGTATAATTTCAAACTTTATCAAAAGGATATATCGCTAAACGAATCGAGTAGTATCAAATAATTGAATTAGTTATTCATTATTCGCCAAATATATGTTTATATTATATTTAACAATTAATAAATGTTTTTAGCTTGAAAATTGTTCATTACAAAATAAAAGAGTTAAATAGTAGGTTAACGAAAGTTTGTACGAAAAGAGATATGATCAATAAGATACGTATTTTTGAAAAGTTTTATAATTGATTTAAGTTTTATATTATTGCGAAAAAGGCTTGATATCAACAAACTTTTGGTTTATTGGCTTTTCAAAAGTTTTTTTTTGATATAATAAATCTTTTTGTATATTTGAATATTTGTAAAGAATCGTTGTTAACAAGATTTGCTTGAATTTCGGCTTTAATATCAAACATTTTTGATAATTCGATTAAAAATAATATTCGAACTTTGATTAAGATATATCAACATTATTATTGCTGGAAAAGAAAGGATTATAGCTTTCTATATACAATTTACTTTTCTTCAATACAACAAATTGTACGCGTTAATTTAGCTTTTTAGCAAAAAGCGATTTTGTAAAGATTTGATAAAGAGTATTACTTATTAATAATTCCTTTCTTTATAATAAAGTATATTTCGATTGGAAATTCTAATCATTTGTTTGTATATAGCAATGCTTTGAACATTTTTAACTTGAAGAAAAAGCGTAATCTGTATGGTATAATTATATTCTTTGTTTTTTACGATAATTATAAAATCGAGTATCAAATCTGTTCTTTTTCTATTCTAGCGGAAAAAGCTAATACTTTTTGATCGATTAAATCAATTAAGACTTTTCTCAAAGCTTCGCTATTTAATATTGAAGAATAACAATCATTGTTATTTAAAACTAATTTCAAGGATTACAAAGCTATAAAGAAGAATGTGAAATTGAATTGAAAGATTATCACAGATTTAATAGATATATTAGCTCCGAAAGCAATTGTTAAGATTAATGTAATTATTATAAACATTAAACTTTTATATACTTTTGTAATTCTTTATATAGTTATAATGTATAATAATAACGATTAATCTTTGCTCTTTCTTGAAAATAATATATTATATCCAACAATACTTAAATTATATTATGATTTAATACTAATCTTCAATGAGAATGTATTAAAGAGGGAAAGATTTGTAATGTTTAACTTTTCGATAAATGCTTATATACTTTTTGCATATCTTATTAAACAAGCATTTGTAAGAATTTTGTCTTGAGATAATATACTAATAAAGAAAAGCGCTTTGGAATTGTTGTAGAAATCGAAAAAGCAATTCAATTTGTAGTACAAAAAATCGAAAAAGAATACTTTAACCCTTTTTGTACAAACTTTTAAGAAAATAAAAAAACGAAAAAAAATATATAAAAGATACTCATTTTTTGATTGTTTAATAATAATTTACATATCAAAACTAAATATTAATCTTTTTATAAATAAAGAATTCATTATCTTTTTCCATTTTACTTTCGATAACCAGAAGTTTAATCGTTTATATTCCCCAAGCTTTAATATCTATAATTCTTAAAACGAATCCTTTGAAAATAATGAAGATTCAGAATCTTCGAAAAAGAAATAATATATTAAAAAAGAAAAATCATTACAATAATCTATTTGTAAACCAAGATTGTTTTGTGCATTAAAGAAATCGTTTACTATGCGAAGCAAGTAATTGTAGATTCTCGGAATATTTGAAGTCAAAATAATGAATTCGAAGTGCGATGGATTTGTAAAATAATACTTTGCGAATTTGTAAAGTATAACAATTGGTATTGAAGAATATTGGATCAATGAATTTGTTGAAACATTTTGTTGATATAGTAGAATGGATGTATTAGCTTATTTGTTGGTATACGAATTTGATTAAGTTTATTTTCGCGGTTTTCTTTTGTTTTTTATCTTTGATTGATCAAAGTTGATTAATAGATGAGGTAGAGAGGAATATAAAACTATAGAATAGCTTCGATCATTCGAATTTAACATTTTTACATAATCTCGCCTTTTATAAAGAGTATTTATACTCCTTTTATTCTGTATTTTAGATTATTATATTATATTTTGTTTATTAAGTTTTATTTTTTTTATCACTTTTTTTTTAATTATATATATATCCATTATAACCTAGATCATTTATTTTGATTATCCTTTCCTTCTTCGTCGTTCATAACTATTCTAATTAACCTTAACCCTTACTCCCCTCTTATTGTATTATTCTCTCCCAGAAGGCCATTCTTTTTGTTATTGTTTCCACCCCTTACCTTCTTCCCTTTTACACTATTTATAAGCTTATCAATCTTATCCCTTTTTATATAATCTATAGTTAATATTTTGTTTTATTAATCGAAACCAAATATTGTATATAAAAAGTTCTAGATTAGAATATTGTAAAAACGAAATCCGATTGATTGATTATTCGTATATATCAATTTGAAATAAAAAATAAAGATATTCGAAAAATTGTATTACGCAAAAAACGTTATCGATTTAATAAAAAAAAACGTTTTAACAAAGATTATAATATAATAAAAAAGAATATTAAACAAAACGATATGGTTTTATATAATGATTTATTAAACAAAATTAATATATCAAAAAAACGAAAATTTGTATATCGATAACTTGAACTTTATCAAATAGTAAAAGCAAATATAAACAAAAATATTTATATTTTAAAAAAGCTGAATAGAATTTATTTGTATAGAACTTATATAAACAACGAATTTAAAAAGTTTATTTAATATAACAATATAATTGTTCCGATAAAGCCGAATAAAGTTAAAAATAACAATTTGAAAATTAAAGATTTTTTGAAAGTTTTAATTCCTTTGTTTGAAAAACTTATTGAACAAACTTTGAAAAATATAGATCAATTAATAAACAATAATCCAATATTTGGAAAGAGTTAATTGCTTTATCAATTTAATCTAATTATCGAAATTCCTTTTCGTAGATCAAGATCTGTATGAATAAAATCTTAAACTTTTTGAATTTAATATAAGGCTTTAACTTTAAAGTTCAACTTTATTAAGGATATTAGTTTATATTGTTGTTTGATAAGTTAATCAAATTTTCGATATTGTTGTTTAATGGATTAATTAAATCCTTCAAAGTTATTGTTCAAAACTATTTATAATTTATTACTTTATTTCAAATAAATAAGTTATTTATTATCAAAAACAATATTATTTATTAATAAATAAAACAATTACTTTATTAACAAAATGATTTCTATTTTCTTTTGTTTATATTAAATCATTTGTTTTTCTTTGTTAATTATTTATGTTATATATTGCTTTCGTTTAATTTGTTTTTTTATTATATTAATACTTTTCTTTTCTTTTTATTTCAATTCTTTTCTTTAACAATAACAACTTTTTTCATATATTATATCTCGATTTTTATACCTTTTTGTATCAACAACTTTACAATTCTTCAACTTCGATATTGATTCTTTTGTTTTTAAACAATTATTTTTTTTTATTAATTTATTGATTTTTTAGTCTTTTTTATATTTATTAATTTCATTTTTTTTATAAGATTCTTTATGTTTTTATATTAGATCTTTTATATTCTTTTGCTTTTTAATATTACAATTTCTCATTTTTGTTATATTCTTTGTTTTTCATAATGAATAAACCAAGATTTTCGTTAATTGAAAAGATTAAGTATAATAAAATCGATTAACAACTTGTAATCTTCTTAATTATTGCTAAAATATAGTATATAGAAAAATTCACTTTCTTTTTGCAAATTCTAAAATAATATAGAAATCGACTTATTGAATTGCAATATAGTATATATACTTTTTTTAATCATTTTGTATTAACTTTGCAATATAAATTTGAAAAAGTTATAAATAAATTAATAACCAATATAATCCAAGATAAAATGTAGTTTGCTATTAATATCTTTTAAAAAGAATATTTGAAAAAGAATATCGTTATTATTAAAAAAATAAAGGATACTTAATACAAATATAAAAGATATTTGAATAACATTATGAATTATTAAACAAGATTTCCTATTAATAAACCTTTGGCTTTATTGTTTATTTTTAAATAAAGTTTTTGGTTTATTGAAGATCTATATATCATTACTAAAACTTTCGGATCTACAAATATTATCGATAACATTAATAGTAAACTAATATGCCGATTATCAAAAGTATAAAGATAAAAATATTGTATTGATTAATAAGTTATACTTTTTGAATTTAAAAAAGTTGTTTTAATTATATCAAAGAAAAAGGTTAAAATGGAATAGATTAATAAAGAAGTTAAAGATTTAGACTTTCTTTACAATAAATATGATTTATTGAGTATTAATGATAAATAATACCGATTAAAAATGCTTTTTCGATTTATATTTATATTCGAGATTAAAAATATGAATTTGAATGTTTTTATTGAATTGGTAGATTATAATATAATGGTTTGAAAACATTTGAGTATTGATATTTTGGCCAAAAAAGTTAACCGTAAAGCAAGTTTGATAAACGCTATAATAGTTTATTATTAAATTTTTATTAAATTTAACAATTATATTATTATATATTAAAAAATTGATGAGTATATTACTCTCAAAGTATACAAATGTCTTTTTGCAACTATCGATAACAATTTCGTATAGTTTTAAGTTTTATTAGAAAGATACATTGCTAAACGAATCGAATAGTATTAAATAATTAAATTGGCTATTCGTTGTTCATCAAATATATATTTATATTATATTCAACAATTAGTAAATATCTTTAGTTTGGAAAATATTTGTTATAAAATAAAAAAGCTTGATAACAAATTGGCGGAAATTTATACAAAAAAAAATATAATTGATAAAATATATATTTTTGAAGAGTTTTATAATTGGTTTAAACTTTATACTATTGCGAAAAAAGCTCGATATTAATAAACTTTTGGTTTATTAGCTTTTCAAAAGCTTTTTTTTGATATAATAAATCTTTTTGTGTATTTAAATATTTATAAGAAATTGTTATTAACAAAATTTGTTTAAATCTCGATTTTGATATTAAACATTTTTAACAACTCGATTAAGAATGATATTCGATCTTTAATTAAGATGTATTAATATTATTGTTGTTGAAGAAGAAAGAATTATAGTTTTTTATATATAATTTATTTCTTTTTAATACAACAAATTATATGTATTGATTTGACTTTTTAGCGAAAAATAGTTTTGTAAAGATTTAATAAGGAGTATTGTTTATTAATAATTCCTTTTTTTATAATAAAGTATATTTCGATTAGAAATTCTAATTATTTGTTTGTATATAGTAATACTTTAAATATTTTTGGCTTAAAGAAAAAATATAGTTTATATAGTGTAATTATATTCTTTGTTTTTTATAACGATTATAAAATTAAAAATCGAATTCGTTTCTTTTTTGTTTTGGCGAAGAAAACTAATATTTTTTGATTAATTAAATTAATGAGAACTTTCTTTAAAATTTCGTTGTTTAGTATTGAAAAATAGTAATTATTGTTATTCAAAATTAACTTTAAAGATTATAAGATTATAAAAAAGAATATCAAATTGAATTGGAAAGTTATTACAAATCTAGTAAATATATTAATTTTAAGAACAATTATTAAGATTAGTGTAATTGCTATAAGCATTAAGTTTTTATATATTTCTATAGTTTTTTATATAATTGTAATATTATCACGGAGGATAGCTACGAATATATAATGAAGTGATATCAGAAAGGGATAAAAGTATAGGTATAAAACAATGATTGTATTGTTATCTGTCTTCTTAAATATAGGATCCCTCTATTCCTTATATACTACATACACATGATTACACGTGATTACACGTGATCATTGTATAACTCTGTAATCTTAAAGATTTATAATACTACGAGTCATGATATTATTGTATAACAATAGTTATAAATTCAAATAATCAATATATTAAGCTCAGTTGATATTTCGATGCTCCTAGCATCGACAAATCGAAAACGGTTAATATGCTTATACATTTTTACGTATATATACTTTAATATACATATACTTTAATGTGCTTAGACACTTTAATGTATATATACTTTAGTATATCTGTGTACCTACTACCGAAAGATCCAAATAATATATAAAAGCATAATGTTTAGTAAATATATGCTTTTTATATGCTTTACGCTTTTAGCGTAACACACCCCCCAGATCATATGCTACGTATATAATCTACTTACAAAACAAACAAAATGAGTAAATCTACAATTATACGCTATTCGCGTAATTCTTTGTTAATGTAAACAAACAAATAGAAACTAATCTAATGATATATATACAATTTCTTTGCAAGTAATTATATAAATAAATAATTTCATATAATTCCATGGATATTTAAATTGTCGATTCTATAAACAATAACAATTATGATTAAAAGCATTTACTATATATTTGTTGTATTTAATCGTTTTGTAATATATTATTGTTTTGTTATAATTTCCATTGCTCGGCTATATAATAATAGTTTTGATTCTTTAATTCTTTGATTCTTTAAGTCATCAAAAATAATAGTAGCAATAACAATAATAATACCAATAGCAATAACAATAATAATATCAACAACAATAACATCAATAATATTAATATTAATATGCTTCGCTATACTCGCAACTCCCGGGCCAGAAACCTTTCCCATGTTTGGGAAGCATTAATCGCCTTCCGCTACTATATCGCTTTTTCCCCTTCTCTTTCTTTTTTTGTTTCTATTTCTCTTTCTTTTCCTACTTCTTTTTCTTCTTTTGATCCTTTTGAATTGTCCCCAGGATACCCTTTTCGCATCCCTGTTTCTTCTCCTCATTGCCTTTACCATTGTCTTTCACTTTTTCGTTTCTTTTTTCCCCATTCCTCCAATTCCCTTCCTTTCTGTTCCTTCCAAACTAATTCTTTTAACAAAAATGACAATAAGAATAAAGATAAAGATTAAAGTAAAGATAAAGATAAAGATTCCTTATTTTATCGAAAAGTAAATATTATAATCATTTTAACAATATATCATTTATATTTCACAGAATTTTAATAAGGACTTTAATTCTAACTTTTTAAAGATTAAATATAATAATGAATCAAATAATAAAAAATCTAGAATAGTATCTTTCATTTCTATTACTTCTCTTACTTCAATTCTCTATACCCCCGCCAAAAAGATTCGATTTAAAAAGCCAAAGAATTCTTATTTATTTATTTATTTATTTATTATGTTTAACGTCTATGTAAGCTAGCTAGGCTCTTGACCTCCCGAAGGGTACTAGAGACGGATAATACATTAATAGGTTGTAAACCCAAAAGCTTACCATTTAGGTATATATCGTACGACGTTGTTAGGTTGAAGTATTAAAGCCGTTTTTTTTCAATGGTTTTTTATAACTTTAATTTTGTTAAGCAGTTTCCTTTCGCCATTTAAAAAAGTATCTTGCATTGAAAAGATTAATTTTTGCTTGTTATACTTAAAAAAAGTAAGTATCGGGCTATATAGCAATTGCATTAATAAAGAACGTTAAAAAAACAATTGTTACATTAAATTGTAGTTTTTGTATCGTTATATAAAGTATTATACTATGTTTTATAAATTGCATTTTAGATTAAGCTTTGAAATAAAGCAAAGGATAAAGAAAGAGGAGAGGGGGTAAAAAAAAGATTGAATAGAGTGTTGTGTTGAATGTTATTTAGGGTATCATTAAACTTTCGGTTGCAAAATGTAAAGTATTATGTTATTGCAACAAAACGCTTAAACTTTTTTGAAAAAGCAAAAAGTTGTTGTATATAATTGTATTCTTCCCAAACGATTGTTAATGAGCAAGTAGGTTTCAACAATTACGAATAAAACCTTTTAATAAAAATTTTGCAAAAAACAAAGTATTCAAAAATTTTAGTTTTATTGTATAAGCAATGGATTTCTATATCTTCGTATTTAAAATGTTTATAATAAGCTTCAAAATCGTTGTATTTAGATTGCAACATTAATGGTCTATATAATATTAATTTAGTAAATCTAAACTTTGTAAGCTTTTTAAACGTATAATCCAATTGTTATTTGCAATATCCTTTTGCTAGTGTAAATTTGTTTTTGCATTACCAATTGTTCATCGTATTGCGGATTAAGCTTTGTACTATCGAATTTATCCTGCTAATTGTTAGTTGTACAATAAGCTTTGGATTTATTATATTGTTTTTCGCGTTTGCATTTGCTAGTTTATTCATTACTTCGTTGCCAATAATCCTTTAATGCTTGAGGGATTATTGTATCTTAACCGTATATTGATCGATAAGTTTATAGCTTTTTAGAAACGCTTATTATAAAATATCCAAAGTATTTGTGTATTTGTATTATATTATCGAAATATTATCGATATAAAGCCATCTTTGTGTATTTATAATAATTAATAATGTTAACGCTTTTTGTAGCCTTTTCAAAACGCTTATTGCTTTTGCATTGAAAATATATAAGAATATATTAATTGCATTTTTGCCAATAACGATAAGGTTTTGTTTTTAGTAAATTGTATAATTATAGTTTATATACTTATTTGCATCATTGTACGATTCGGATCCATTAAAGAAGATAGTAATTGTATTAAAGGGTAAAATATTCTACTAATCAATAAAGTTTTTTATTGTTATTTCTTTATCTATCCTTTTTGTAAAATCCGTTTTATATTTGAAAATATAATACAAAAGAGAAAGGATTAGATAAAGCGTTTTTGGAAATAACCAATCCGCTGTTTATAGTTTTGTATTACATTGTGTATAATACTTTAGTGCGTTTAAACGTATAATAAACGGATAATATATATTTAGTTTTTTAAATCGAAAAGCTATATTAATATAAACATGTTCTAAAGTTATTTCGCAAAGCAAAAGGTTTGTATTGCATAAACCAACTATTATAAGTGTAATTCTTCAAATTGGTAATACGCTTTTTGTTACTATATTAATCATTTTGTTTGCTTTTGTTATATATAACTTTATACGGGTGCTTACTATAATGCTTTGTAAATAACCGTTACCTACGTTTAATCTCGTTTGTTCCGGGTATTATACCTTTGCTTCGTATAGTAACGAAAACAAAACATATATAATAATGGCTTTTTTTAAAGAAGCCGCAAAGGGCTTGTATTATATGTTGATAAGGTGCTTGATATACAATATTACTTTCCGTACTTTTTTCATTTGTTTTGCAATATATTTTTTAAACGTAAACTTATAATCAAGCTATACTTTTAATTATTTTAGTATTGATTGCTTTATATCGTTCGATACATTTATTGTAAACTATATAATTAGTGTAAAGGAAATAATAGTTTTTAAAGTGTATATATAACGCTTACGAATAAAGTGTATTATCTCTAACTTTTTTAGCGCAAAAACAATTTTATTAATTTATTCCTATATTTCGATTTTTTGTATATCTTGCGTAATCGTTATAATATTCTTTTTCAATATATTGCTCATTCTATAAAACGCGATATTGTTTGTATACTCGAAGCAAAAAGCTTGGTTTTAATTCAAGAATTCTATTAAGTAAAGTATATAAAGTATTAAAGATAAAGGTAAGCTTTAAAAGGTGTTATATTGTATTTGCGATTTATTCGTATATATATTCTTTAGCTTAACTATTATTTTGCGATCCTGTAAAAACGATTGAATCAATTTCAGAAAAGCTATAAGCCAGCTTTAATTCTATATTCTCTTTAATAGCCGCTGGGGTAATAATACATCGAATACGCTTTAAACGTTCATTATAATTAATATAACCTCTCGTTTTTTAGCAAAAACGTATTTTACGTTGTATACAAATACTATAATTAAATCTATGGTTAATTATTTAAGCAAAGCTTTGTAATATTAAAGGCTCAATGTATTATACATTAGCAATATTCATATTATTTGTTTCGCAATAGTTTATTTTAAACCTTTACTTATACAAAATAATAAAGCTATTGGATACCAAAAGTGTATAAAGCTTTTATCTTTCTTATCGATTTTAGATAATATTACTATTTCAACTAATCGCTAGACTTTAAGGAAATAGTTTTTTTTGAGATAATATTCGAAAAGATTATATAAATATTCTTTAATATTATTTCAACAAGTTTTCAAAAGTTTAATTATAATTTTATTAATTTCTAATAAAGTATTTAAAACTTCGATAATGTTTTGTTCTATTTCTTTGAAGGATACAATAATATTTCAAGGAAAAGTTGAAATATAATTTTCTAATATTGGATTCGCTTTTAGATCGTTAATACTATTATATTTATATAATATTTTGTTTAATAAAGCTTATACTTTTTCTTTTGTATCTTTGATCAATTAATCGTTAATTACAAATAGCGGAGTTTTAAAGAAAAAAGTCGTTTTATACCAATCTATTATTTTATATAGATTTATGTTATTTAATATATTATTGATTATTTTTCTTCAATACTTTTTTTTCGCTTTGTATATTGTAGTAAATATCCGTTTTCTATTTTCAAAGGTTTTATTAAAGCGTTTATATAGGTTATACATTGTTGCATTCTTATTGATTTATTAAAGCATTAATTATACCCAATCGCTTATCGATTGTTTTATAATCTATATCGATCGTTGAAATAGATCAATAAGCCACTTCGCAATTGTTTTCAATTTAGTATTTGTAGCGATATTTCCGATTTTCGATAACCAATATACTTCGCTTTTTATTAGATTAGCAAATGTATATAAATCGCTTTCGATAACTTTGTATTCAATACGTTTACTAACTATTATACTTCGCTTTGGAATAATAATGATTTATATATAATAGTTCGATTTGTAATCTATATCCTAGTGCATTACCATCTTTGCAAAAAATATATTGGAGAAAATAAGATCAATTATATGCTTTGCGCGATGAGTAAATATCTCTACCTTGCTAATAAAATTCATACCAATATCCTATAACTAATTAATAAACAAAGCTTTTTAAATAGTCGATAATACTTTTGATTTGTAAATATTATATTTCGCATTGAAATCCTTTTTAATTAATATACAATGCGCCGGGGTAATATTTGTTATATAATGTATTATTGTTGTAGTATTGGGTTTATAGTAGATATTAACTATATAGTAATCATTTATTTTAAACTATATTATGTCTTTACAATTTTCATTATATTGTTGTTACGTTTATATTGTAGCTTTTTGCCGTATGTATAATATAATCTTTGATTACTCGGTTTCTTTTTTGGCTGCTTTTTTTAATTCTTATAAATTGTAAAAAGTATAGCATTTGTATATCGGATGATTTTATATCTTAATGTTTGATAAGCTTTAGGGTTTTTGAATATAGATTATATCCGCTTCGTTTTTGTAAACAAATTGAAGTAAAATATTATATACCCTTGCTCTTTTTTCTACATTTGTTTATACCATTGTTATATATAAGATCGGGCTATCCTTGCAACTTTCGCTATTGTATTGGTTCAAGCTTTTACTTATTAATAAAATCGATGATTTCAATTAATTGCATGGTTATCGCGGCCTCGTTGTTGTCGATATCCATCGTATTCTCGATGTAAACCCTGTATATATTATTCTATAACAAAAGCTTTAGATTTATTTGATTTGAAGTTGTTTTAAAATGTTTTAATATTCTATTTTGCGATATCGCTATATTTATTGTATATTTAACGTTATTATTTGTTTTTTTTGAAATTGTTGATATCTGGATTTCAATATGAATAAACGCTAAAGTTCAAACAACATTCAATTATATAAAGCTTTATATGCTTTGAAATGTTTAAAAGTTTTGAACTTTTGTTTAAAATATATGTATTGTTTGTATAATATATATAATTATTCTTAAGGTATATGCTTTTTGAACCGCTCGATTATTTTTGCAGATTAATTTTATTTGAATTTTAATTAAATTGCATTATAGTTTATTTCCGGCTATACTACAAAACGTTAATAAGCAACTTTTGTATTTTGTTGAAAACGGATTGTAATATTTGTTATATTTCGCAAACATCGGGTATAGTTTATATATCAATCTTTAATACTTAGCTTTTGCGATATTACAATTATTGTATTGTATAAGTTTTATACAACGGTAAATGTTGCAATAAATTTGATAGTTTTGTTTGTAAAGCTTTATTTGGCTGTAGGGAAATAGAAGGATAAAGAAAGGAGTAGCTCCAAATAAACGGAAAGAAGCGGTTAAAGTAATAAAACTAATTATTTAAACATTTTCTATATCGTTTCCAAAACTTTTGAAGTATTTAACCAAAATGATATTGGTTTGGATCCAAGCTTTTTTTTTTATTATTTCTTTGATAATTTCAATCTATTTGTTAATTGCGTTGAATAAAATGTTTAATACCAAATGTATACAATAGCTATACTACATCTCTAGAAGATCGAAATGTATAGTTTTAATAATTTTGCAAATCTTTGATTTGTAAATATCTTTTATTAAAATGTCCTTTATTTTTAGGGATTTAGAATGTAATATTTAATTCGATTTGTATTTTACTATTTCCGGGATATTTTTGTTTTTGATACTCAGGATAGTTTTAATTAAATTCTTTTGAATCAAAAAAAAGTTATTATAGTGTAGGCCCGCGAAAAGGGCGCATTTAATAAAAATATATTTATCCACTTTTATTGTTTTAACAATGTTTTTTTTTATAAAGTTTGCTTTAAAAACTCTATTTTGAAAAACGATCGATAACTTGTTAGTTTTAAAAGTTTTTACAATTTCTGTTTACATTATAGACATTTTGATTGTTGTTATACCTTTTTATGTTTTAAAGATTTTTGGGCTTATAATTATATTTGTTATAAAAGCGTTTACAATATATATTAAGATTGTTTTTTGGATAGATATAATAATGTACATTTCTTCTTTAGTAAAGGTTTTAACAATCTTTTCTAAAAAGTTAATGAGTGTAGTTATGTATTTGCAATGGATTGTTGTTTGTTGTTCAGCTTTTTGTAAAAGCCCGTTAACCTTTTGAAGGATTGTTGATTGTTAAAGCTTTCTTGGTACAACGAAAGGAAGCGATATATTTTTAGTTCTCTTTTTAGTTCGATTTTGGAAAGGGGTAAGCGAAAAAGGGTTTTGTTGCTGTATATAATCGCTATTGATTATTCGCGATCCCTTTGTCGATATAATAAAGCCTGTTTCTGTTATAATGGTTTAAGAGAGCGCTTTGTATCTTTTTCGTATATATATCTTATACTATATAGCGCTGTATCGTGATATATCGTCGTGTGAAACCAGTTGTTTTCGTATTATTGTTTGTGTATTAAAATGAAAAAAGAATTCTTATCTATATATATAATATATAAAATCACTAATTGTTAAGTAAAGAAATAGGATTTGTTATAAAAACGCAGATTTCTAAAAAGCTTAATATTATCAATACTTTATATATATATATCGGTTTTTGCCGGTATATTTGTATATAATAACAAATGATTTTTTAATCGCAAAGATTAATAACAACGAAAAAATATAATACTCTTTTTTCACTTTATATTATAATCGCTAACTATATAATTATAGAAGATAAAGCATTTTCAAATTGCTTTTTGAAGTATTCTAAAGTATATCAATCTTTAGATAGCTTTAGAATCGATATAGGATATATCTATATTAGAAGCGGATTTCTTTGAAAGCGAATATACTTTAAAGAATTATTTTGCAACAACAAAAATAAAAAAGAAAAAGAAAAAAAGGAAAATGAGTAATAATAATAATAAAAAGGTTGCTTGGAAATAAACTTCATTGAAGTAGAGGTAGAGAATAAAGATTGAGGTAGTAGGGTATAAAAAAAGTATTATAATATTAATTTGTTTAAATACTATATAATTATTAATTATTTAATAACCTTTGTAATTCGATCTTTAACGTTTTGTATATTAATCAATTTAATAAAGTATTCAAACTTCTATTTAGTAAGATTTTTAGTAAGCCTATTTATTAATATATTAGTAATTGGTAAATATATAATTAAGAATCGCTTATTAACATATTTTTAACGAAACTATATATTCTAAATATCTATATGTTTAAGTCTAATAAAGATTCTTTTATTCTCATCAATTATTAATTAGATTATTTAAATATTATTACAAAAGATATTAATAAACTTTTTCATTAATATCCTAATCTTTTTTAAAAGTTTTAATATTGCCATTGTTTCTTTAATTAATCTTTCTATACCTAAAAGTTTTGTTTTTGTAATCGAAATAGTAATTGTATTTTGCTTTGTAGTTTTCTATACAATAGCATTATTATACAATATAATTATATAGCTTTAAAAAAATCTTTGTATAATTATATTATTTGCAAAGGAAACATTTAAAAAAATTATTATCTAAAGAATATAATCGTTTTTATAGTAGATAAAAAAGTATCGAGATCTGTATAAATATATAATACAATGATTAGCAATTGCTTAATAATCTTTTAAAGGGTTAATGCTATATTCGTTTAATTTAAAGGAAAGAAAAACTAAATCAGCTTTAATTATTATAATCGAATACAAGATTAATCCAACTTTTTCTTGATATTCTTTTATTTTTGAAAAAGAAACTATATTGTTATTCTTTTCGAATATTATAATCAAAAATAATATAATTGCTCTTCTCTTTGTAAAACCAAACTTGCGAGCAATTTTGTTAATATAAGTATTATATATTAGCTATAATTTCTTAAGTTGTTGATCTTTAATAATTCGAATCCTTAAAAACCATTAAATATCGCCGAAATCTTTAAGCTTATATTTAGCCTTAATTCCATTAACTATTTAATCCTTTTGATGTTTATATCTTTTGTAATAAATCATTTGAATATTATCAATAAAGAATAGAATGAATATATAATAATCAAAAAATATAAAAATGCAAAGCTTTTTTTTGCATTTTACCATTTTTAGGCTAATAAATATATTTGTGAACTTTTTATACCAAAATGCAGGGGAGTCTTTTAAGTTATACAACGCATAATCGAGAGTAATGGATTTACTAGGTACTTTATACTTATTTGGCATATAGTATATTATTGGATTCCTAATAGGATTTCGAAATATATTAACGAAAGCATTTATAACATTGTATTACTTTGTTTCAAGATCATCTTTTGTTATCATTGCTATCATTATATAGAAGGACCGCGCGATAAATGTAACAATGTAGATTAACTCGATTGTTGCTGTATTTTAAAGATCTTTTTTGATCATTAATTGTAATCTGCAACGATCAATATAATCGTTTTAATCATTCTTATATATAAATATTCATTGAAATAGAATAGGCTTTGATTTAACCAATATTGTTTCAATTTTTTGTTAAATGCTTTAATCTTGCAATACTTTAATTTTGCGATCATAATTTATTTTAAACCAATATCCAAATATATAAATCCGAAATTTATAGAAGAATCTTGATAATGATAATACTATTGATTTTAATATTCGCAAAAGATCCATAACTTTGAATTGAATCAAAAATGTAATTGTCGATTTATATTTTATTGCAATAGTTACTATATTATATATAATGATAAACTTACTATTTTATTTATTTAGTTTATCTTTTTGTTTATTAAATCAAAAAGTATTATAGAATTTATTTAATTGTTAAAGTTCATTTTTGAATCTATATGATTAAACAATCACGGTGTAAAAGGGAAGAAGATGAGGGGTGGAAACAACAACAAAAAGAATGGCTTTCTGGGAGAGAGCAATACAATAAGAGGGGAATAGGGGCTAGAGTTAGCTAGGACGATCATGGACAACGGAGAAGGGAAGGATAATCAAAATAGATAATCTAGGTTATAATAGATATATATACAATCAAAAAAAGAGGTAGTAAAAAAGATAAAATTCAATAAACAAAATATAATATAATGATCTAAAATATAGAGTAAGAGGAGTATAAATACTCTTTATAAGAGGCGAGGTTATGTGAGGGTGTTAGGTCCGAATGGTCGGAGTCATTCTGTAGTCTCACAATATACTTCTTTTTAATAGTTTAATAAAGCAACAAAAACTATATTTATTTATATTAAAGGGTTATATTTAAACGAGTTATAATAATTGATTTGTACTTTAATAAACTTTCGGTTTTAAACTATAGCAATATAGAATTTCAAAGTAATAGATAATATATTATTAATAATATCGAGAAGTTTTAATATTAATGCTTTAAGTTTTAATAGATTATTAATCTTTATCAATTATTTTTTCCAAAATTTAAATATTGTTTTAAATAAAAAGCTGATAAAAATAAAAACTTTAATCCTAAAGATCAAATATTCAATTTGTTCAATTGTATTATAACTATTGATTATAATCAAAAAGATAAGTTTTCTTTTTGGCTTTCTAAAAACAATTTTTTCAATAACAATCAACGAATTCATTTTTGCAAAATCTTAACTATTCGAAAACATATTATTTATTGTAAAATCTAAAGTATTAAATAAAAAAAACCCAATCGCTTAAGTTTTCGCAAAAATAAAAGCAACAAATTTTGAAATTATATTTTCAGGTTTTCGCTTTAAAATAAAAATAACTTTTCCTGCTTTATCTTTGCTAATATATTGTTCAAATTGCGATATAGCAAATTTAAACTAAATAGCAACGTTAATACATTCCAAAATAAAACTATTTAAACAAAAAATAGAAAATGAAATCGAGTTAATATTATTAAAAAAATAAATACCATTATCAACGATTTTAATAATATTCATATATTCAATCGATTTTATATTTAAATTATTCTTTTTATCCTACTTATTTATCTTTATATTGGTTGTTATAAAATATACTAAAGAACTATTGTTTTTATTATAAAAGATTTGAAATGATTTTATTTAATTCTGATTCTTTCTTCAATATATAATACTAAATCTATTGAAAGTGATTTATTTTTTTATACAATGCTTTTTGAAAATTAAACAATCTTTTTTTATAATATAGCTTTTATTTCCAAATCATATATTTTGATAATAAAAACAAGATTTGTTGTAAATTGTATTAATCTTTATTGCTTTATCATTATCGAAAACTTTAACAAAGCTGAAAAAAGCTATAAACTTTTCTATAATAATAGATTTAATTAAAGATATAATACTTTTGATAACGAACATTTCGAATGTTTTAGCTAATAAATTTATTTTATCATTATAATCTTTGAAAGATGTAGATTTCTTTTTCTTAGGTTTTTTTATAATCTTTATAATGGTATCAATTATTTTAGTATTAATCTTCCTTAATCAAGCTTTTTTTTCAAAGTTTTTATTATAGTTTAACAAATCCGTATATTTTATGTAAATCGTATAAATTGAGGTCTAAACCAAAATGTAATGTTTTTTTAACAAATTATTAGTTTTATTAGCGAACTTCAATTTTAATCGAATATTTAAATTTTTTAAGAACAAAAAGGTAATAGTTTTAATAATAATCTTTTTCTTTGTTATAAGTTGAATTGTAATAAAATTATAATTTCGGCTATAAATCAATATATCTTTGAGGTTATACTTTTTTTTGCGTTATATTTAAATACTAAAGTTTGCAAGTAGTTTTGATTGTACTTTAATCGAAAAGTGTTTTGTACAATATATTTCGCTAGAAAAATAAATTTGAAAGTTTTCTTTTAATTTCAATTAGATAATTTGTATTTATTTATAACCTTTACATTGAATCGAAAATTATATTTTATTTGCTTGGGAATTCGATAACGAAACTTTTCTTTAATTATATTATATTTTCGTTTAAGATCTTTTATAGCTTTATATTACTTTATTGTATTAATATTATCGAACTATAATATTCCTTTTTTTTCCGTGAATAATAGATTTCTTTTGTTGAACTTTACGAAAGTTTTGATAATCTCTTTAATATCATTTTTGTTGAATATAAAAGCATTTTTATTTTGTTTAAAATCTTCTTTAGAATCGAATCTAATTTTAAAAAGAATAATGATTTTAAGCTTTGCTTTTGTAAATTGTTTATCTTTGGCATTATAACGTTTGCTTTTACAAAGCTTCGGCTTATTAAAAAGATTAAATTGCTTATTGTTGATAAACCCATTAATCTTTTCGATTTTAAGATCTTTGAAAGCTATTATATCGAATGCAAATATATTAAAACTATTGATAAATTCGGAAGATATAATTGATCAACGAAATATCGTAACTTGAATAATTTGAATTGTGTAAAATGTAAATGTAATATAATTGAAATATAAATTTTTCGATAATGTAAATAAAATAATGAAGAAGTAATAGGAATAATATAAACAAAAGGAAAAACAAATTTTTAGTAATAAATGAAAGATTTTGATAATAACAAAATCCTTATTTATTTCAACAATAATACTTTACAAATTCGCAAAATATCGTTGTGCGTATTTATTAACGCTAAAATGTAGCATATTGATCGACGCAATTTGATTTATACAAGTTAATCAAAACAATATTAAATCAATTAAATAGATAATCAAAATATACTTAGATCCTTTTTGTCACGCTCTAACGTTACTCCGTTCCGGCTAACCGGGTGGCGCCTGGCTTGGCCCGCTACACAAAGCGATTCGTGTATATAACTCTTTTACTTCGTAGTCTCTTTGTTTTGTAGTTTATAATTCTAAGTGTTGATTTTAATAGTTTACAACCTTTGTTACATTATTATAAACTCCTTAAAATAAGAAATTGAGTACTCATTAGTATACGCTTACATCTACGTATACTCCGCACGCTTTTAGTTTAGGCATTCGCTTTTGTATACACCGTACGCTTTTGCTTTTGCTTTTGTAATCCTTCCGCGTTTGGATTGGCGTTATTTGCTTTTTTATATATTCTTTTTCTTTTATTTCTTTCGATATAAAAGCTTTCTTTTTCGTTATCGCGGATCTACAAACTAAGCTCGCTTAGCAATACGATCAATTTATACGGCAATACGATAAAATCGCTTTCCTTCGATCCTTTTTTCTTTTTCGAAACATTATTCGTCCAAAACCCTTTCTTCCTGATCTTGAAAAGTTCAATAGTAACATTTATAAGTACAATATATAGCTCCCTTTAATTAAAGCAAAACTATAAATTGATAACGCGGCTATAAGCGATTTGACAGCTTAATTTTATTACGTTTACTTTAATTTCGAATCTTTTATTTAAACTATAATACTACTTTAATTTTTCTACAATTTCGACATTTCTTTTAATTACATTACAATTCTTGATCAACTTTTTTATATCTACAATAACTTAAACAAAGTATAAAAAGCGAAGGATAGATTGTTTTCCCTCAAATAAAGCATTAATTCATTGTATATCTACATTGCAAAATTCAAAAGAATTTTATATAAAGCTTGCGATTAAATGTGGCCCAATTTAAACAAAATCTTTATTTTCCGCAATGGCCTCAATATTATTATATATAATCGATTATTTTAACAATTATCTTTTTCTTGTATCTATACTAAATTCATTCAAATTATCCAGTAATTAACTACGCAAATTAGCTTCTTAGTTTCCTTTTTTGACAATTTCAAGCTTTCCGCCCCCGTAGTACTTTATATACTACCTAGGCATCACTCGAGCCATAAACCAATGAATATTATATGCATAAACGTAATTAGCGTTTTCGATAATATTGATCCACTTGGTCTTATCTTAAACCCTAGTATGCCGCGCTTGGCAAACCTAATTCTTTGTATATACACGCCGGAGTTTTCCCCAAAAGAATATATATTGTTTCGAAAACAAAATAAGTGCATCAAATATAATAATCTTTACCATTAAATAAAAGCCTATAACCTTGCTCTGTACACTGGTATAATGGAACTTTTTGTATTAGTCGGTATTGCTAACGACCAATCGAATTTATTGGATAAAAAGAAAATGGATTGTAAAATGGAAAAATTGGTAAAGAATATTGTCAATAATCGTTACCTTTATAAACAAATAAAGAAAACCGTTAAATTTACTAATATATAGCATTTAGCAAAAAGTCAATTTGTTAATAAAACTAATATTATATCTTGATTTCAATTTATAGTTTAAATCGTTTATTTACAAACTCGGAGCAAGCTTTACAAAAGAGAGGAATAGTGTTACACTTTAACGTTATTCTGTTCTAACTAACCGAGTGGCGCTTGGCTTAGCCCGCTACGCGAAGCGATTCGTGTATATAACTCTTTTATTTCGTAATCTCTTCGTTCCGTAGTTTATAATTCTAAGTGTTGATCTCAATAGCCTACGACCTTTGTCACACTTTTCGAAAGCTTGATATTTGCTATACTTAGATTTAAAATAAAATTTTCATGATTATATCAAAATTCATTATTGTTTATCGTTTTATAAAGTCTATTTACTTTATATATTAGTTTTTAACGTTTTAATTACAAATACTTAATCGAATTAAAATATAACCAAATCGATTTAATAGTTATTTAAAGTTCTAGTAGATTATACTTTTTTTTCTTCAATTTAACTTTTAGATTTAAAAGTATAAAATTATAGAAAAGCTTTTCAATATTAACATTAAAGGCTATATAGATAATACGTATTGAATTTTTCGGGCTATAAATTATAAAATAGATTTAATATACAATTTATAAACTAAATTGCTAAATAAAGAAAACTATTGCTTTTGATAATAATTGTTAATTTTATAATTATTTTGTATTATTATTCGATTTGTAATATAAACATTATCAAATCTTATCTTTATTGTTATTATATTTAAGTAATTAATATTAAACAAGAATATAATTGTTTATAATTTGAATTCTCTTTTTTCGAAATATAATTTATTTTGTTGTTTTTGTTCCTTTTTTATTTTTATTAAAGAATGCAATTTTGTATTATCATTATTTATAGTTTCTTTATTAACTTTTTCGATACTTTGGATTCTTTACAAAGTACTTCGATATATCGAAAGGAATTCAAAATTGTATATTGCTTTTATAAATAACTAATTTTGAATAAACCTTTATTTCTATATAAATTATTAATATATAAAAGAAAAAAGTAAAAAATAAAAACAATAACAAAAAGAATGATTTTCTAGAAAAAAGCAATACAATAAAAAGGGAATAAAAGTTAAAATTAATTAAAATAATTATAAACAACGAAAAAGAGAAGAATAATTAAAATGAATGATTTAGATTATAATGAATATATATATAATTAAGAAAAGAAATGATAAAAAAGATAAAACTTAATAAATAAAACATAATATAGTAATCTAAGATATAGAGTAAGAAGAGTATAAATACTCCTTATAAGAGGCGAGGTCACGTGAGGGTGTTAGGTTCGAATGGTCGGAGTCATTCTGCAGTCTCACATTATATATTCGTTTTCGCAATTTTGAAAATCGAGAATATACAAAATAGAATTGCAAAAAATAATTTTTGAAATAAAAGTAAATTGTAAAAAAAACATTGCTTTTTGTTTCGTTTCTTTACTTTTTCTTTTTTCATAGCTTTGCTTTTTCTAAATAATATTGGGATTAAAGGTTTATTGATAACTATTTCCATTAAAGCTTAAATAATACTAGAAGAGCATAAACAACGACGACGCGATATATTTCACTATTAATAGATACGCACAACAATACTTTACGAACTCCGCAAAGTTTTAACGTTCGTAAAAGGTATATAAAACGTGTTCTTTAAATCCGAATGGCGGAGATAAGCTTTATTACGTTTGTAAAAGCGATGTGGATAGCCAATAGCGATTATACGCAACAATGCGATTCTTTTTTGTTTATTCCTTTTTAGCTTTAAATTGAAACAAGGATAAAACCTATACTTTTCTTTTTCGTTGTACCCGGGGGATTGGGAAAATTAATAGTTTTCCAAAAAATCAATGAGCTTTTATAAAAGGCTAAACAATAAACGGTAACCCGCCGTAAATTCATAAATATATTCGTTAACTTTTTAGAGGGGATTGTTAAAATTTTTATTCAAAAAAAAATGCATATTATTTTGTTAATTCAAAAAGCGATCTTGGAATACGTAGCGAACGCTTTTATAACGGATATAACCTTTAAAAGCAGAGAGAGCTTTAAAATTCTTAAAACAAAAAAAAATATAATAATAATTTTGCTTTCTTTAACTTAAACAAGAATCATTAAAACCTTTAGAATCGGCGGGCTTTCGGTTACTTTTTAAAATGGAGCTTTTAAAGCAAACTCTATAAAGAAAAACATTGCTAAAGCGATAAAAGTAAATAAACGCATTTTTGTTAGATATGCCTTTTTTGTAAACTTATATTGCGATAGTCTTTTCCTGATTCGGAAGAACCTAGTTAAAGCTATTCTGAATATCAAAAACGAAAATATTCTAGAGGTGGTAGAATGCAAATCGGGCTGGGTATTATACTTTAAATCCCTGGAGATAAATTTATTTATTTATTTATTATGTTTAACGTCTATATAAGCTAGCTAGGCTCTTGACCTCCCGAAGGGTACTAAAGACAGGTGATACACTAATGGGCTAAAGGCCCAAGAGCTTACTATTTAAATACGTATTGTACAATATCGTTAGATTGAAGCATTGAAAACGCCTCCTTTCAACAATCTTTTACAACTTTAGCTTTGTTAAGCAATTTTCTTCCGCCGTTTAAGAAAATGTTCTGTATTAAAAAGATTAACTTTTGCTTGTTATACTCAAAGAGAATAAATATCGGGCTGTATAGCAATCACATTGGTAGGGAATGTTGAAAATAAACAATTGTTACATTAGATTATAGTTTTTGTATCATTGTACAAAAAGATATATTACGCTCTATAGGTTACGCTTTAGATTAGGCTCCAAGGTGAAGTAAAGAGTAAAGGGAAAAGAGGGGGGGGGGTAAAGAAGGGGTCGAGTAAAACATTAGGTTGAGTACTATTTGAGATGCCGCAAAGCTTTCAATTGTAGAATATAAAATATCGTATTGTTATAACAAAATGCTCGAACTTTTGTAAAAAAGCGAGAAGCTATTGTAAGTAATTATACTTTTCGCAAACAATCGCCGAAGAGTAGATTGGTTTTAACGATTACAAGTGGAATCGCCTAGTAGAGATTTTGCAAAAAACAAAATGTTTTAAAGTTTTGATTTTGTTGTATAAACAATAAGTCTTTGTATTTTTGTATTTAAACCGTTTATAGTAAACTTCAAAATTATTATACCTAGATTGCAACGCTAGCATTTGATATAACGTTGATTTAGTAAGTTTTAGTTTCGAGGGTTTCTTTAAAGTATAGCCTAATTGCTATTTGCGATATCCTCCCGCTAATGTAAACTTGTTTTTGCTTTACCATTCGTTTATAACGTTTCGGATTAAGTTTTATACTATCGATTCTATTTCGTTGATTGTAGATTACACTATAAACCCTGGGTTTATTATATCGCTTTTTGTATCTATATCCGCTAATCTGTTCGTTATTTCGTTGCCGGTTATCCTTTAATGCTTAAAGGATTATTGTATCCTAACCATATACCGATCGATAAATCGATGATTTTCTAAGAATGCTTATTACAAAATGTTCAAAACGTTTGCGCGTTTATATTATATTATCGAAGTATTATTAATATATAATTAATGTTGTATATTTATAATAAATAGCAATACTAATACTTTTTGTAACCCTTTCAAAACACTTATCGCTTCTACATCAAAAACATACGAAAATATATTAATCGCCCTTTTGCTAAAAGCGATAAACGCCTATCCTTAGTAAATCGCGTAACTATAGCTCATATACTTACCGACGTTGTCGTACGATTCAAAGTTGTTGAAGAAAATAGTAACCGTATCGAATAATAAAACGTTTTACTATTCGATAAAGTTAATTGTTGTTATTTCTTTACTTATTCTTCTTGTAAAGTCCGTTTTATACCCGAAAGTGTAATGCAAAGAGGAAAAAATTGAACAAGGAGCTTCCGAAAATAATTGATCCGCTATATATAGCTTTGTATTGTTCTGCGTACAATATCCCGGTATAGTTAAGCGTATAATAAACAAATAATATACATTAAATCTTTTAAACCGAAAAACCATATTAATATATATTTGTTCCAAAACCATTTTGCAAATAAAAAGACCTATATTGTACAAACTAGTTATTATCGATATAATTCTCCAAATTAGCAAAATACCCTTTATAACAAAATTAATTATTTTGTTTGTTTTCGCTATATATGATTCTATTCGTATACTAATTGTAATATTTTATAGATGATTGTTATTTGCATTTATTTTCGTTTATCCCGGGTATTACGCTTCCATTCTATAAAGCAACAAAAACAATACACATATAATTGTAACCTTTTGTAGAAAAGCTATAGAAGGTTTGTACTATATATTGGCCAAATACTTAATATATAACGCAGCTTTTCGTGTCTTTTTTACTCATTCTGCAATATATCTCTTGAATATAAGCTTACAGTTAAACCATACTTTTAACTATCTAAGCGCTGATTGTTTTGTATTGCCCAACGCGCTTATTGTAGATCGTATCGTTAAAGTAAAAGAAATAACCACCTCCAAAGCGCATATATAACGTTTATAGATAAAATACATTATTTTAAGTTTTTCCGATGCGAAAGCGATTTTATTAGTTAATCCCTATACTTCAATTTATTATATATTCCGCGTGATTGCTATAATGTTTTTTTTCAATGTATTACCCACTTTGTAAAATGCGATATTATCCGTATACCCAAAGCGAAAAGTTTGATCTTGGTTCAAAAGTTCTATTAGATAAAGCATATAAAACATTGAAAATAAAAACGAGTTTTAAAAGGTTTTATATTGTACCCAGGATTTGTTTATACAAACATCCTTAAGTTTAATCATCACTTTACACTTTTATAAAAATAAACGAATCATTTTTAAAAGGTTATAAACCAACCTTAATCTTACATCCGTTTTAATAACCGCCGGGGTAATAATATATCAAACGCACCTTGTATATTCATTGTAATTAATATAACCTTTCGCTTCCTAGCAAAAGTATATTCTATATTGTATACAAATGTTATGATTAGATCCATAACTGAATACTTAGATAAAGCTCCGCAATATTGAAGGCTCAATATGCCATACATTAGCAATATTCATACTATTCGTTTCGCAATGATTCTTTCCAAGCCTTTGCCTACACAGAATAATAAAACTATCGAACGTTACAAATGGATAAAGCTTTTGTCCTTTTTATCGATTTTGGATAACATAACCATTTTAATTAATCGCCAAGCTTTAAAGTAATAACTTCTTTTGAAATAGTATTCAAAAAGATCGCATATATATTCCTTAACACTATTTTAACAAACTTTCAATAACCGAACCGTAACTTTATCAACTCCTAGTAAAGTATTTGAAACTTTAATGATATTCCGCTTTACTTTTTTTAGGGATACAACAATATCCCAAAAAAAAGTAAAAACGCAGCTTTCCAATATTGAATTCGTTTTTAAATCGTTTGTATTATCGTACTTATATAATACTTTGTTTAATAACGCTTGCGCTTTTTTTTTTATACCTTTAATCAATTAACTATCCATTATAAGAAGCGGAGCTTTAAAAGAAGAGATCGCTTTGTACTAGTTTATCATTTTATACAGATCCGCATTATTTAATACATTATCGATTATCCTCCTTTAATATTTTCTTTTTGTTTTGCAAATTATACTAAACATCCGTTTCCTATCCTTAAAAGTCTTATCAAAACATTTATAAAATCTGTACGTTGCTATACTTTCGTTGATCTATTAAAGCATTAAGTGTACCCAATCGCCCGCCAACCGCCCTGCAATCCATATTACATATTGAAACAAATCTGTAAATCGCTTTATAGTTATATTAAACTTTATATCCATAATAATAAATCCAACCTTTGATAGCTAATATATTTCGCTTTTTATAAGGTTAGTAAAAGTATATAAACCATCCTTAATAACCCTATATCCAGTGTATTTGCCGGGTACTATCCTTTGCCCCGGGATAATAATGATTTGCGTAAAATGATTTGATTTATAATCTATATCCCGGCGTATTATCATCTTCGCGAAAAGTATATTGAAGAAAGTAAAATCGATTACATACCCTGTACAATAAATAAATATCCCTACCTCGCCGATAAAATCTATACCAATATCCTAGGACCATTTAGAAAGTATAACTCCTTAAATAACTAATAATACCCCTAGCTCGTATATATCGTACTTCGCGTTAAAATCTCTTTCAAATAATATGCGAAGTACTAAAGTGATGCCTACCATATAGTTTATCATCGCAATAATGTTAAATTTGCAATAAACATTTACTATATAATAACCATTAACTTCAAGCTATATTACATCCTTATTGCGTTCTCCATATCGTTGTTGCGCTTATATAGCGACCCCTCGCTGTATATACGTTATAATCCTTGGCTTTTCGATTTCCTTTTCAATCGCCTTTTCCAATTCCCACAAATCGTATAAAATATAATACTTATACACTGAATGGTTTTGCGTTTTGATACCTAATAAGCTTTATAGCTCTTAAACACATATCACATCCACCCTATTCTCATAGATAAGCTAAAACAATATATTGTATACCTCCACACCTTTCCCTACGTTTGTTTATATTACCAGTATATATGGGATAGAGCTTTTCTTGTAGCCTTCGCCGTTACGCCAATTCGAACCATTATTTATCAACACAAAAATCAATAGCTTTAATTAATTGCAAAATCGCGACAAAATCGTTATTGTTTATATCCATCGCATCTTCCGCGTATACTTTGCATATATTATTGCATAATAAAAGCTTAAAGTTCATTTGGCCCAAAATCGTTTTAAAGCGTTTTGATGCTCTATTTTACAACGTTAATATATTCGTTATACGTTTTGCATTATCGTTTACTTCCTTTAAAATCGCTAATATTTGGATCTCAACGCAAATAAGCATTGGGGTCCAGGCAGCGTTTAACAAGATTATAAAGTTTATAATGCTTTGTATACTCTGGAATGCAAAGTTTTAAGCTTTTGCTTAGAAAACATATATCGTTTATACAATACTTGTAATTATACCCAAAGTATATACTTTCTAAACCGCTCAATTATTTTTGCAAATTAATTCCATTTGAGCTTTGGTTAAATTATATTGTAACTTGTTTCCGACTATACTACAAAATGCCAACAAATAGCTTTTGTATTTTGTTGAAAACGGCCCGTAATAGCCATTGCATTTTGCAAATATTGAATATAATTTATACATCAACCTTTAATGCTTAGCCTTAGTAATACTACAATTATTGCAACATATTAGCTTTGTATAACAATAGATATTGTAATAGGTTTAATAGTCTTATTTATAAAGCTCCATTTAGTTATAAAAAAAGAGAAAAAAAGAAAAAAAGATAGCTTCAAATAAACGAAAAGAAAAAGTTGAAATAGTAAAACTAACGATTTAAGCAATTTCAATTTTATTTTCAAAGCCTTTAAAGTATTTAATCGAAATGATATTAGTTTAAATCCAAGCTTTTTTTTTTATTATCTTCTCTATAATCTCTATTTATCCATCGATTACACTGAACAAAGTCCTTAGCATTTGCTTTACATAATGGTTATACTACATCTCTAAAAGATCTAAACGTATAGCTTTAATGATTTTGTAGATCTTCGATTTATTGGTATTTTTTATCAAAATATTCTTTACTTTAAAGGATTTAAAGTATAATATTCAATCCGTTTTGTATCCTACTATTTCCGGGATATCTCTATCCTTGATATCCGG
Source organism: Monilinia aucupariae (assembly GCA_002162555.1). Classification (NCBI taxonomy): domain Eukaryota; kingdom Fungi; phylum Ascomycota; class Leotiomycetes; order Helotiales; family Sclerotiniaceae; genus Monilinia; species Monilinia aucupariae. The sequence continues at coordinate 5,905,608 of NGKF01000001.1, forward strand.
AATAGTTTTAATCAAGTTCTCCTGGATTAAAAAAGGGTTATCGTAATGTAAACCCGTAAAAAGGGCGTATTTCGCCAAAATGCGTTTATTCACTTTTGTTGCTTTAGCAATGGTTTTCTTTGCAAAGTTTGCTTTAAAAGCTTTACTTTAAAGGATAATCGAGGGCCCGCCGATTTTGAAAATCTTAATAATTCCCATCCAGGTTATAAAAAGCAAAGTTATTGTTTTCTTCGCTTTAAAGATTTTAAAACTTTTTTTATTTTTGAGTATTGCGCTCGTTATAAAAGCGTTCGCTATGTATACCAAAATCGTTTTTTGAATAGGTAGAATAATATATATCTTTTTTTGAATAAAAGTTTTTATAATTTCTTTTAAAGAGTTTACAAATACAATTGTAAACTTATAATGGGTTATTATTTGTTGTTCAGTTTTCTATAAAAACTTATTGATTTTTTGAAGAGCTATTAATTTTTTTGGTTCTTTAGATACAATAAAAAGGATAGATGTAATTTTTGTTTTAGTCTCAATTTGTAATTGAAAAAGGGTAGGCGAAAGCGGATTGTATTGTCGCGTGTAATCGTTGTTGGCCATCCGCATTGTTTTCGCAAGTGTAGCAAAGCTCGTTTCCGCTATTTTGGCTGAAAAAGTGTATTTCGTATACCTCTCGCAAGCGTTAAAACTTTACGAATTCGCAAAGTATCGTCGCGTGTATCTACCAGTGGCGGGATATACTGCGTCGTCGTATAATGTATAATAGTAATATCGTCGTATGCGCTATTTTGTACTAAAAATGAAAAAATCGAATATAATGGTTTTTCTTTAAGATTTGTTATTGTCCCTGGAGATAAAGAACATTTTAATAAAGGATATTTATAGATCAAAGATTTATGAAATTATTAAAACTATACATTTTGATCTTTTAGAAACATAATATAGCTATTGTATATATTTGATATTAAACACTTTGTTTAATGCGATTAATAAACGGATCGAAGTTACCAAAGAAATAGTAAAGAAAAAGGCCTAAATTTAAACCGATATTACTTTGATTAAATGCTTCAAAAGTTTTGAAAACGATATAGAAAACATTTAAATAATTAATTTTATTACCCCAATCGCTCCTTTTCGCTTATTTAAAACTACTCTCCTTTTTACTTTTCTATCCCTTTATAGCTAAGTGAAGTTCTATAAACAAAATTATCAAATTTATTGCAATATTTATCGTTGTATAAGATTTATACAATATAACAATTGTAATATTGCAAAAGCTAAATATTAAAGATTGATATACAAGCTATATTTAACATTTACGAAATATAATGGATATTACGGTTTGTTTTCAACAAAATACAAAAACTGCTTATTAACATTTCGTAGTATAATCGAAGATAAATTATAATGCAATTTAATTAAAGTTTAAATAGAATTGATCTATAAAAACAATTAAACGGTTCAAAAAGTATATACTTTAAGAATAACTATATATATTATACAAACAATATATACATTTTAAACAAAGATTTAAAACTTTTAAACATTCCAAAGTATATAAAGCTTTATATAGTTAAGCGCCATTTGAACCCTAGCGTTTATTCATATCGAAATCTAAATACTAGTAACTTTAAAAGAAGCAAACGATAACATTAAATGTATAACAAATATAGCGATATTGCAAAATAAAACATCGAAGCGTTTTAAGATAATTTTGAATTAAATAAATCTAAAGCTTTTATTACAGAATAGTATATACAAAGCTTACGTTAAAGATACGATAAATATTAACGATAATAATATCGCAATGATCATACAATTGATTAAAACCACTAATCCCTTTAATAAATAAAAGCCCGGATCGACGTAATGGCAAAGATTGCAAAGATAATCCAACCCTATATATAATAGTAGTATAAGCGAACATGGGAAAAAAAGCGAGGGTATATAATATTTTGCTTTAGCTCGTTTACAAAAGCAAAGCGGATATAGTTTATATTTAAAAACTTTAAAGCTTATCAAATATTAAGATACAAAATCACTCAGTATACGAATATTATACCCTTTACAATTTATAAGAATTGAAAAAAGCAATCGAAAGGGAAGTTGAATAACCAAGGATTATATTATATATATAATAAAAGGTTGCGATACAAATGTAACAATAGCGTGGTAAACGTTGTAAGGATATAGTATGGTTTGAAGTAAACGGTTATTATATAGTGAATATTTATTGTAAGTTTAATATTATAGCAATGATATATTATACAATGAGTATTATCCTAGCGCTTTGTATATTAGTTAAAAAGGATTTTAATGCAAAATACAACATTTACAAACCAAAGGTATTGTTAGTTATTTAAAAAGCTTTGTTTACTAATTGATCACAAGATACTAATATGAACTTTATTGGTAAAGTAGGGATATTTATTCATTGCGCAAAGCATATAATTGATTTTACTTTCTTCAATATACTTTTTGTAGAGATAATGATACGCCGGGATATAAATTATGGATTGAATTATTATATACAAATTATTACTATTTCAAGACGAAATATAGCTTTTAATAAATATATTGAATATAGGGTTATCGAAAACGGTTTATATACGTTTGCTAATCTAATGGAAAGCGAAGCATATTAGCTATCAAAAATCGAAAATATCGCTACGAATATTGAATTGGAAATAGTTGCAAAATAGTTTATTAATCTATTTCAACAATTAATATAGATTGTAAAGCGATTAGCGAGTGATTGGGCATAATCAATGCTTTAGTAAACTAATAAAAGTACAATAATGTATAGCTTATATAAACGCTTTAATAAAACCTTTAAAAATAGAAAATGAATGTTTATTACAATATGCAAAACGAAAAAAAAATATTAAAGAAGAATAATTGATAATGTATTAAATAATGTAGATTTGTATAAAGTAATAGACTAGTACAAAGCGGCTTTTTTTTTTAAAGCTTTATTATTTATAATCAACAATTAATTAATCGAAAGTATAAAAAAGAAAGTACAAACTTTATTAAACAAAGTATTGTATAAATATAATAATATTAATAATCTAAATATAAATTCGATATTAGAAAATTATATTTTTACTTTTTTTTGAAATATTATTGTATTCTTTGAGGAAGTAGAATAGAATATTATCAAGGTTTTAAATATTTTGTTAAAAGTTGACAAAATTATAATTAAACTTTTAAAAGCTTATTGGAATAACGTTAAAGAATATTTATATAATCTTTTCGAATATTGTTTTAAAAAAAGTTATTTCTTCAAAGTTTAGCAATTAATCAAAATAATAATATTATCCAAAATCGGCAAAAAAAATAAAAACTTTGTATGTTTTTGGCGTTCGATAACTTTATTATTTTATATAAACAAAGGTTTAGAACAAACTATTGCGAAACGGATAATGTGAATATTGTTAATATATAGTATATTAAACCTTTAGTATTGCAAAGCTTTGTTTAAACAATCGGCTATAGATTTAATTATAGTATTCGTATACAATGTAGAATACGCTTTTGTTAAGAAACAAAAGGTTACATTGATTACAATGAATATTCAAAACGTATTTGATGTATTGCTATTTCGATGACTATTAAAAAAAATGCAGAATCAAAACTGATTTATAACTCTTCTAAAAATAGTTCGATTGTTTTTATAGGATTGTAAAATAATGGTTAAACTAAAAAATATATATATAAACAAATCGCAAGTATAATGCGGCATTCTTTAAAGCTTATCTTTATCTTCAATATTTTATATACTTTATTTAGCGGAACTTTTAAACCAAAACTAAACTTTTTGCTTCGAGTATATAAACAATATCGCGCTTTATAGAGTAGGTAATATACTAGAAAAGAATATTACAACGATTATGCAAAATATATAAAGAATTAAAGTGTAAGAATAAATTAATAAAATCGCTTTTACATCAAAAAAATTGAAGATGATATACTTTACTTATAAGCGTTATATATATATCCCGAAAATTGTTATTTTCTTTATATTAACCATACGGCCTATAATAAGCGCATCGAACAATATAAAGCAACTGGCGTTGAAATAGCTAAAAGTATGGTTTAATCGCAAGTTTATATTCAAAAGGTATATTGCGGAACAAATAAAAAAAGCATAGAAAATAGCGTTGTATATTAAGCACTTTGCTAATATACAATATAAACCCTTTGTAGTCTCTTTACGAAAAGCTATGATTATATATATTCTATCTTCGTTATTATACAGGGTAAAGATGTAATATCCAAAACAAACGAGATTAAACATAAACAATAATTATTTACAAAGCATTACAATAAACACCCGTATAGAATCATATATAGCGAAAACGAATAAAGTAATTAATATAGTAACAAAGAGCATATTATTAATTTGAAGGACTATGTTTATAATAGCTGGTTTATACGATATAGGCTTTCCGTTTTGCGAAATAGCTTTAGAATATATTTGTATTAATATAACTTTTCGATTTAAAAAACTAAATATACATCATTCGTTTACTATACACTTAGTTGCATTAGGGCATTATATGTAATGCAATATAAAACTATAAATAGCAAACCAACTATTTCCAGAAACGCTTTGTTTAATCCTTTTCTTTTTACATTATATTTTCAAATGTAAAACGGATTTTATAAAGGGGAATAGATAAAGAAATAGTAACAAAAAGCTTTATTAATTAATAAAACGTTTTACTTTTTAATACAATTACTATCTTCTTCAATAAATCCAAGTTGTATAATAACATAAGCAAATATATAAACTACAATTATACGATTTACTAAGAACAAAATTTTGTTGCTATCGATAAAAGTACAATTAATACACTTTTGTATGTTTTCGATATAAAAACGATAAACGCTTTAAAAAAGCTACAAAAAGCGTTAACGTTACTAATTATTATGGATATACAAAAATGGCTTTATATCGATAGTACTTCGATAATATAATACAAATACGCAAATGTTTCGGATATTTTACAATAAGCGTTTCTAAAAAGCTATAAATTTATTGATTAGTATGCGATTAAGATATAATAGTCCCTTAAGCACCAAAGGATTATTGATAACGAAACGACGGATAAGCTAGTAAATGTAAACGCGAAAAGCAATATGGTAGACTCAAAGCTCACCGCGTAATTAACGATCAACGAGATAGATTTAATAGTACAAAACTTAACTTGTAATGCGATAAACGATTGGTAAAGCAAAAACAAGTTTATATTAGCGAAAGAATATTGTAAATAGCAATTAAACTATATATTTAAAAAGTTAACAAAGTTTAAACTAACTAGATTAACATTGTATAGATTATTAACGTTGCGATTTAAACACAACGATTTTGAAGTTTATTATAAATGTTTCAAATACAAAAACGCAAAAACCCATTGTTTATACGATAAAGCTAAAACCTTTAAGCATTTCGTTTTTTGCAAGATCTTTATTAGAAAGTTCCATTTATGATCGCTTAAACCCGTTTGTTTATTAACGATTGTTTAGAAAAAGCACAATTATATATAACAACTTTTCGTTTTCCTAAAAAAATTCGAGCGTTTTGTTGCAATAACACGATACTTTATGTTTTGCAATCGAAAGTTTAATAGTACCCCGGATAGCATTCAATGTAATGCTTTATTCAACCTTTTTCTTACCCTTCCCTTCTTTTTTTTATTCTTTGCTTTATTTCGAAGTTTAATTTGAAGCGCAACTTATAAAGCGCGGTATAATACTTTATACAACGATACAAAGGTTGCAATTTAATGTAACAATTGTCTTTTTTAGCGTTTTTTATTAATACAATTATTATATAATCTAATATCTATTCTCTTTAAGTATAATAAGCAAAGGCTAACTCTTTCAATATAGAACGTTTCTTCAAATAGCAAAAGAAAGTTGCTCAACAAAGCTAAAATTGTAAAAAACCGCTGGGAAAAAGCGGTTTTAATGTTTCAATCTAGTAACGTTATATAATATGTATTTAAATGGTGAGCTCCTGGGTTTACAACTCATTAGTGTATCACCCGTCTCTAGTACCCTTCGGGAGGTCAAGAGTTTAGCTAGCTTATATAGACGTTAAATATAATAAATAAATAAATAAATAAATTTACTTTTTCTTTAACTTTAATTTCGAATAATTATATTAAAAATAAAATCAAAAATAAAACAAAAAACTAATAATATAAATATAAAGTTTATTAATATAAGAATTTAATTAAAAGATATAATAACGTTAATATCAAATTTATCGAAAAAAAATAGAATATATTAAAGAAAAAAGATAAAACAAAAAGATTTTCGAAAATAATAAAAAGTATATCGTTGTTAAACTAAATCTAATATTGATTTTTTTTTATAAATAAACAATTTTGTTATTTAAAAACGTTTTTAAAAAAATATTATTGAAGAAGATATTCTTTTAAATAGCTACCAAATAATTAAAACGATTTGATATTTAAATAGTAAATAATGTAATATTTATACTATAAATAAATTGTTTAAAATAAAATTAATAGAGTTTTTAAAATTTATTATTATTTGATTATACTACAAAAGAAAGATTATTATATATATATGAACCGTATAAATAGAACATATATACAATATATATTCGCTAATCGAGCATATAAACTATAACAACGTGCATATGCGCCGAAACGTTTATTATATTAGCCGAGTAGTGAAAGCGTGATAGATTTTTAATATATAATAAAAAGTTTGATTTTGATTTCGAAAAGTATTAAAGAAGCTTTTATATTATAATATAATATAATTATAAAATATTAAATTTTTATAAAAAGATATAAATATTATAATAATAATAAATTATCGTTATAAAAATTAATAAGATTTTAAAATATATATATAACATTAAGAAATCGAAATTAATAACAAAAATGATTATTTCTATAAAGAGTTTAATTGTACAAATTGTAAGATTTAAATTGAATTAATCAAAATACGTTTTAAGCTTATTTAAAGATATAAAAAAAACAAAAACATTAATACAAAAGGCTTTTTAAAAAATCTTTGTTTTATATAATTTTGATGATCAAATTCGATTATAAAAAGACTATTGTAATTATATATAGCGTTATACTTAATTAAATATCTCTATTTTATATACTCAATAGAACATATATACCACTCCTAGTATATTAGACAATATACACTGTTCCTACTATAATAACTTTATAGTACACCAATGGTATTGACAGCGGAAAGGTACAAGTAGCGCAAGGCTCATTAGCGCCTGTTGAGTGAATTTAGTGGCCTCGCGTTAAACCTTAATTTTGCGAATTTTGGAAACTTGAAAGACCTCTTGAATTGATATCAAAATACCCTTTGTCACGGCGTCCATTAATTTTCTTTGCATATCTTCTTTGACTTCCAAGGTTATGAATATACTGGAGATTGATTACCTTCATCATTCATGTTTTAGAAGAATCAATTCAGATGACTTGAAATCTCGCCTCCAGCCATCTTATACCGATTTCCTCTCAATATTTACCATACAGGCTCCAACCTTCCTCGCACCATAAATCTGATAAATTGCCACAATGGCGGACCAACAGCGCGATGTATCGCAGTATAAATATGCGGCGATGTCCAACCTGGTCCTCCAGGCGGACCGTCGATTCGTTACTCGTCGTAATGATGAGGTGACGGGAGATCCAGAATCACTGGCGGGGCAGATTAGTATTCGAGATATGGGTTCAAGAAACGCTCGCGAGGGCGCGCCGAAGCAGAAAAAGAAAGCTTCGGGACTTCCAGATGTTGAGAGAGGGGGTTACCGCGAAGGCGAGGATGTATTAGAAAGAGAACAGCGCAAACGCAAGCGTGGAGAGCCAGCACAGCTCCGGGGAACTGGAATATTGTCAGCAGCGGATGCATTGGTTGAGGGAATTCGATACAGACCTAGGACTTCAGCGACGCGAGCAACCTATGATCTTCTTCTAACTACAGTCGCCAACAATCTTGGAGACGTTCCACATGAAGTTGTTCGAAGTGCCACGGATGCTGTGTTGGAGTACTTAAAGGATGACGATATGAAAGATTTCGACAAGAAGAAGGAGATCGATGATCTGCTAGGTGCCAGTATGAATCCGAAGCAATTCAACGAGCTTGTGAACCTAGGGAAAAAAATTACAGATTACGACGCGCAGGATGAAGACGAAGAGATGGCAGATGGAGACAACGGTGGCGAAAATGGAGCAGAAATAGACGACCGCCAGGGAGTAGCGGTAGTATTCGATGATAATTCTGATGAGGAGGGTGATGAAATGCTTAATGAAATTAGGGATGAGTCGTCCGAAGATGAGGATGATGCTCAAGATCTTCCTGGCGATGAGGAAGTCGCTACGGCTGGTGGTGCTGGAAACGACAGAGACGAAGAATCTCGGGAAATGTCCGAAGAAGAAGCAATAATTATGGACTCTGGTTCTATGCATAATACTGACTCAGCTAAAGACAAGAAAGACTTCATACCCGCACGCGAAATCGATGCATATTGGCTGCAACGACAAATAGGCTCGGTATACACGGACGCACATGTACAACAGCTTAAGACACAGGAAGTTCTGCACACGCTCTCTGGCGCACCTGCGGAAGAAGGTGGGGATGAAAAGCCTCTGAGAGAAATCGAGAATGATCTCGCTGAACTGTTTGATTATGAGCATCACGAGCTCGTACATAAGCTCATCGCAAACCGGGACAAGGTGGTCTGGCTTACTCGTTTAGCTCGAGCTGAAGATGCTGAAGCTCGAGGTGTTGTCGAACGTGAAATAGCTTCGGAAGGACTACGATGGATCTTGGATGAGCTTCGTGGTGGCGTGCCAAGCGATGGATCAAAGAAGCGGAAACTGGAAATGAAGATGGACATTGATGTTCCAGCGGAATACATCAATGGCGGTACAAAAAATGAGCAAAAAGACGGAGATGGTTTAGTTGGTGGACTACAACCGCGAAAGCTAATCAACCTTGAAAACCTCGTCTTTGATCAAGGCAATCATTTGATGACGAACCCCAAGGTCAAATTGCCGGAGGGATCTACCAAGCGAACATTCAAAGGATACGAAGAGATTCACGTGCCGCCCCCTAAGAAGCGCAACGATCCTTCTGATCGTGATATTCCGGTTACAGAAATGCCTGAATGGGCCCGAGTTCCATTTTCATCTACAGTCAAGCTTAACAAGATACAATCGCAATGCTTTCCGACAGCTTTCGAAGACGACGGCAATATGCTTATTTGCGCGCCTACAGGAAGTGGCAAGACCAATGTCGGTATGTTAACTATATTACGAGAAATAGGCAAAAATCGCAACCCAGAGACTGGAGAAATCAACTTGGACGCTTTCAAAATTGTTTATATCGCGCCTCTCAAAGCCTTGGTTCAAGAACAAGTTGGAAACTTCGGCGCCAGACTTAAGCCATATGGTATCAAGGTTTCTGAATTGACTGGAGACCGTCAACTCACAAAGCAACAGATTGCTGACACCCAGATCATTGTGACAACCCCCGAGAAATGGGATGTTATCACTAGGAAAGCCACTGACTTGAGTTATACCAACTTGGTCCGTCTCATCATTATTGATGAGATTCATCTTTTGCACGATGATCGTGGACCAGTCTTAGAAAGTATTGTGAGTAGGACGATTAGAAAGATGGAACAGACCGGCGATCCTGTTCGTTTGATTGGTCTTTCTGCCACATTGCCAAATTACCGTGATGTCGCAAGTTTCTTACGCGTTGATCCTCTCAAAGGCATGTTTCACTTCGATGGTTCATACCGTCCTTGTCCACTTCGGCAGGAATTCGTCGGCATCACAGAGAAGAAGGCTATCAAGCAACTGAAGACCATGAATGATGTGACTTATACAAAGGTTTTGGAGCATGTAGGAACGAATCGAAATCAGATGATCATTTTTGTGCACTCCCGCAAGGAGACTGCCAAAACAGCTAGATATATTCGAGATAAAGCCTTGGAGATGGAGACAATCGGACAGGTTTTACGGAGTGATGTGTCGGGTACTAGAGAGACTCTCGCTTCTGAGGCAGAGGAGGTCAGCGATCGAGAGCTCAAGGATTTGCTACCCTATGGCTTTGGAATACATCATGCTGGTATGAACAGACCAGATCGAACATCTGTTGAGGAACTTTTTCATGAAGGTTTAATTCAAGTTCTTGTATGTACTGCTACATTGGCATGGGGTGTCAACCTACCAGCGCATACTGTCATTATCAAAGGAACCCAAGTCTATTCTCCGGAGAAAGGTAGTTGGGTGGAATTGAGTCCTCAAGATGTACTTCAAATGCTCGGGCGTGCTGGTCGACCGCAGTATGACACGTATGGAGAAGGTATCATCATCACAACACAGAACGAAATGCAGTATTATCTGTCACTCTTGAATCAACAATTACCGATTGAGAGTCAGTTTGTTAGCAGATTGGTAGACAACCTAAATGCAGAGGTTGTTCTTGGCAATGTCCGTAGTCGTGATGAAGGTGTTGAGTGGTTAGGATACACCTACCTATTCGTTCGAATGCTACGATCTCCTGGATTATACAGCGTAGGAGCTGATTATGAAGACGACAGTGTCCTTGAGCAAAAACGAGTCGATTTGATTCATTCTGCTGCTATGGTTCTTGAGAAGTCGAACCTTATAAAATATGACAAGAAGACAGGTAAACTACAAGCAACTGAGCTTGGTAGAATTGCGTCGCATTATTACATTACACACAACTCCATGTTAACTTACAACCACCACCTCCAACCATCAATCACGCCAATCGAGCTTTTCCGTGTATTTGCGTTGAGCGACGAATTTAAGTACATCCCAGTTCGCCAAGAGGAAAAGTTGGAGCTGGCCAAACTTCTTGGACGTGTGCCAATACCTGTCAAAGAAAGTGTTGAGGAACCTCATGCCAAGATAAATGTACTCCTGCAGGCTTACGTTTCAAGATTAAAATTGGATGGACTTGCGTTAATGGCGGATCTGGTTTACGTTACCCAGTCAGCTGGAAGAATCCTGCGTGCTATCTTCGAAATCACTCTCAAGAAGGGGTGGTCATCGGTAGCCAAGACGGCTTTGGAACTTTGCAAAATGGCAGAGAAGCGAATGTGGCCAACCATGTCACCACTTCGACAATTTGCTGGTTGTCCTAGGGACGTCATACAGAAAGCCGAAAGGATTGACGTTTCATGGGCCAACTACTTTGATCTAGATCCACCACGTATGAGCGAATTACTAGGCCTTACGAAAGCTGGCCGAACTGTCTGTAATCTTGTTTCCAAATTTCCACGACTAGAAGTTCAGGCACAAGTACAACCAATGACGAGGTCAATGTTGAGAGTAGAGTTGACCATCACGCCCAAATTTGAGTGGGATGAAGAAGTCCACGGCACTGCCGAAAGCTTTTGGATCATAGCTGAAGATTGTGACGGCGAAGACATACTTTTCCATGACCAATTTATCCTTCGCAAAGATTTTGCTCAAGCCGAGATGAATGAGCATCTTGTCGAATTTACGGTTCCCATCACAGAGCCTATGCCTCCACATTATTTCATAACTGTAGTCTCAGACCGATGGATGAATTGTGAAACCAAGCTTGCAGTCTCTTTCCAGAAACTCATTTTGCCCGAGAAATTTCCACCCCATACACCGCTGTTGGACTTGCAGCCTTTACCTGTTGCAGCATTGAAGACCGATGAATTCAAATTACTATACCCGGATTGGGATCGCTTCAACAAGATTCAAACACAAACATTCAAATCTCTTTTTGACACAGACGATAATGTATTTGTTGGAGCGCCCACAGGAAGCGGCAAGACTGTTTGTGCAGAGTTTGCATTACTTCATCACTGGACAAAAAGTGCACCAGGACGTGCTGTATATATCGCTCCATTCCAGGAACTTGTTGATCTTCGACTTCAAGATTGGCAGAAGCGTTTTTCGACTATTCGTGGAGGCAAAGAAGTTTTGAAGCTCACAGGTGAAACCACCGCCGACCTCAAGCTTTTGGAGAGGGGTGACTTGATCCTTGCAACCCCTGCTCAATGGGATGTCTTATCGCGACAATGGCAACGTCGGAAGAATATTCAGAATGTTCAGCTGTTTATCGCGGATGAGTTGCATATGCTTGGTGGACAGGCTGGTTTCGTTTATGAAACTATTGTCTCTCGCATGCATTATATCCGATCACAAACCGAATTACCGCTACGAATCGTAGGATTAAGCGTTTCCCTCGCAAATGCTCGTGATATTGGAGAGTGGATAGATGCGAAGAAGCACAATATCTACAATTTTAGTCCTCATGTCCGTTCAGTACCTCTGGAGCTTCATATTCAGTCATTTACCATTCCCCATTTCCCCTCTCTAATGCTTGCTATGGCAAAGCCAACGTATCTTGCCATCAATCAAATGTCGCCAGACAAGCCTGCTCTTGTATTCGTTCCCAGTAGAAAGCAAGCTCGCGCAACGACTCGTGATTTACTCCTGGCATGCGTCGCTAGCGATGACGAAGATCGTTTCCTGCACGCTGATGTGGAGGCGATGAAGCCTTTATTGGAACGTATCCAAGAAGAAGCGCTTGCAGAAGCCATCTCGCATGGCATAGGTTACTACCATGAGGCCCTTAGTACGGGTGATAAACGTATTGTGAAACATCTCTACGACAATGGTGCCATACAAGTCATGGTTGCGTCTCGTGATGTTTGCTGGGAACTTGATTGCAAAGCACATCTGGTTATCGTGATGGGTACGCAGTTTTATGAAGGCAGGGAGCATCGCTATGTTGATTATCCTCTTAGCGAAATTCTACAAATGTTCGGTAAAGCAACACGGCCCATGGAAGACAAAATCAGTAGGGGTGTTTTGATGGTACCGGCGGTGAAGAGAGAGTACTACAAGAAGTTCTTGAACGAGGCTCTTCCAATCGAGAGTCATCTTCACGTGTATTTACATGATGCTTTCGTATCGGAGATCAGTACAAAAATGATCGAATCAGCGAGCGATGCCATTAACTGGACCACTTTTACTTACTTCTATAGGAGATTACTTGCAAACCCCAGCTATTACAGTCTTAAGGACACGTCCCATGAAGGCCTCAGTGCACACCTCTCGGAGCTTGTAGAAACGACTTTGAAAGATTTGGCTGAGTTCAAGATCATTGATTTGGATGAAGAGGATGATTCCGTTACTCCACTGAATGCAGCAATGATTGCTGCTTATTACAACATCTCATATATCACCATGCAGACCTTTTTGCTGTCATTGACTGGTCGTACCAAGCTGAAGGGTATTCTGGAAATTGTCACTTCGGCAACTGAGTTCGAGTCGATTCAGATTAGAAGACACGAAGACAGTCTACTACGCAGGGTATATGATAGACTTCCCGTCAAAATGGCCCAACCGAGCTTTGATTCTCCGCATTTCAAGGCATTTGTACTTCTTCAAGCCCATTTCTCAAGAATGCAACTACCGATTGACCTTGCTAAAGATCAAGAGATTATCCTGACGAAAGTCCTCGGTCTCTTAAGTGCTACTGTCGATGTCCTATCCTCAGACGGCCATATAAACGCCATGAATGCCATGGAAATGTCGCAAATGGTTGTACAGGGCATGTGGGATCGCGACAGCCCTCTGAAACAGATTCCTCATTTCAAACCTGAGGTCATTAAAGCTGCAAATGAATCTGGGTATGTTTTATATTGTGACACTGATCTAGTACCTCCGCTAACAGGACGTGTCTACAGTATCAAGGACATCTTCGAGTTTATGGATGCCATGGACCCCTCCGAAAATCCAGACTATGAAGCCCTCATCAAACGACTCGGTCTCTCGCAAACACAACTAGCGCAGGCAGCGAATTTTACGAACTCTAAATATCCTAACATTGAGCTTGACTTTGAAGTGGAGGACCCGGAGGAAATTGTAGCTGGATCCCCAGCTTACATTAAAATCAAGATTGTACGTGACGTCGACGAAGATGGTGATGCGGTAGATGTGGACATGTCTGTACATGCTCCCTTCTACCCTGCGAAGAAAATGGAGAATTGGTGGCTGGTTGTGGGTGATGAGAGCTCAAAAACTTTACTTGCGGTCAAACGGGTTACAATCGGGAAAGCATTGAATCTTCGACTGGAATATACCGTACCGACACCTGGAGAGCACGACTTGAAGCTGTTCCTCATGAGCGACAGTTATGTAGGTGTCGATCAGGATCCCAGTTTCCATGTCTCGGTGGCAGAAGGAATGGACGAAGATGATGAAGAAGAAGACGCAGACGAAGAATGAGCCACTTCCCCATTTTCTCCTGACGAAGCATTGCTGTATAATAGATAGGTTTAGTTGGTCAAAAGCATATCTCGAGTTTTCATTGATTTGCTAAGGGGGCTGCCTGGGATCCCTCATCCTTATTGGGCTCTCATTCGATGTTTGTGACTGTGCTGCCTGTGCCACGGACGCCGCTCGCAAAGTGATTGGCTACACCAGAAGGTGGCCCAACAGTGGGCGGGTTCTCACTTGTGTGTTGATCATGACACGACAGAAGGTTTTGTCAATGGTGTCTGATATTTTTCTCATCTTTTCTTCTGTCATTCAAAACAATCTCTCCCCTCTCTCTTTGTCTTCAACATCACTTTTCATCATCGATATTGAATGCCGCATTCCATATTACGTTAGTGCTGAGCTTTGCTGTACGATTTACGGTAGTTGTCTGGAGCTCACTTTGCGGTCCCTCTCCGACTAATATCCGAGAGGCTGGGGCAGTCGAGCTTAGGAGTTCTACAGAAATCCACCACCACGTGATTTTCACTAGCGTAACTTCTTTTCAGGCGAACTATTTTGGTTTACAGAATTCCATCTTCACCAAGCATCTTTCTCAACAACAAGTTATCGTCGCCATCAGATTATTCATTCGCGATCATCTTAATCATCTCGTACATTCCTTACGCGTCAACATCTATCCTAGCAATACGTCTTACTTCTAACATCGAACATTTCAAAGCTGTGTCGCGACAATGGCCGATGAGGCAAGCACGCGAGATGAGGTGGTGCCTCCTCAGTTCACAGAGTCTTCGGCTTCCGATACTGCTGTAGAGCTCCCAGTCGAGGTGTCGGAAGGCGCCAATAGTAGCAATGGTGTTCAGGACGGAGCTGCTTCCGAGGACCCAGTCGCGACTTCCGGTACAAGCGCGACGGAAGAAAGTACGATTGCTCTTCCTGTATCCCAATTCGCATTGCTTTATTCTTGCTAATTTCAGCCCTTGTTTGTTTAGTTAAAGATAGTGAAGCCGAAGCTAAGACTGAGAAAATGGGCGAACAAACAATTCCCGACCGTTCGGTGCAAGAGGAGCCATCTGCGTCCACTACTGCTCCCAAAGATGATGACACAGAATTGAAGGATGACGAACAATTGGAGGGTGTAGCGCCAACAAAGGATGAATCTGCAGAGCCGGCAGATGCTGCTGTTGGTACTCCAGCTTCTGCCAGCAAATCTAAGGGTCGACGCAAGTCTGGTGTGCCAGAACATAAGAAGAAATTAAACAAAAAACAATCCAAGGCAAAGTTGACACATACGGATGCGAAGCCTGGTGATTACTTTTATGTGAGATTGAAGGGTTACCCTTTGTGGCCTGCAATTGTCTGCGACGAGGATATGCTTCCCAGCACCCTCATCAAATCTCGGCCAGTTACGGCAATGAGAGCAGATGGCACATACAGGAGTGATTACGAGGATGGGGGTTCTAAAGCCAAAGACAGAACATTCCCTGTCATGTATCTATTTACAAACGAATTGTGAGTGGACTAATCATTATCAATTCTTTTGATAAACTTTACTGATCAATTTAGTGGCTGGATACCCAACTATGACCTTGTTGATCTAGATCTAGACACAGTTGGGGATGTCCCTAACAATATGCGAAAGGATCTATATGCTGCTCATCAGCTTGCTGCCGAGAAAAACGATTTGGATTTTTTTAAGACTGTCTTGACAGACTTTATGGAGCAGAAGAGGGCTGATGAGGAAGCCAAAGAGGCAGCAAAGGCAGCAAAGAAGGCCAAGAAAGAAAAGAAAGAAAAGACTCCGAAGGTTGTCCCAGCCTTAGATGAAAATGAAGACACAGATATGATGGACCTCAGTGCTATCCCTGACGATGATTCGGCTGAAGCACCGAAATCAAATAAAAAGAAGCGCAAGAACCCCCCACAGAATCCTGAAGAAGAAACTGTATGTTATCTTTTTATCGAGAGATTTTTGATTGAGATTAACATGATATTCTAGCAACAGCCTGACTCTGCCCCAAAGAAGCCACGCATCAAATTGAACAATACTCCAAAGGCTGCCAATGGAACATCCACCCCAAAGGCCGCTAAAGAGCCAAAGGAGCCCAAGTCCGCGAAGGAGAAGAGTAAGCCAAAGAAGGCTGCTGTGAAGTCTAAAGACGCCGCCCCAGTTGCTCCACTGGAACCAGAACTTACCCCTGAGGAAAAGAGAGTCAAGAAAGAGGTACGTTGACACCCTCTAATACATCTAGTAGTTGTATCTAACAATTTCTATAGAAAGAAATCTTATTTTTGAGACACAAGCTTCAAAAGGGTCTCCTGACCAAAGACCAGGAGCCCAAGGCAGACGAGATGCAACAGATGTCTGAGTACGTTAACAAACTTGAGGGTTATGCCGATCTCGAGGTCAGCATTATCAGAGTAACCAAAATCAACAAAGTTCTCAAGGCAATTTTGAAGCTGCCTGTCATCCCCAAGGAAGATGACTTTCAATTCAAATTGAGGTCCCAGACTTTGCTTGACAAATGGAACAGGCTGCTTGCCAGCGAACAAGTTGCACCACCTATCACTGAGGCGCCTGCCAACCATTCCAGGGATGAGAGCAAGGAGAAAGAAGAGTCAAAATCAGACAGCGTGGCAGCAAATGGCGTCGCTGGGCATGATGAGACAAAGGCAGAGGAGAAGTCACCGGTCCTTGAGACACCACTTACTGCGCCACCCAAAGAAGAGGTGCCCAGCAACGATGACCCCACTCCTACAGCTGAAGAATCTCCAAAGGTATGCTACCACAAGTCAAGTTGGCACTTGAACATAAGTTAACAAGGTATTAGGAAACCGAACCAACCGCTGTTGAATCAGAAGCATAAATCATATCTTTTAAGCAGAAGAAAAAGATACACCAGCTTAGGCCGAACAGCTTACAGCCAAGGTTTTGGTTGGCATTCAAGATCGATTAATGGGCACAATTGGTCAATTTTAGGTCTTCAGTCGTCGTCATTCAAGGTATCGTCTTCGCGACTTGAGGTTGATAGTTTTGCATCTGCTTTTGCGAGTTCCCATTGTAACACTAAGAGCTACCGGATTGTTATTTCCCTTAACTGGTGGCTTCCCAGGATGCCACAAAGCACACCTTGTACAAATTTCCTTTTCTGAAAAAGCACGTTATGGTGGTTGCGTGGGAGTTAACTCGGATTTTCAAGTTGGCCCGGATGAACGCTCGCTTTTCTCGTCTGACATTAAGGGTTTCTTTAATTTACGTTAGCCAATTGGGCAAATACCATAAGATATGAAAACATTAATGGCGATCCCATTCCCGATGGTTCGACCTTTCTCTGCCTCAAACTTAATAGGCCAAAGTCAATTGGGTGAATGTTAAGTGATACTGTACCGTGAAATTGTACCTTAACTACATTGATTGACTCGATTTTCAGTCATGAATACAACTAACATGCCGTTTATGTTTTTAGAATATGCTAGAATTTTGAAAATACGGTGGAAGAATGTTGACCCCAAACTACAATTGAATGGATGGATGTAGGTAGGTATGTAGTGATACTGTTCGCGACGGTGCTCCCCACACCGCCCCCTTATCAGGCGCCATAATTGGCAGAATTATTTATCGCAAAAATAAATTTCGTCGATCCAAATTGATCAAAAACCTCATACACAAAATAAAATGTCCGCCCCTACCCCCGAAATTCTTCGATTCACAACCCATAAGTCCCTAAGCCACCGCCTAGTTCTCTCTGCCCTAACAGGTCGTCCAATTCATATCTCCCAAATTCGAAGCTCCTCACCTACCAACCCGGGTCTTGCTCCTCACGAAGTATCTTTCTTGCGACTTATCGAATCTATCAGCAATGGATCCTCCGTACAAATATCTTACACTGGTACAACGCTGGTATACAATCCAGGTGTTATAGCTGGATCGATCGATGGGCTGGGTGCGGATGTGGACGGGGTGATAAAATGTCATCTACCGGCTAATAATACTCGGGGTGTTAGTTATTTCTTACTACCCTTATGTATGCTTGCGCCTTTTGCGAAGAAGGCTGTCAATGTGAGGTTTGAGGGAGAAGGAGTTATTACAAGTTCAACAGAAGCTGGAGATATATCAGTGGACAGTGTCAGAACAGCCATTCTACCACTTTACGAACCATTCGGGATCATGGCCAGCAAGTTGGAAATCAGAGTTCTACAGAGAAGTTGTCCAGGAGCGGGAGGTAAAGGCGGTGGAGGTATAGTAGAGTTACGATTTGGGAGTCAAATCAAGGCGCTGCCGAAGACGCTGCATTTGAATAGGAGCCCGGGGAGAGTAAGGAGGATAAGAGGAGTGGCATATGCAACCGGTGTGAGCAACAGTCATAATGCGCGGATGATACATGAGGCTAGGGGAATCCTGAACCCGTTGGTGGGTGATATCCACATTGCGACACAGTATGATCAGGCGCCACTGGTATCAGCAAAAGACAAGACAAATCCGAGTGCTAAAAAGAGGACGGGAGTGGGGTTTGGTTTAGCATTGATTGCGGAGACCAGTTCGGCGGGTGTAATATATTCAGCGGATGTGGTATCTCCAAGTGCGGGAGGTGTTGCACCTGAAGATATTGGAAAGCAGTGTGCATATCAGTTGCTCGAAATTATATCACAGGGAGGGTGTGTGACGAAGGCTGGGGCGCCCACGGTACTGACTATGATGGCAATGGGCTCAGAGGATATCGGGAGGTTGAGATTGGGACGAGAAGTAATGGCCACAGAGGATTTAATAGGGTTAGGTCGAGATTTGAAAAAGTTTGGAGCAAGCCGTTGGGGTTTACGAGATGTAGGAGAAGATGAAAGCGAGGATATTATAGTAAGCGTCAAGGGCACGGGAGTGGGAAATGTTGGCAGAGGCATACAGTAGCATAATAAAGCCAATCTCATCCGTTCACCTATTCTGGATACATTATAGCATAGTATGTGCAGGTTATATCCAATTCTTAACACTATGGTCGGGACCATGGTATGTCTTATACCACACTGCGTTGAAACCTTCGAGCTAGAGCGCCTAGCCTCGGATTTCTTGCGTTAAGTCGGTCGACATCAGCAGACAGAGTATGTGCTCGTAAAGAGCCAGAAGCGGACCCTGAGACTCTTAATTGACTGCGAAGGGTATCTAAAACACTGAATTCTCCAATAACGGCAGTTCCTGACCAGAATATATCTAATGGTCCATCATCCGACTCTGTATTTACTGGCTCAGCTAGCAATTCTTCTCGTTCATCGCCTTCATCCGCGTCCGTAATGTTTTCTTGGCCGGGTGGATGAGAGGCAGCTCCTGCAGAATCCAACTGCTGCATTTCAATGCCCTCCAAGCTAGCAAGATGATCCCTCAATACTCCTCGTTCCTCAGCATCATGATCTTGTGTAGAAGGTTGTGTTTGCACATCAGTGGTGGTCTTCTGACCATAGACTGTCAGGAATTTATCAAGCTTCCCTCTGTCGACGTGAATTGTGAATAGTATGGCTTGTAAAGTCAATACAAGAAAATCAAAAACTACCAGCTTTAGTTTCGATGAAGGACCCTTCTGGCCAATAAGGTCAATAATGATCCCTCCATGCAAATAGCCCCTCATCTCTTCACTAGATCTCGATGGCGCAAAAAAAAGGTGTAGAAATATACAAAGAATATTTGTGCCCAATAATATTATAACCAGAGAGGAGGTTTGAGGAGGTTGCCTAACATTCTTCGGCTTTGGTGTGAGAATGACAAATTGTGTGAGGGCACGCATGCATAGTTGGAAGAATGAGCAGCTTCAGGATGGTTAGCTTAAGTAAATATGAGATCAGGATGAGCTTCATACTCCATATAATATAACACGCAGAGTTGACAATAAATCGCGAAGTCTATGTTCGTCATCAACGAGCTTGCCAGTTCATATTTCTTTCTCATCTGATCATAAGCTCTTCTCTGGGCTGGGGTCCTGGAATCATGTCGATGTCGCCGACTCGAGCTCCCACTTCTGCCATTGGGAGGGGTTGCCGATGGGCCCGATACTGAGGTAGAATCATTGTTCATTGCTTTCAGGAGTCATCGGTGATGTATGATGTATGATGTTTGGGTGTAGAAGTTTGGAAGTTCACATCTTTCGGGTGTGAATAGGAGAGGGCAAGTGAGACTTGCAGCTCTAACAATTCAATGGGCGATTGTTTTGAAGCAGTTGATGCGCGACAGGATGGAACAGGCGACGGTAGATTAGACTTTTGCAGGGGGTGTCTACTCAAGTCGATCAATTACATAAGCAATATGAGTACGAGTAAGAACAACGGCAGTTTGAATACATAATGTCCAAGAAGATGTAAATCTTTCAGAATCTCTCAATTGATCGAAAGGGACAAGGTACACAATAATCAGTATGCATATTTGAACGCATCAGCCTTTCAATCCCACAATCAGTGCAAGACCACGATTGCATAAAGTATATCCTCATTTCAGTTAATTTGTCCCGGTGCTAAGCCAATTCCAATCACAGCTGCCCATGGGGTAAAGCAATCCCTTTTCCAACGTTCTCAGGACCAGACGTACGAACTGCAAATCAAAATGGAACACATCGGATCAACATCATCCCTAGCTGTCTCCCCAACAAGCATCGCCATTTGTTCTTGCCAGCTTTGATCTGACCTAAATATCGCTCTATCACTCCATCTGTCGAACCACCAGTCCTGTTGCTAGACAAACAGGCTTTGCCCACTGTGCTGGCCAACCTTGTCCAATTTCATTCGCCTTATCGAAGCATACTTGCGGAAACATGCATCAAACCTCCTCATGCTCATGACATTATCATGATGGCATGCGACGGCTAGTTCTTCCAAACTTTCGAGCATCCTGAACTCTCATAGATTATCACACACGTGCGGAATCAAGAAGAGTTCGTGTATGAGAATATTTTTTATCTTCCTGCATTCTTCATCCGTCATTTTTCCTCCAAGACGGCCGGGAATGCCTCCCATTGATGGCCAGATGAAGAACAAGAAGTCTTGATCATAATTTATGCAGGTATGAGAGAAGATGGGAGATGAGAAATTCCAATACGCAAGTGCCATTGAACGAGACTCGGTTGAGATATGGAGCTTAGGGGGAGGGAGGCTTTCGATCAGAAATAAAACAACTTTCTGATGAAGACCAAGATGGACCAACATATGGCGAGGTGCGTAAGATGGCGCAGTTCCAGATTTGAAGACGTAGCTCGGTGGGTAGCTTTGTGAACAAGTGAAAAGAGGTTAGGAATGCCCCTTGGAGATGGTACCATATGGGTGCAGCACGTCATTCCCCAACACATTTCAATATAAGGAGGAGATTGATCAGAGCATAAGAGCTGCCAACAAAGCATCCGAGGATAGCTTCGAAGTCTCAAAAGTCTCTTGGCTATAGTGACACACGTGGCTATCGTCTCTGAATGTTTGGTCTGATGTCAAGACAAGGGAAGGGGTAAATGTCAACGTCGAATGGGCAGGCAGATATAACAATGCCCAACAAGTGAAGATAAAGGTAGGGCTGGGCATAAGAAAGGGCATATAGATGGACTACGGAGTAGAGGTTACAGCTGTTGATCCCACACCAATCTTGGTTTATATTCAGTTCATAACCTTGGTCGAATATGTAGATAAAGGTACTATTAGAGTGCAGCATACTGCAATACCACCTAGTACTTCATAAAATCTTGAGGTCTGATTATGATGCTATTCTTCATTGTTCCAGTTCCAATTTGGATTTTGGACATCAATTGCAATCAACCCTACTCCACCTACTCGTATACACTGTACGAGTACGAGTAGATTGTATGTGAAGTGAAGCCAAGATACGAGTAGTACTTGGATTGATTGGTGGGGTCGGGGCTTTTTAGAAAAACCCCGCTACTCTACTCGTACTAGTACTCGTGGGTTGAATGCCTGAAGATGGACTAAGGCACCCACATCCATCCCCCACCAGAACTTCAAAATTATTGCGATTGAGTCATCTTCTAGGTATTAGCACACCACAGACTTGTGGATCTTTATCTCAACCAAGTGCGCAAGATGTCGACCACAGCTGTATCACAGGGCGATCTAACGTCTGAGATTCTTCAGGCACTCTCTCAACAAGAGAACATCCTTTCCTCAGAGGCATTTCCTACCCAAAAGTTCACCGACGTCAAGAGTGCTTTGGACAGGCTTGGCTCAAGGTCTATGATCACATATGAGACAATTGACCGAGAAGAAGCTATCTTGGAGGCAGAGGCAGAAGAAATCGCTGCCAATGGCAGTCATGAAGCACGAGTTTTTGAAGCCCTACGAAAGGCAGTGGATGGACTCACAATTTCGGAACTAGAGGCTGCTGTAGGGGATAAGAACGTTGTTAAAGTTGGGCAGGGGAAAGCATTCAAATCGAAATGGATCGCGAAAGGTAAAGACGGCAAGCTGGTAGCATCAACAGTGAGACACTCCCAAACCAAAATTCCGCAGAGTGCGTCCTGACTTTTGCAGACCGATCCTATCGAAGACACAACTCGAGAACAGCTTCAGATTATCCAAAAAACGCGCGCACATCCAGATAATAATGTAATCAAGGATCTTAAGAAACGTAAGCTTGTGAAGACGCAGAAGGTTATTAGTTATAAGATCTCGAAGGGTCCCAAATTCGCTTTAGAAATGATCAAGGAAGAGACAGATTTAACAGCTGACATGCTTGCATCGTGGGTTTCAATTACTTCTTTTGGTATGAAAATGCTTACACATTCACATTTAGGGGTGCCTGGAAAACCGCCGCTTTCAAACCATATAACTTCAAATCTCTTGGAGCAGTCCAAAACTCAGGTGCATTGCATCCTCTCAATAAAGTACGCCATGAGTTCCGCCAAATTTTCTTCGAAATGGGCTTCGAGGAAATGCCTACAAACCACTTCGTCGAGACCGGTTTCTGGAACTTCGATGCTCTTTTTGTGCCACAACAACATCCTGCTCGAGATTTACAAGATACGTTTTACATCTCGGATCCTAAAACTGCAGATAAACCCCGCGCCGGTTCTGAAAACGATAAGGCTGACTACGAGTCATACTGGAAGAACGTACAGGAAGTTCATCAAGAGGGTAAATACGGATCAATTGGTTATAGATATCCATGGGCCGAGGATGAATCATTAAGGTTAGTTCTCAGAACACATACGACCGCGACCTCAACAGCAATGCTACACAAGTTAGCTCAGCAAAAGGGACCTGATGGACGACCACCACCAGCAAGATACTTCTCTATTGATCGTGTATTCCGTAATGAAACTGTTGACGCCACCCATCTTGCCGAGTTTCATCAAGTTGAGGGTGTTATTGCAGATTATGGGTTGTCTCTAGGAGGCCTAATGGAATTCATGGAGATCTTTTTCAACAAAATGGGACTTGAAGACTTGCGCTTTAAGCCGGCCTATAACCCGTACACTGAGCCAAGTATGGAAATTTTCAGTTACCACAAGGGTCTTGGCAAGCTGGTGGAGATTGGTAATAGTGGAATGTTCAGGCCAGAGATGTTGGAGGCCATGGGTCTACCAAGAGATATGAGAGTCTTTGGTTGGGGATTGAGTTTGGAGCGTCCCACCATGATTAAGTATAAGGTAATATTCTCTCCCAAGCGTGTGATTTTCAAAGCTAACTCATCTCTTAGGTAAATAACATTCGAGAGTTATTAGGTCACAAGGTAGATTTAGGTTTCATCGAGAGGAATCCAGCCGTTAGACTAGACAAGACATAGAGGTTTAGACAGGTCTATAAAATGGATTATTGCACAAACAATAGACAATTGATACCCCTGAATTCCGTTTGCCAGGGTAGATATCAGATCAAATTAATATTGGGTATGTTACAGTATTTTATACAAACACCATGATGCAAACTAATGCTCATCAATCGTGATCTTCCTCCGTTAGGCCTGGGCAGCCATCCATAGAATCGTCAGGATACTTGTATTTGCAGAAGAAGCAATAATTGTACTGCGACCTCAAATGCTCAACAAGCTTTTGCAATCTCTCGGCCGGTTCCAGTAAATTAAAAGCATCGAGCTCAGGGTCCTCTTCTTCCAAGTCCTCCACGGTGGTATGCTGTATCTTGTCCTTTCCGAGTGCTCTTTTATCATCCTTGTCTTCATCCGCATCATCGTAGGTCGGTAAACGCGAGAGACTCTGTTGGAGATCATATCTCATCCTCCTATCCCTCTCCTTTTCTTCGCGTTTCCGAACTAATCCTCTCCATAAAATGTTGACCTGCTTTAACGGCCTTGTTGAAATTTTGCGTTTTACCTTATCTTGAGTCGGCCCAGTTCCTTTATTCTCATTCTCAATTGCATTGTCCTCTTCCTCTTCCTCTTCTTCGCCCCTCTCCCCATCCATCCTCTCCGCAACCCTCATCGCCGCCCCCACCATTCCCTCCAACCTCCTCTCCTCCCTCTCCTCCCTAACCCTCTCTCTATACTCACTCTCCTCAGCCTTGGCCCTCTTTCCCTCCCTCTCCACCTCCTCCCTAAACTTCCTCTTCCTCTCCTCCTCCAGCCCAATCCCCCCCTTCCCCTCCTTAACACTCACAACTACGGGCTCCAACCTCGCTCCCACATTATCCTTCGCCCCCAGCGCCACTCCCGGTTTGAACCCCATCTTAGCCATCATCTTCAACCCCTTACTATTTGCGCTCTCGGGGGCCGCCAACATCGATTTCGACAATGCATCTTCGCGCGCAGCAGCTTCTTCAGCAGCGAGTTCAGCTTTGGATTTCGTGCGCGAACGAGCTTCGGATTCGCGTTGGATGCGCTGCCGTCGTTGAGTATATGTTTCTTTTTCGCGCGGTTTCGTTGGTTCTGCAATTATCATATTCATATAATCATCATCCTCCTCCTCCTCCTCCTCCTCCCCCTGCTGCTGCTGCGCATCACTTGAAGCATCTGCGGTCTTAATATCACCTTCGGTCATAATGAAGGATAAACTTGTTGTTGTATCTTGTAAACAAACGAACCAATGGGGAAGTTTATCACAATAGGTTAAAAGGTCTGATGCACGTTTATTATCAAAATCTATTTAAAGCATTTCAAGAAGGTATAAATTTTATTGCAGAAATGATGGAGAGCTCTCGATTGCGTGAAGAGAATTCCAAGAAAACTGCCATGTCCTGAACAAGGGGCGTTTTGAGATATTTTTGACCAGGCTGTGTTTTTGCCTTGAGGCTGGCTAACCTTAATCTTACCACATTTACGAGTAAACTTCAACTCAATGATACACCAAAATCTTGATCACCGCTTTGAGCAAATTCCTGAATTTGGCCAATGAAATCACTGCAGAGGAATAGCTGGAGCATTGGTCTTCTTCAGGTTCCTTGAGATTCACTCGAGTACGACGTATTGGTGAGACTATCGAGCTGCTTGGAACTTGGGATGAACTCGAAATGATAAGCTTAGTTCATAGCTTTCTTCTCTTCTCTTCTCTTCTCTTCACCCTATGGCAGTGACTAAAACAACGGCCACTGACATCAAGCTCCCACGAATGATGGAGAAACCGAAGTAATCCACCAAATTCTTTCTGTAATAAGTTACCTGGTAGTTGAAAGCCAAGTTGGGAGCAAATGGACAATTGGCGCTGCAGATTCGTCTTTTTTATATGTTATGCTACATCTACTCGTATTAGGGGTGGTTGTTCTGATCTACTCGTAGTTATAAATCTTATCAAATTATATCAAATTTTGAAAGAGTTATTATGGTTCTAATTTGGCCTACTCGAGTGTTCCTCCCTTGTTATTTTTGCCGAGTACATACGTACAAATTCCTCGTCTTTGACACTATACACAAGCCAAGGGAGGCAGTCTGGGACACCCATCTCGTGAGCCGCGGTTTCGGATAATCCGACGAGATCTGGACATCCATTTTCCCTCTGTATTGCAACGACACGTAGGAGGTCTGATAACAAGGTCAAAGCTTGCTCTGATTTTGCTTCTCCATGCAAGTCATCATACACTATCCCTATATCTGCCAAAGCCGCAACTTTTTGTGATTGAAGCAGTTGTAAGACTCGTGCGACTTGTTGTATCCTCTCCCTGGCAGTCTTATCAAGATTGAGACGTCTCATTCTAACGCTGGTTATAACACCAATAGATGTTATTTGTAAGACAATGGTGCGAGCCGTCGCATTCGTAGGATAATTTCCAAAGTATCTTTGCAAAGCACGTAAGGCAATTGCAGTTCCAGCTTGATCGTCCGCCAAGCCGAAGTTCAGTATAATCAAGTTGTAAAGGTTCTGAGGCAGATAGTCCCCTCCAAGCTCCGCCTTCAACGTGGGTTTCCATCTCATCATTTCTGCGAACAATTCTCTGGGGCTGAAAAAGTAATGGCGCATATGCCTTCGCATGCTTCGTTGCTTTAAATTGTGCCAAAGAAGGAAGAAGGTCTCGATGTCAGGCTTAACACCACCTTTGAGGAAGGTATGATACATGTCTTTGGTGTCCAGGGAGAACCTGTGCTCTGCGCGGAAAACTGTGTTCATGAAGCAAGTAGTTGGCTGAATTTTCGCTTTATTCAAAGTCGAATAAAGATCCAAAAGCGATTGGTGTTTTTGTCCTCTTACATAATGAGCCATAAGTATGGAATATGTTTCGATCGTGGCACGAGGAAGGAGGTTGAATGTAGCATGTTTGTGGAGAGACTTATTCATCCCCTTCGCAGTCCTTAATGGGGGTAACAATTCCTTAGCCCCTTCTTTTCGAGCCTCGACAAATTCAAGTCTCTTTGCAATCATAGACCAGCCCATATCCTCAGCCAGCTGCCGGTTTCTGACTGTGCCTGAACGCAGCCAAGCGCCAATAAGTCCATTCGTGAATTTGGCATCCGGGCAGATCCCAGTATCTCGCATTAGGTCGATTACTCTCATGGCCTCGTCAAGGTCGCCATTGCCAATCAACTTTTTGATCCACTTTCCAAAGAAATATTTGTTTTTGAACCTTGATGGCACTTTGTTATAATCACGAGTTACTAAAGAGTCATGCTGCAAAGCAGCTGGATCATGTGTGAGCATCATATCTTTAAAAACTGCTAACGCTTCATGTCGCTTCCCAGCTCGCATGAAAAGTCCAGCGATGGCATCGTAATCAGCCATCTCCACATGTGATTCCATATGCTCCCGAAATTCAAGGTAGATATTCCAAGCTTCGAGGCTGTGGCTTTCGATCGCTGAGGCCAAACAGCCTTGTATTACGTGGATAAGAATCCGAGCCTTGTTGGGATCACTTGATGCTTTCATGGCAATAGAAGCCGTCTTTCGGGCTTCATGAATGTCGCCAATTTCAGCAAACATCCGAGCTCCAAGCTCCAGGTATTGACTCAAAAGATCTTCATGCTGAAGACAAGACTGCCAGGCGGGCCTCCAAAGATCAATCGCAGTCTGTGGTTCTCCTTCTATAAAGACAGCTTCAATGTATAACAATAACGTAGATCGTCCTAGGCTTAATCCCGCGTTCTGCATATCTAACCCTAGTCGCCTCACATGTGCCATACGATCTATATTTGTAGGATCTGGCAATGAAAAGTAACCCCAGAGGATTTTCCAGGTTCCTGAAGAAACTCCATCAGGGTCCGCTAGCAGGGCTTTTCGGGACAACATATAGTATTTCCACAACCTATGCATGATATCTTCGACCATTCGAAAGTCACTGCGGCCATAATCATGCACAATTTTCCGCAATACTTCATTCAACCCTCTTATATGGGCTCGGGCAGAAATAGGGTACCGTGATTCCTGGATTGCAACAAAATCTGTATCTGATTGTGGTTCGGTAATGGGACCTGGTGTTGGCCGTGGGTTTAAAAACTTTTCTGTTGTGGGGGGCATTGGAGGTGGAGATAGCTCTTCGGGTTCCTCAGCTTCATCTACAATAATTAGCAGACGTACTATAAGCCAATGTATATAGACTTGCCTTCCTCGATAGATTTCAAGAAGTAGTTCCTTATAGCTTGCCGGTCCTCTTCAGACATCGGGCCGGGCTTGTTTGTAATGTTTTCTAGCCTTTCTACCTCCGCCTGTAAACGTTCTATCTTTGCGTCCATTGCATCTTCCCATTCCTCCATGTGAAGGCTTGGTTCTCCATCTTCATCAACCCCCTCAAGTTCCTCGGCAGATACTTCCCCAATATCATTTTTTATTTCCCGAACTGCCTCTTGAAGACCTTCAAGTAGCTCATCCTCTTCTGGATCGCTCTTTGCTTCCGTTCGAACACCATCTGGAGTTTCGTCAAAATATTTATAGAAGGGCTCATCAGTCGACTCAGGCAGTGGCGCCTTAGTCTTCGAAGTCAATGGTGGACCTTTCCCCCCTTTATCTATCGACTTTGGCGGGATTTTTTGTGCCGTAAAGTTTCGTGAAAGCCATGGTGCTCGTGGTGGGATCTGTAGTTTTATCCGGCATGACTTGCATACGAAACCACGGATACTGGGAGTAAGATTGGTGGGTGGTGGCGGCATTAGTGTTGATATTAATGGTTTGATCGAAAAAACTTGGGGAACTTTTTTTGATAAGGCGTAACCTTATCATTGCGCAGCATGACTTCGCTTCTTACTCGTGACAGCAAATCACGACACGTCAAAAGTTCACGCGTGCCCCTTTTCCTTTCCTTTTCTTATATCTGGAGAAGCGCATGCCCTTTGACCTTTTTAAAGAATGACTTTATGTAAGTACGGCAGGTAGGCATTTTTCCGAATAGGGTCAGTTCAGACATACACGGCTTCTGACTATCAGGTTCCTCTTCAATCTTGCAATCACAAATATCTACCCAGGATATACATTTGAAAGATGTCTATCAACGAAGACACCAATAGTCTTGTTGGGTTTGATGGAACAGAGCATCAAGTAAGTTCTTTCTTGAATATATACTCTGCTCTGTGCTGGACTAAAGTTTAATAGGCCGTCTATATATTTACTCCCACACCTGCACCTTCAGCAGACCTACTTCAGCGCCCTAAGAAGCGTAGGAAGGTAGGGAAAACGCCATCAAAAGTCCCCAGGCTTAATGGAGATGCAGAGTCTTTCAAACTTTCACCATTGTTGAATGAACAAGAGTCGCCCGAACTTTCAAAGTTACGTTTAAGACTGTTTGATGAATATTGGATGAAAACGGAGGCCCAAATTAAAGTACACAATTCAATTCTCACGTAAATACCAGACCTCGCTAATATCACCATAGTCAATCCTGAATGAAGCAAATGAGGGTACTTTGGTGGAGGTCACATCATTTGTAGAGAATGAGAAGTATGTATGGCCCAGTAAAATTATTTAAAGGGGTCTAATAGATATTGAAAAGGGGCACAGACAAAGTGCCAGCCGGGTTCATTGTAACTGGACCAAATATCGCGTCTCAAGGCCTGCTCTTCCAACAGCTTTCTACGAGACTTTCCAATGAGATCAATGGCCCAGTTGTCACCCTCAGAGCCGGAGAATCATCGAATCTGAAAATATTGCTCAAAAAGCTTATTAGAGATGCCACTCATCAAAAACCAAGCGGCGAAGACGAGGACGATAATCTCTTTGAGCAAGATGTGAGAATGATCCCCCTGCAACTGATCAAATCGATTTTTACTAACCAATAAGGGTCGTAAACTCGTGAACTATGATTTGGAAATCGTTCATGGTTATGTTAAGGCTCACAGGTGTGACAGAGTGATTGTATCATTTCAGGATAGTGAAGCGTTTGATTCCTTTCTACTTGGGGAGGTAATATCACTACTTGGGTAAGTCAATAGATCTACCCTCCCTTCTGACTCCTTTTGTAACACCTTGGAACTTCAGCTCCTGGCGGGACCGTATTC
The DNA here is from genome assembly GCA_002162555.1 of Monilinia aucupariae. Taxonomy (NCBI): domain Eukaryota; kingdom Fungi; phylum Ascomycota; class Leotiomycetes; order Helotiales; family Sclerotiniaceae; genus Monilinia; species Monilinia aucupariae. The sequence goes on from NGKF01000001.1 coordinate 5,935,749, forward strand.
CATTTATCCTGTTATTTGGAATTGCCACATCCGTCGACTTATTTCAAGCAAGACTTTCTCGTGCTGCTACTCGATCTCTGCATGGAGAGCAATTCGATGTGGAGCAAACAGGCTCCACCCTTGAAACTATATTCCTAAAAGTCATCGCTGGGTCAGATGCACCGATAAGACTGGGACCTGGCATTCTATCAAGTCTCATGGAACGCCAAAATGATCATGTCCAAAGTGTACAAGCCTTTATTGGAGCATTAAAGGTATTCCACCTTTCGGCTTTGTGTACAGCTCAAGATTAACATTGTTAGTATGCATACATGTGTCATTTTTACGCCAACCCTCTGAGCATACTTCTGTGCCTTCAAGAAAATTCTAATATGGCGAAACTCTTGCAACCAGAGCATTTCGAAGCTCTCAGGATACTACCATCATTCCAAAACTATATTGAACTGCTTGTAGAGCAAGGTGAATTGGAGCGTTCTAGGGGGTTGATTGCAGATGATGAGTTCCTCCTGCAAGAGGTGCAAGTTTCGGTCCAAGACAAAGATAATGCTGTGCAGAGAGTTCTCCGAGTTATGCATGTTATATTCACCTTAGCAGTTGAAACGCCAGAGAAGATCGGTCTTTATATGAAAGTATCGACTGGTTCGCTGAAGAACTCGGAAGTCGTACGTTCTATTGTCGATTCATTCAAACGTGCCAGTCTCGATGGTTTTCTAAAAGCTGTAACATCGCTCAAAGAAGCTACCGAACATGGGAACCCTGAGCTAGGTCTTGGACCATGGCCAGATATGGAACCAGAGTTCTACCTAGAAATCGTGGGTATTTGGCAAGACGCTTCATCACTTTCAGACTCGAAAGGCGGAAAATCGATCCGCAGCAGTTACAACAAAGCACTCCGTACCGCGGTTGTTTCTCAGAAGGTACAAATCAGCAAAGAGAAATCAGCACCTACTAAACAAGACAAAGAATACACAGGCCTTGTTGATCGCTTGATTCAAGTCATACAAGAATTCATGAATTTGGATAAACTACAAGACCAATTTCTCTCCGAGATTTGGCTCTATGACCTCAATCACCCCTATCAGGATGCATTTACACCCAAGCCCCGTTTCGTAATCGAGCGCGCCCTTTCTTCTCCCCACGAATACCTTTCCTGTGCTTGCTGCGACCCTACAAAGGAAGGAGCACTCATGTCACATCCACCCACTGCCATTCTATATAAACTTTTTCTTGAAGCAGGAAATTTGATTAACATATTCGATCTCTGGACTGCTTTTGTTGCTAACTTAGGATCGGAATATGACGAGAGTGAGGACAGCGAAAGGCAAGCTTTGATGTTGTTTTATAGAGGACTTTCAGATTTGAAGTTGTTAGGTATGATTAAGCAAAGCAGGAAAAAGACGGATCACTTGACAAAACTAGCATGGAATGGGCTGTAAACTTTGCGGGCAATGGATTTTGCGAGTTGGGGCAGTGGAAAGAATAGATGATACATGTACAATATAATTATGTTGATCTTCAAATGTGCACTCTCAAGCATCCACAAAACGTATTTAGCCGCCAAACAGCACTCCAACCTAATACCACCTACTCTTATTCTTCAACATATCCTCTTCATCCCTTCGGATCCTCTCCCTTCGAACTCTCCTCTCAATCTCCTCAACACTCTCGACCACCTCCGGGCTCTCGCAGCCCCTCAACCCAATAAATCTTCCTAATCTCCTCCGCTTAACTTCCAAATCCGCATTGACATTCCATCGCACCGGACACGGATAATGCATCGTCCATTCACAAGGCGTGCGCTGATGGTAGAAATGTGCCAGTTCGTCCAATTCCACGGATGTAAGAAGCCAGAAACTGAGAAGTTGTTTGGGGAACGATGGATGGACTTGACCATTTGTGAGGCGCACGAGGGGTGCGAGCGGAAGGGCCATTTGTGTGATTTTCGCGGCAAGCGCGGGGTTGGTTTTCCTGATGCGGTCTATGGATGACATGATTGCGTCTAGTGTTTCTCGTTCGAGACTTTTTGTTTCTGGTGATGGGTTGATGTGCTTGAGTTTAAAGCCCGCGCACCGTCAGTAGTTTCGACTGGGTTGCGTGATGACTTTTGTTTAGTGGTAGTGTGAAGCTGTGAAGCTGTGAAGCTGTGAATGTATATGAAGATCTTCCGTAATGAATCAGATGAAGGAAGGAAAATAATTCTATGACTGACTGTATTTACACAATGGTGGTAAAGATTATTTGCAAAGCTGCCAGCAGCGTCAAGATGAAAGTCTGGGACGAAAGTCAAAGTATAGGGAAAACGGAATGCAGGAAATATTGTGGATACTAGATACCAATGGAAATCTGGATGTAAGAACAGGGGAATAGAAGGTTCTTGTAGTTTTTGTCTTATTCATGAAACTTCATTGTGTCGGAACAGTCCTTTGTTCATGAGATCGGTGTTGGCTTTGTGAGGGAGAACATATCTTTGATGCTATTGTGCTTTGAAATCTATTTTGAGGGCTCAGAGTAAAAGGATCTTTATGAGATTCTTTGTGAAGGTTCTAAGAAGAACTTTGTGAGCATCGATCCCAAAGCATATTTCTTCGCACTGGCCTAGAATAGCTCTGGTTTATCCAAAGTCCTTTAGACAAAATCCTTTCTCAAAATTTCCAATAACAAGTTGTGAAAGAATCAGCTGTTTTGAGAGATCTAATTTGTAGAAGAACGCCTAGGTTCAACTTGGAATATTTCCGTTGCAAATAATTTCTAGACGTTGGCGCAAGGCTCATTCCCTCAGGTTACCCATATTAATGTGAAAATAATGATAGTGCTTAGAGGCAAAGGTAAAGTAAACCAAGGGTCTGCTTGTCCTCTAGGATTCAAATTCCACAGTATCTAGCCAGCGATAAGGTCAGATTACTATAAATCTTGATACACCTCTCCGCCTGTGCATGCATTATCTTACAGCCGTAAAAACGCCAGATACCATAACGCCTCATATGTGCAAGCTTCATGCCAATATACAGTGCCCAGAATTCAAAGAAACACCCTCTAATTCTTGCCCTTCCTCTTCCTGTTAGGGCTTCCTTGTTCACTGGCTGCAGGCCCGCCTCCTTGAACTAGAATGGCACCCTCATCGCTGACGACGCTGGTGGACTTGGTTGGTGAGGTGACTTTGGATGCCTTGGCTTGTGCTTCTTCGTCTAACTCTTTCATGAATTCTGACTGGATCGATGCTCGACGTTTTTCCCACCATTGCTTTTCAGATTCGGTTTTGGCCTGGACATCATCGAGCTTTTTTCTGAACATAGTATTTGCAGCTATTTCGTTTGCAGATTGGAATATTGTTTGTCCCCAATTTGGTGCCAGCGCATTTGCCTATTCATGGTTAGCTAAATTCAACTTGTTAGTGTGGGAATATTCAATTCACCTCCATGACCACATCTCTGAGCTCTTCTTCCATTTCTTTCTCTGCTCTCAGGAATCTTTGCCACAAATCATCACCCACACTTCCCCTTTGTAGTAAGGTACTGCATGCTTGCTTTGCTGTCCTGATTTGAATAATTCGGTGAATGTCCTCAACTGCTCTTCTCAAAAGAGCCGCTCGGATCACACCTTCTGGAATTGGCGTCGCCTTCTCGTTTCCCTCTTCGGGCTCAATGTGAAGCAGTGATAAGTAAACGTTTCTTTGTAGGTGCGGTGGGAACCAAGGCGCAAGAGTTGCAGATCTGGCTACAATTACTCATTAGTTTGCGCACAATCAAGAAGACGAGATTTCACTAACCTGCTATCCTCTTCCTATACAATGATGCAAAGGTGCCCAGAGAACCAACTAGGACAGTAACGTATGCGAGAGGGAGAATTAAACCACGAAGAGTCGCTGCGTAATCGAAGTTGTTGAACATCGTGGCCGTCGAACAGGATTTTAAGGATCGGAAACGGCCAGAGAATATGGATGATATAGCAGAAAAGAAAGCAATATCTAGACACTGTGATTTGGATTGTCTTGACAAGTTGGTGGAGAACGTCTACAAGAAGAAAGAAAAGGTATTTCCTCTTATGTGTTCTGTTGTGTGTCCTTTATCTTGTTCCGTACTTCGCATTCTATCTCATTCTGCCACTTCAGGACAAATAACCTTCAAGTACTCTTTTTTGGGGCCAGGGCCAACCAAGCTAAAGTTTTATAAGCAATCGAACCGAATCCCGCACATTACATCCTTGTTCGTATTGAGGTCTTCACGTGACTGGGTGCCATGCTAGGCTCAACTGGTCATCGGCATCCATGACAAAGGCGGTAAAGAAAGCGGCATGGCAGTTTGTACCTATCTATCTATCTGACAGTAGAGTAGAAGTGGTGGTGCTGGTGGGATCTCAACAACAACAACAACAACAACAACAACAACCAGAAACTCAAGAATTAAGAAGAATCTCAAAGATTTCTCCCTCAATCCTTTATCCTGCTTGACCTTCCTTTTTCCATACTTTCAAAGTTTACCTATCTTCACAGTAAATCAAAACCATCTCATAAATTCAAATTTGGATAAAGAACCAACTGTGAAGGAGTCAAGATGCTTCTAAGATTTCGTGGTCCTGATGGAACAGTTCGTATCTCTGTTGAAAATGATGAAACTTTTGCCCAACTTGGGGAGAAGGTTGGTCCCCGATGAGTTGCACATATATCTATGGAATCCTACTAACATGCTATAGCTTGTCAAACTCCTACCTGAGAACCTTGACCAGAAGACTTTAACACTTTCGAATGCGCCGAACGGTGGAGACGACAAACTTCTCATGGAAATCACGAGAGCCAAAGTTTCGCAGATTGGCCTCAAGTAAGCTTGTTGTGTGTGGAGTTCATGGGTGCTTTTACTGACAAAGTGAAGAAATGGCGATATGGTATTCGTTAATTATAAGCTCTTGGATAGGATTTCAAATGGGAATTCTACCTCCTCCAACTTGACTTCCCCATCATCGCATCTAACCTCCTCAACAAATCGTTTGAACGGAAATGCCATTCTACCAGAATCAATACCTATTAATGTTCCAACGCAAGAAGTAACATCACCGTCCGAAAAGATAAAGAATCCATGGGAAGTCGTTCAACAATCTGATCTCGATAATAGATTAGACAAAAAGGATGGAAAAATTCCTAGGAAGAAGGATCAAAAGATGTGTCGACATGGCGAGAAGGGAATGTGCGATTACTGCATGCCATTGGAGCCATTCAATGCAGAGTACCTGGCCGAAAGAAAAATCAAGAATCTCTCATTTCACTCGTACTTGCGAAAGATCAATTCGGCGACCAATAAGCCAGAGCTAGGAAGCTCATTCATGCCACCATTGACGGAGCCATACTATCGCGTGAAGAAGAACTGTCCATCAGGACACCCTCAATGGCCGGAAGGTATCTGTACGAAGTGCCAACCTAGCGCAATCACTCTACAACCGCAGGCATTCCGTATGGTGGATCATGTTGAATTCGCGCAGGCAAGCTTGATCGAAAACTTACTCAATTTCTGGAGATCTACAGGCGCACAACGATTTGGATATTTATATGGCCGCTACGAGGAGTATACGGAGGTACCGTTAGGGATTAAGGCTGTTGTTGAGGCCATCTACGAACCGCCACAGGTCGACGAACTCGATGGCATCACGTTGAACGAATGGGAATCCGAGAAAGATATCGACGAGATAGCGAGATTATGCGGCATGGAAAGGGTTGGTGTCATCTGGACTGATCTAATCGACGCAGGTGCATCGGATGGCAGTGTCATATGCAAGAGACATATCGATTCATATTATTTATCATCACTAGAAATCGCATTTGCGGCGCGTTTACAAGCGAAGCATCCCAAGTCGACAAAATGGAGCGATACCGGCAAGTTTGGTTCGAATTTTGTTACCTGTGTGATAACAGCAGACGAGAACGGAGGAATTGCCATATCTGCTTATCAAGTCTCAAACTCGGCCGTGGAAATGGTTCGAGCAGATATTGTTGAACCATCCGCCGACCCTGCTGTGATGATCGTTCGCAGTGAAGGGGATGACGATTCTGACACGAGCGCACGATATATTCCCGAGGTTTTCTTCCGAAAGATCAACGAGTATGGTAGAAGTGTTCAAGAAAATGCTAAGCCATCTTTCCCAGTTGAATATTTACTCGTCACATTAACCCATGGATTTCCTAGCGACCCCAAACCCGCATTCATGGCCAAGACTTCGTTCACTATCGAGAACCGTTTGGTTATTGGCCAGGAACAAGATATCAAGGACGTTGGCAAGCAATTGGGGCTTGACAAAAATGGACAGCTCACCCAATCTAGCGATGGCGTCCTCGCAGTGTCTGACTTCCATCTCCTTTGCTTCATATATAGCATGGGTATCTTAAGCAAAGTCCGTACTTATATTTCCTTCTTCTACACCCATGAGCACGATGCTAATATGTTTATTTGTAGGAAGAAATGGCACTTCTATGCCGCGTGGCCACACACCACGATTTAGCAGATGGATTTCAATTGATAGCAACGCCTGGATGGGCAACTTTCCTTGCAATTTTGCAATCGTCTGGTGAGCGACCCCCAAAACGTCAGTCGCCATTCGATGATGATGGCCCTTCAGAGCGCCTTGCTAAAAGAATTGGCGGGGTAAGGCTAGATTGAGTAAATAGTCAGCTCCCAGACTATTTTCTTCTTTTGCGGCTTATGCTCTGATTGTAATAGGTTCCTGATCGCCAAAGAATATCGAGTATCACTCCTGTGTCGTTGAAAACGCGAATGTATTGGACAGGATGGGAGGTTGGGGAATCAATGAAGAACTTTGTCGCATGAATTATTAGAGCATGCGAATGGGATCCCAAATTAGGCATAAAATACGGGGTGATGGAGAATTTTTGGTACTTGATGGATAGAGCGGTGGCTCTGGTCTAACACAGGGATGCACAAACGGCACAGGATCCTCCAAAATAGGGGGGGGCCAAAGTATCAGACACATTCACCTTGAGACAGATTTTTTACTTTCATCGACAACGTCAAATAGTATATCAATGCTCTTGTCCTCTTTGCTCTTTCTCTGCACCCCCTTCCCCCTCGCTTCCCTCTTCGTCCAGACATGAAGCCGTTGGGATATTTCTTTTATTATTAAAACCAGACTTAAATTGGCGACGCATCTTGTAAAAACTCTGGTTCTTTTTGCCAATATATGTCGAAATTGATCATCGTAGTGCCCAAAAATCCTGCAACTGCTCATTCGCTTGTTTGGATAAAAGGGTGTGTCATGGCGATCATCATATGTTACAGTTAGTTGACTGGCTGATATTCGTTCAGCCTAGTGATGGATGATCCTAGGTGTTCGACTTGGAATATACATTTTGATACTGAAGTTGAAGTCGCTGGTTTATCTTATTCTTATTGCTGTGTTCAGTGGCCTGAGTCAAAGTACAGTAAGCGGCTGCGTGCTCATCTGTATGATTTTAACATTTAAATATATTCCAGTGCCTTGTGGGAGAACAGAGAGACTGGTTTTACACAAGATATCTAGGGGACGAGTGAAAGAAGATACTCTATGGTACAATAGATGGTATCAATCATGATCTTTTCAGATGATAAAGATCGAGAATTCTTGTCGTGGTGTTGGGCTTTGGAGATGCTGGCTCCTTGTAATTTCCCCAACCTACGAGTATATGTGTATATATATGTCGATGAAAATCATGAAATAATCCTTATACCAACAGGACGGTGGTTATACTCGTAGACCTGATACTATCGGACGGTATGGATAGAAGATCTAATCCTGTATTTCGAACCAACCTTTGGGGTTTTTAGGTTTCAGACTATAATCATATTACCGCTCCATGGTGATTCTTCTATGGAGCATCGCCTGGGCTCCTCTTGCCCGTCGCTTTAGAGGTTGGGCAGGGAAGGTAGGATCGTTGGATCGACTTCGTCAAGCAAGCAGTGGAACGAAAGAACGACACGGACAGCCCTCAGAATTTTCCTATGCCTTTCAAATTTTTATACTATTCTTGTTCATACCCATCATTGTAATAATCACCATAATTATTTTTGGTAGCCGCTCGTTTTGACATTCATTCCTCAACATCAATAACCTTGAAATATCTCCACAGGTCACTGGTCTTTTTTTTTGCCAGAAAAAAAAACCTATTCGACAACTGTTAGACTCCACCTCTGCCTGCTTGTTGCGACACTCGTTCCTAGAAAACGAATTCAGGATCGATGTCTAGCCTTGGAGCAGCTTCTTCACAACCAACTGGAGTGAAAAGCCCCCCAAAGCATTTTGGAACTTCTTCTGGAAGCTCTACTCCTGAGATCGATACATCGATTTCTCCACTTCTATCTGCTTCTTTCATTAGATCTCTCAAGGGTCTTGCTATACCACCCACGCTAGTTGGTATCTCAGAGGAGGCGATACTTCAAAGATTTGTTAAAATGACGCCAACTATGAAAGTGATGAGCGAGGGCAAAGACTTGAAAGTCACGACCTTCACTCAGTATGAAGCGGGCCCTGAATTGGTTGATACTTCGATTCTAACGCACGAAGTGGAAATTGGTATCTATTTCCCTTCAAGATCTTCGTGTTTGAGCTAGCTAACTTGCCATTCTTCAGATATCATTCAAACTGATAAATCGACTGTAATCAAGCGCTCCGCCAGTTTAGGAAGATATCCTGCCACCCAAGGGAAAAAGCCGAATGTCAAGGCATATAAACATTGCAAATCTCTGGGGCATAAAGAGGGACTCAAGTTGAAGCAGATGATCGAAAAAGAGAATGATGGCATCTTTGAGGACACAGCGGCCGAGTCAGAATATTGCGGCGAAGCTTACGCGGAATTCAATACGGCACCATCATCACCAGTGAGATGCCTATCGGTAGCTGCCAGACGCGATATGGATGGCCCATATGATGATAGGCCTAAATTCCCTTCTGGTGCAACTATTCAAGACTTTGGTGTGTTGCCCGACCATCTTCGAGGTCCTTGTTTTGAAGTGAGCCCGAGAACTAGTGTTTTGGATGGCCCACATGCCATCCCAAACACTAACAAAAAATCGGCTATGAACAAGGGCGATACCTCCATGGAACCCTCACCTGTGAGACCCGTTGAAGCAGCGCAGGAATCATCATCAGAATCGTCGCCGAAAGTGGCGGGAAATTGTATGGGACAATCGGACGGGACCGCTCCTGCTCGAGCCATGTTACCAGACGTTGGTGGTGACTCGCCAATTTCAGAGCTACCCATCGACCCACTCGAAAAGGACAAAAAGGGCAGAAAGCGTACACACAAAGCTATAAATAAGATTCGGTCGGGCGTGCGGAAAAGCAGATATCGTTGTCTAAGAACACCAGTGCTTGTAGTACTGGTAGGAAAAGAGCTTTCAAAACCAACCAGAACGGCCATTGAAAATATTGCCAATGGACTTCCTTCAGGAATTAGTGATGTAAAGCCCCTTCCTGCATGACAGCGAAAGATGTCTTTGCGTTTGAGAGCTAAATTTGTTAAGTTGGAACTCTCTCTCGCGCCTTCGGCTCCACGCCCGCAACTGAAGCGACTTACGCCTGAGCCTGTCTCAGAGATCAGTTGTTGCGATGATTTGGAGGGTTAAGCATAAGAGGCTGGCAGTAGTTTGCATGGAATAACGACTTGATAGAATGGATAGCACCGTAGACCCTAATAAATACCAAGGAATTTGTGAAGCTGGGACAGTAATAAGCTGATGATTTGTGAAGACTGCTAACAATATGCAATGGAATATCATCTCTACTCGAGTAGTGAAATGTATGTTGCATGACCATACTTGTCGACTCAGACTCGACAGCGACATGCTAAATAGGTTGGGCGTACTAGCTTGGTACACTTGAGTACATGCTCGTATTCTACCCGAGTATCTACCCGAGTACGAGTAGTAAGATTGCATCACCTCAACACTACCAACGATAATAGGAAGTCGAGGCTGGTGGACCCCACCAATTCCCATCCCATCCCTTCCGTTCCCCCCACTTCTACCCCTGCAAAAGCCACACCCCCCCACACGCACACCCAGAAAAAGGCCTCGATATATAATTAAAAGTCGATGCTTCGTCAAACAAACATGCCAAACTCCAGTGACGCGTAAGTTACTGCCTCCATTCCAAAAATGAAGGTTCCTCCTGGCTAATTTCAGACAAATAAATAGAGTGGTTAGCGTGTCGTTCTTATATTCTTCCCCTTGTGGATTGATATGAAGTTATGCGAAAGTCGTGGGTTCGACACCCACCTGGAGTATCAAATTCCAGTTGACACCGGTACATCTTTTTTGGCGATTTTTTGGATGATCTTTTTGGACCCTGTTCTGGATTTGTTGGAGGTTGAGATCGTTGATGGGTAGGTTTTGTTTTGGTTTGCTGCTTGATTTTTTGGGGAGGGACTTGGGGGCTTTGCTGCTAAGCGATGGTTGGATTACTGTACTACTCGTATTGCCACGATGATTGATGTTTGTAGCCCTCGTTCGGAGAGAGCTCCAGGTTAGGCACTCAGCTGTTCAAGATACAGCCTTGCTACCGAGTAGGTAGGTATATCCCACAGAGAAAAAGATTTAGCATTTAGTTGCATTGTCAGAAATACGTTGAAATGTGTGAATAATTGTACCCCCGTCCCCTCCCCTCCCCTCCCCTCCTCTCCTCTCCTCTCCTCCCTCTACGCACGAAAAGCTTTGCGCAAATGCAGTAAATCCCACCTTGAGTCGCCCGAAACAATACAACCAGAATTGAGTATTTGACATCTCGAAATCCATACAAATCTCGCTCAGGTGCACTGTTCAGTCCCGAGTTAACTCTCAGACGCCTGTGACGGTCCGTGTACCTCGATATACTCAGCATTTCTTCCTTTCACCCCAAGGCAATTTATTGTAACCACTCTCGCTCCCGGTCATGAATCCCCATCTCCCTGTGCAACCGCCTCTCTATAAACTCCATGACTCGGAGCCTCAATGACATGCCCCCTCCCTCGAAGCCGAAGTATCCTTTCCAAAAATCAAGAATCCTACAAATGCACCCACGCCCACCGCAATCATAACCCATCCATTATATGTCATGAAAAGTAACCTATGAATGGATTTCTTAGTCTACATTACACACAAAGGATAGATTCCATAAACTTACATCAACATAAACGCATAGAAATACTGAAAAGCATACAACGCAGCCTTGATAACATGTGCTCTCTGACCCACTTCGTCTTGGTTGCGTCCTGCCCAGAGAAAAGGCGTATTTTCAGTATCATCCACTTAAATTGTGCATCGAGTCTCAGCTTTTCATTCCACTGCTCAGGTATGAAAGTCGAGGGGGGAGGGAGGAAAGGGGGATGTAAAGTGTAAGGGCACTTACGCGTTATGGAGCCTTGTTGTTTCTCGACCCAGGTTTCATAGCGACGAGTGAGGGAACGGATAGCTTCATAGCCGGTGGTAATGGCGATAACGCCGAGGAGAGAGATGATGAGGGAGAAGGTAGAGCGGATGTGCCACCAGCGAAAGATGATGCAGAGGTTGGTTGTGTCCCAGGTGAAGAGCATCTGCGACCGGAAGGTTCAGTGATTGAAGATTAAGAGGATGAGAGCGAATGGAAGACGAACGTTCATGTTGCATCTATCTCCTCCCATATCCATCCCCATACCGTGCATGCTGTGATCCATATGCGAATGATCCATTGCAAAGTTGAGTGTGTTATGCTGTTATTTAGGGATTGAGGGATTTGAGTATTGAAGTGGTCCTTATCGGTGAGGTAGATGTGAAGTCTTGAAGATTTGGAGATAATTCATTCTACGACATAGAGTATATCACCAATCACTTTTTGGGGCTGTAATTCGAAGAACTGAAGTGATTACTAACCTTAATAAATGATTGCACCAATCACCGAGAGTTTAGGAGTCGATGGTCCACTGATGGTCTTGGTGGTCTCCTATTTTACCTTCTCAAATGCGCGCAAATAAAGCTAAAGCAATGATCAACCACAGTTCTGTTTCAGTTCCAAGTACAGAAACGTAAGTAAGTTATGCTGTGGCCGCCTTTATTCTGCCGCCGTCGTTGTAAGTCTGGATGAAATCGCGAGATGCTTATAAATATGGATCGGGGTTGAGAGTATTATTAGGGCCTGTTTAACTTAAGGATATACGATTATAGTAGTGACGGCAAGAGATCCGGCCCTTCCGTCATAGAAACCCCGCAGTACAAGCGTAGGTTTAGAGTAATTAGTCGTTATTAGAGGTATTGAGCGATGCAATAAACTAGCTATTTCGGTAAACCGCACCCCCAAAGGGGTATAATAATCATCAAAAGTCTATTTCTCATTTTATAACTTTACCTACCCCTCACCACCTCCTCTAAAACTAGTTTACTGCATCGCTAAATGCCTCTATTGGCTAAGCTTGCGGTGCTCAATCATTCATTCATCCGGCATCGAGGGGTTGATGAGCTGAAGGAAAAACTACTCTACAAAGTAGTTCAAGGATAAATATACTCTACACCTCTATAAATATATACTTTTGCTATACCCGCTTTCTTCTCTTCTAATAATATAAACTTCTAATAATATTAGCAAAAGTGGGATGCACATTCACAAGTCAAAACAGGACCCTCTCATTAGACACTCGACAAGAAAATAATCTTCCGACATGCTCACAAGTCCTTTGAATCTGCCCAAGTGGTAAGAGACTATTGCTCCTATCGCAGCCGTCCATTCTAACGATCCTACAGGCTAGAAGAAAACTCTCATCTCTTGGAACCTCCCGTTAACAATTACTGCGTTTACAACAAAGATGTGACTGTTATGGTAGGATGTTCTTCACCCCTCACCACGCCAAATCATTTCTAAGCTGTACAGATCGTGGGAGGCCCAAATGCACGAACTGATTATCACATCAACGAAACCGCAGAATGGTTTTACCAATACAAAGGAGCTATGATTTTAAAGGTGGCGGATGAAGGCGAATTTAAGGATATAGTTATTGGCGAAGGGGACATGTTCCTATTGCCGCCCAATACTCCGCACAACCCCGTCCGGTTTGCAAATACGGTGGGCATTGTCCTGGAGCAACCGAGACCAGATGGTTCTTTAGACAGGTTGAGGTGGTACTGTACCAGCTGTCGTGAGGTTGTAGAGGAAGCCGCTTTCCATTGTACGGATTTAGGTACGCAGATCAAGGAAGCTGTAAATAACTTCAAGGATAGTGAGGAGAGAAGGAAATGCAAGAAATGTGGGGCGCTTGCTGAATCTACACCTCCCGCTGGATCAATCAAGGACCCAAATCTTTCTTGATCAATAATAGGAAAGGAATAATGAATGGAATGTTTTGAATGCAGTCCAAACTCAAATTTCTCGTGCGTATTGTCGGGTATTCTGATGAGAATTGTATACCTAATTTCCTCAAGTCTCCTTGAATTCATATGTACTTGTCGACTCCTCGACTGCAACTTCGATTTTTCCTTCCTCCAACTCCTTACCGCCAACGGTGATGCCGACCCTCATGACATCTCCAGGTTTCACAGACCCAACACCCTTTGGTGTACCAGTTAAGACAATATCTCCTTTTTCTAAAGTCATGACCTTTGAGATATCACTCAATATTCTAGGAATTCGGAATAGCATCAATCCTGTAGAGTCCTTTTGTCTGTGCTCATTGTTGACCGTGAGCCACACGGTGGCATTGTGAGGATCCGGGATTTGAGATTTGGAAATGATGTTACTCATTGGTAGGAAGGTATCGAATCCCTTTGCAATATCCCAAGGTAGCCCCTTCTTCTTTGCTTCGTTTTGAGCGTTACGAGCGGTCATATCAATGCTCATTGCATAGCCTATGTCGTTCGATGATTAGAAATAGAATCGAGTCATCCAGTCGAGGATACGCACTTTCGATAGAATCATAAGCTTCCTTTTCGTTCTCTGCCTCGAGATTTTTGACCTGCTTTCCCATGATCAAAGCCAGTTCCACTTCATAATGTAAATCTACACCTTTTGGTCGAATGACAGCTCCAGCATTAGGAGGAAGAATTGAAGAGGTTGGTTTGAGGAAAAAGAATGGCTGTTTGGGCTTGGAATTGTTCAACTCTGCGACATGATCTCTGTTCTCAATCAGTCAACCATCTAGATACTTTGCAGATGCTCAATTGAAGAACATAGGAAGCAAGTTCATGGACGTGTAGTGGTGGGGGTAGACATACGCGTAGTTCCTCCCAATACATACAACTTTTGAAGCACTCCTGAATGGAGATATAGTGGCAAGCCCACGACGAAAGATCAATGACATGCTGAAAAATTGTATACAAAAAATGCAACTTCCAAACTTTTTGTGTGCAGTATCTACTCTACAGTAGTACTGAGTAGTAGCAGTATCAAGTGGGTGGTCAGTCGTGTGGAGACCTTATGCAATATGCGACCACTAGACCTGGTGGACTGGTGGACCCTGCAGTGGGCCAGTTTTATGTAAGGTTAATGATCTAGAGTACTCCGCAGTCTGCGTTGAATGGAATTTGGATTGGTATTCAACCACCAAATTCTTCAATCCCCATGGAACTTTGAACACAATTAAACATTATATTTGAAGTTGAATTCATAGATCAAAAGTAACTTCCTGCAGTTAGTTCTCCAAGCTTTCCACCAGATCCTTTCCTCTCCTTCAATTTCCTTTCCGCCTGCTCGGTCAGAGCTTGATCAACCCTCTCTTGTGATAAGTTCAATCCTCTTATACTCTGTTCCCGTAGCTTGTCTCGATTGTGGTAGTAACCCAATACCATCTTCGCGCGTAGAAATTCTGGGTCCTGCTGTAATACGGCCCGTTAGCTATCTCCCGGACGATGGAATGACACTTGGGATATACCCCGCCACTTTGACTTCTTAGAAGAAGAAGTTCTTGGCTAATTCTCTTGGACTCTTCGGTTTCTGGGAGGTCAATTGAGGTCATAGATGAGTGTGTCCTCAAAATACGAGGCGGAGAGGATGATTCGAAGGGCAATTGGCTACCAGAGCAAGATCCTATGGGTGGTGATATACGACGGCCGAGGCGATCGAATTTTTGCGGTGGTTGTGAATGAATGGAGGTTTTGCTCTCGTTATTAGTGGTTGAAATGGCGGAGAGGGTACGCAAGAAGGAGAGGGCAGCTTGAGGGGACTAAGGGTGAGATTGGTTAACACTGTAAACTCATGGAAGACATTAATATCGTAGGTGGGGTTCCATGCGGAGGTCTGGGAAGCCATAAGAGGAAGTAAAGCAAGGCGTTTGCACGCAAGTTTGGGCCATGGAAGATGGCAGAGAGAGAGAGAGATGGAGTTTTGGAGACTAACTGTTTGCTTGAGGGCATTTAGATCAGCGAGAACTTGTGCCATCTGTAGTTTCGATGGCGGTGGAGGTGCTAATGGATCCATACTGAAGAAACGATGAAATCAACGAATGATATGTAAAAGAGAATGTCGTATAATATTATGATATTGGTTGATTGTAATTAATGTGTTGTGTCAAAGAAGGAGGAAGGCGCATAATGAAAAAGTGTCGATTAATGAGCTACCATCAAGTACTTGTAGCTCGTAGGGGTCTTTCTTATCGGTTATCTCGGTTATGCCGCCTCCACTTTCGGTATATTGATGGCCATGCATCCGTCCCAAGTCCGAACGGATACCGAATGGATACCCGTTGCCGATTCCAACACCTCATTAGGTTGCTCAAAGACTATATAACATCCCACATCCAAAACACACTTTTAGACACCTAAGCTTGACATGAAGGTTTCTAAGCATGTAAAACTAGGTTGCTGCGGAATCTCTGTTTAGATGTATTATACAGTGTTAAATTGGGTATATGATCTATTTCATACATCGCGTGCCGATGATCATCATCATCCTCTGGCTCGTCCGAATACTGCATTCCTTGCAGCCTTACAAGAATGCATGATGAGAAACCTCAGTGGGTTTGCTCTTCGTTGCAAATAGACCTTGGATGCCGACCGTAATTACTTTACGGCACATGAGAATCGAGGAACGAGGTCGAAGGGTTTTACTGTATCATCCGCAGTTATTCATGCAATTCTTGATCTCCTCGCTTCAAGGAACTGTATAACACATGTTGAAGATGACCAGAGCAGACTGTTACGAGTGATGAACTTTTTCGCTGCCGTGTGGTCTTGCATCTCGAACTGAGGGCAATTATTTGGTTAAGTACTGAGGAATCAAGGAAAAATTATGGGCATGTGAGAGACTTCATGTGAACTCATTCATATATTCCCAATCACACCTTTCTAGTTTGTCACCCTTCCGCAGTCTTGGATTTTAAAATGCAATCGTTATATACTCTGGGATGCATCTCGCATTAATAACTATTGTAAATGATAATCAAAGGATTACTAAGTATTTCTCGAATGCTGGTATGCTGGTATGCTGGCGCTAATATTTTCTGCTTGCTTCTTCTGAATAATAAATCGAAATGTATGCGCAGCAAAGGATAAAGGACGTCAATTAGGATTCATGATAGATATATGGCGGGTTTCAGCCGAATTGATATCGGCTTTGTGTTAACTACTCTAAAAGAAGAAGAGGTATGTGGCACCAAAGTCGTTGTACTCCAGTACATGTTTTTTTCGAGAATTATGTTGAGTGCCTGTATAAGTTTGCTTTCGAAACTCGTCTTCAGGGCCGTTGGGATCGTCATCTCCACATATTCTCTGATTCTTCATGTATGGGTTGCCGAAGATGTACTCTCAAAGTACTTCGTGGTTGCGTGCTACGCATATGTGTCAGCTGTAGAGACAGTGTTAGCAGAGATTCGAGGGGGTCTGTACAGGGATATTTGAGAGGGTGAGCTATTCGGATTTGGAGAGCACCCATTTTTCTCTGCCTCCTCGATACTGTAGATGCACCTTTTGCTTGCCGTACTCGGGTAGAGGGGTTAAATACACATAAAACACATGTACTCGAGTAGTACCAGGTTAGCATCTGAAATTGTATACTGCCCTCTATAATAATCACTTACCATGATATATCTCATCTATAGCGGCAAGATATGTGCTCAGCCGTTCATTACTTCTTTTGTTCTTCTCTCTGGAGAAAATGCTTGCTCGTTCCCCAATAACTCGCTAAGACTCTTGTGTTCATCCAGGAGTTCTGGGCAGAGAATGCGATTGCTCTCTGCGTTCTCTGCACGTCTTGAAAACGTGTAGGCACTCGGATGCCTCCCATTGGCAGTACTGTACTCTAATATGCCGTCTACTATGTGCCCCCTGGCAGGGGTTGTTTTATACATGAAATGCGGATCTTGCCCTAGGTGGCCTTGCTACTTAAGTCCCTGATGTTTTTGTAAACCTATATAGAGTATTCATTATTAAGTTTGGTGGAAAGGGCACCAAATTGCAGTCTGGTTTCCAGATCGGATCTCCGACATGTGTATCACTCCCTTCGCCAGAACTAACAGGACCTGGGACTGCCTCTTCATCCCTACTGTCATCAGACCTAACCGTCACTTGTTAGTAGGTCGACTTGACAATGTGCCTAGACAGGAATGATGGTAAGAATGGAGATATGTAGCAGAGACAGGTCAGGTCTTGACGCTTTTCAGGCAAATACAAGTACAAAGACAACAAGACACACGACTCCGCATAATATGGGTCAACCTGGCAGTTGATGCTTCGAAAAAAGAAAATTTATGATCCGGCATCGGTTGTAGACTTGTAGAATTGAACCCCGCCCTCATATTAAAAGATGATGCAAAAGGCTTAGGTACGGGGTAGCCTTGAACATTCTGTTGATGGTAGAGCACCGTATGACTAATAATAATGATAATATCCGGCTAGTGTCCAGGTCCGATGAAATGCCGACCTACTACGAGCACTTAGCTCCCGCCTCCTCACCCAAATTCACAACGTATGTGCTCGTGAGTCGTGAGTCGTGAGTTGTGACATAGCAAGCTCGGAGCTGGTGGAGCTTGCTTTTTCATCATCGCCTTCTTCTGCTTCTGCTTCTGCTTTTTGTACATATGAGGTCAAATGCGGTAAATAAGAATCTCTTGCAATTGATTGGTTCCTGGTCGTCAATACCGGCACTTGACCGTAATCTGTCTCCATACAGTAATATTCACGAGCTATCAAGCTCCAACCCGTGATCGTGATATCCTTTGTTGCTTGCGTGGTTGGGGTTGTCAATGTAGATCAAAAAGCGGGGCTAGGAAAATTTTGGTTCCAACCATTTGGTCACACAAAATTATTAAGACTCACCTCAAATATAAAAAGTCCAATAGAAGAAAACCCTCATGCACTCAAAACATCTACAAATTTGAACAATTCACGCGATACCATTCTGATCTCCCCAACCTAACCGACAATGCTTAGAGACTTCGAACCTTCCAAGCTTCAGGAATAACTTCAATCTGCGACGACAGAGGGGTTTTATTATTCCTTTATTAATCTATAACAACACGCACTAAAAGCTTATCAAAAGCTACTACTACCCTAGGTAGACTTTCATCCAAACCCCATTGTCTATAAACCCCTCTCCCCATTCATTTTCCCACGAAAAGCCAATTCAACTTTGAAATCAACTGGCAGGGCAAAGTATAGAGGGTCAAGTGGGCAAATCACTCTCTTGAAGTTCAATTGAAGCATCAAGTCGAAATCATGGCGCTCGCGAACCGGTTCGCATATCGATCTTCATCCCTCCTCCGTCAATGCAAAGCTCCCCTTCTGCCTGCGAGAGCATTCACGACCAGAGCTTCAATTAACGGTCTTGTACATCGTCAACCAGCTCAGGTCTGGAAAAATAGCAAATATGCTCGTCTTTTCTCCAATTCGACACTCCTTAGGGATCAGACACAAACTGCGCCAAGTGCGGAAGCATACTTGAACAGCGGGGTTGTGAAAGGAGCTGCCAACCCAGTGAACGTGAAGAAGGTTTTAGTCATTGGAAGTGGTGGTTTGAGTATTGGTCAAGCAGGAGAATTCGATTATTCAGGTTGGTGCTCCAAATACCAGCCTCTGGTAGAATGAGTCATTTTGCTGGTGCAGAATTTCTCCTCAACTTGGATCTCAATGTCACTTGACCTAGGGGTAGAATGTTACAGCATGCTAACTGTCTATTCACTTTAGGTTCTCAAGCATTGAAGGCCTTAAAAGAAGCCGGTGTAGCTTCTGTCCTGATCAACCCCAATATTGCTACAATTCAAACTGCTCACGTTCTCACCGACGAAGTCTATTATCTTCCAGTCACACCTGAATATGTTACATATGTTATCGAGCGGGAGAGGCCTGATGGTATCTTCCTTACTTTCGGTGGTCAAACTGCTCTCAACCTCGGTGTGCAAATGGAGCGTATGGGTATCTTTGAGAGGTATGGAGTAAAGGTTTTGGGTACTAGCATCAAGACTCTTGAGACCAGTGAAGACAGAGATCTCTTCGCCAAGGCCCTTGGTGAGATCAATATTCCAATTGCTCAATCGGTCGCCGTGTCAACTGTTGATGAGGCATTGGAAGCTGCGAAGGGTATTGGGTACCCAATCATTGTCCGTGCTGCATATGCTCTTGGTGGTCTCGGTTCTGGTTTTGCAAACAATGAGGATGAACTCCGCAACATGGCTTCTAGGTCTTTGACTCTTTCGCCCCAGATTCTGGTTGAGAAATCATTGAAGGGATGGAAGGAAGTTGAATATGAGGTTGTCAGAGATGCCAGTAACAACTGTATCACCGTCTGCAACATGGAAAACTTCGACCCTCTTGGCATCCATACTGGTGATTCTATTGTCGTCGCACCTAGTCAGACCTTGAGCGATGAGGAATATCACATGCTTCGTTCAGCTGCTATTAAGATTGTCCGACATTTGGGTGTTGTTGGAGAGTGTAACGTCCAGTACGCTTTACAACCCGATGGCTTGGACTACAGAGTTATCGAAGTCAACGCCCGTCTTTCTCGATCATCTGCTCTTGCCTCCAAAGCTACCGGCTATCCCCTTGCGTATACCGCTGCCAAGATCGGACTCGGCCACACTCTTCCTGAGCTTCCAAACGCTGTTACCAAAACTACTACTGCAAACTTTGAGCCTTCCCTTGATTATATCGTCTCTAAGATCCCTAGATGGGATCTGTCAAAGTTCCAACATGTTAAGCGCGACATCGGTAGTGCTATGAAATCTGTTGGTGAAGTCATGGCTATTGGCAGAACATTTGAAGAATCTATTCAAAAGGCTATTCGTCAAGTTGACCCAAGATTTGTTGGTTTCCAAGGAGACAAATTCGATGATCTTGATTACGAACTCCAAAACCCTACTGATCGTCGTTGGTTAGCCGTTGGGCAAGCCATGCTTCACGAGAACTACTCCGTTGACCGTGTTCATGACCTTACCAAGATTGACAAATGGTTCTTGTACAAGCTCCAGAATATTGTCGACTGTACCCGCGAACTTGAGGATATTGGAAATCTTCAAGGACTGAAGAAAGAAATTATTCAGAAGGCAAAGAAATTGGGCTTCTCTGACAGACAAATTGCCAACGCTGTTAAATCTACGGAGGATGAAGTCCGTGCCCGCAGAAAGAGCTTTGGTATCACTCCTTTTGTCAAGAGAATCGATACTCTTGCTGCTGAGTTCCCCGCGTCTACGAACTATCTTGTAAGTTCACTCCTTTCCCCTCCCTTACCATTCCTAGGGTTCCCTTGATTTTCTTGATTCGACAAAGTTTGGATGTCTATTTATGTTTGCACATCCACCTATGTTTTTCCAATCAATGGTTCCTGGATCGTCAACCCTATTTTCGTTTATAATTTCTATCTGAACATGGAAATATGTTTGGTTTGAATGTCCAATGTACTGGGATGTTCAGGTCTATTTGGAAGTCCAGATTGGTTGAATGTCCAAGTCTGTTAAAATGCCCTACTTCCTTCTGGATACTTCATACTGTTTGAAATTCCAACTTTGTTTAAATATCCAACTTGGCTTGGCTTTTTGACTTTGTTTAAGACCGCTACTACTTTATCGAAGTGATCGATTCTAGTCGGATATTTCAATTGGGCAAATCCTCCGGAGGCTGTTCCTCTGCCTCTGATATCTGTCTAATTTTGTTTGACAAATCTTTTGGAAAACAATGTCCAACTCCTTCATCTTTAATTTCCCTCAGATGCTCCAACTGGGCAACTTTCTCAAAAACTACCTCATATCGTCTCTCTATCCAATTCCGTTCACATGGTTGAATCAGGCAACTTTCTATTCTCAACATCTAACTTTGTTTCGATGTTTCAGCTGGCCAACTTCGTTGGGAGAAATTTGCTAATTCGAAAATTTTCTAGTACACAACATACAACGCAACAACTCATGATGTTACTTTTGATGACCATGGAACCATTATCTTGGGAAGTGGCGTATACAGAATCGGTAGCTCTGTGGAATTTGATTGGTGTGCTGTCAGCGCCACTCTTGCTTTAAGAGAAATGGGCAAGAAAACTGTTATGATCAACGTAAGCTATATTCTTCGATAACCTGTCTCCATTACTAACATCTCTATGGTACAATCCGGAGACCTATAGCACAGATTTCGATACTGCCGATAAACTCTATTTCGAAGAGTTGTCCTATGAACGTGTTATGGACATATATGAACTCGAGGCTGCTACTGGAGTTGTTGTTTCTGTAGGTGGTCAGTTGCCACAAAACATTGCTCTTCGTTTGCAAGAAACAGGCGGAGCCAAGATCTTGGGTACGGATCCTAAGGATATCGACAAGGCAGAAGACAGACAAAAGTTCTCTGCCATCTTGGACAGCATCGGAGTTGATCAACCGGCCTGGAAGGAACTTACTTCAGTTGCAGATGCAGAGGCTTTTGCAGAGGTGCGTAATAATTTTAGACCCCCCAATGTCCAAATGCTGACTATACAACAGGAAGTCAGTTATCCAGTCCTCGTTAGACCCTCTTACGTTTTATCGGGTGCTGCCATGACTGTCATTCGAAGCAAGGATGAGCTCAAGGAGAAACTTGAGGCTGCTAGCAATGTGTCCCCTGACCACCCAGTTGTCATTACTAAATTCATTGAAGGCGCTGAAGAAATCGATGTTGATGGTGTTGGATCTAACGGCAAGCTCATTCTTCACGCTGTTAGTGAGCACGTTGAGCAAGCCGGTGTTCATTCTGGTGATGCTACTCTTGTTCTCCCCCCTGCTTCTCTCGATCAAACCACAATGGACCGTGTTAAGGAGATTGCTGAAAAGGTTGCCAAGGCCTGGAGCATTACCGGTCCTTTCAATATGCAAATCATCAAGGCTGAGGACCCCGAGGGTGGCCTTCCACAATTGAAGGTTATCGAATGTAACTTGCGTGCATCTCGTTCATTCCCCTTTGTCAGCAAGGTTCTTGGCGTCAACTTCATTGATGTTGCTACAAAGGCTCTTGTTGGAAAGAACGTCCCTGAGCCCACCGATCTCATGGCTACCAAGCGCGATTACCTTGCCACGAAGGTTCCTCAATTCTCATGGACTCGTCTTGCTGGCGCTGATCCATTCTTGGGTGTCGAGATGTCCAGTACTGGTGAGATTGCTTGCTTCGGTAAGGATCTCGTTGAGGCTTATTGGGCTTCTCTTCAATCAACCATGAATTTCCGTATGCCAGAACCAGGAGAAGGTCTTCTTTTTGGCGGTGATGTCTCTAAAGCTTCTCTCACCAAGATAGTTGATTATCTATCCCCACTAGGATACAAGCTTTACGCTGCCGAACCTGAGGTCAAGAAATTCTTGGAGTCGACTGCCAAGGGAGATGTCAGTGTTGAGGTTATTGAGTTCCCCAAGGAGGACAAGAGGGCTTTGAGGGAAGTTTTCAAGAAGTACGATATCCGTGGTGTTTTCAATCTTGCACTCGCCAGGGGCAAGACTGTCCAGGATACCGACTATGTCATGCGCCGAAACGCTGTTGACTTTGGTGTCCCTCTCTTCATGGAACCAAAGGTAAGAATCATTTGTCCATTTGCAGTAGGCCCTCCTGCTAACCATTCACTAGACTGCTGAGCTCTTTGCCCAATGTATGAGCGAGAAGCTTCCTCGGAAGGAGGGTATTCCTGGAGAAGTTCGCAGGTGGTCTGATTTCATTGGTGGCAAGCCATTGTAAAGCGACCTTTAACGAACAAACACATGATCTCATATCTACCAATGTATTTAGCGTGAAGATGAATACCAATAAATAGTAATTATGATCTGAAGCCAAGACGATATGTGTCCCGCTCAACTCCAACTTAGCCTCCGTGGCAATTTAACGTCTTAAGTCCATTGCGAGTATGGTCTCATACTGGAGAAATTAGTAATCCGTGTAACTTGAGCATAAATAGCATAGTGGTCGTTTCGAATCACGTGTGGCTGATGCTGTGGCTTTTAAGCTTGCTCAGCCTCGCATCAAAACAAGGTTACCTTTCTTCCTTTGAATTTGAAGACGACACCTCGATACCTCTCAGCACACCAACAGCAATTCAACAGTCAAATTTGAATTGTCGATCAAACGTTGCAAGGAATTGCATGATACAGCTTTGCCATCTCAGTTGTTCTGTTGTATGCGCAATTCTCACTTGAATATATCTTTACGAACACGAAAAGTACGACTTTGCGCCCAAGAGCTCCTCAAGCTCGAACCCCTCGGACCTCAAAGTCAATTTCTATAGCTCACCAAACCTTCCAATTCGCAATCCGCAATCCGCAATTCAAGATGGCTCAATACTTTCTTGACTTATTATATACACTCACAAATTGCATGAGTTGCTTTCCGGGCTCCCCGCAGCTGAAGGTCAATAATCGCAGTTTCAAGATCCTGCGACTATTGGGCGAGGGCGGCTTTTCATATGTCTACCTAGTTCAAGACACCAGCAATGACAACATGTATGCAGTCAAAAAAATCCGTTGCCCGTTTGGACAAGAATCCGTAGCGCAAGCTATGAAAGAAGTCGAGGCATATGCGCTTTTCTCACCACATCCAAATATCATCCACAGTATCGATTACTGCGTCTCAGCAGATCGATCGGATCCAGGGGCTAAGACTGTATACATTCTACTTCCATATTACAGACGAGGGAATTTGCAGGATATAATTAATGCGAACCTAGTTAATCATACGAAGTTCCCGGAGAAGAGATTGATGGTTTTGTTTCTAGGGGTTTGTTCGGCCCTTAAGGCAATGCATAACTACAAAGTGAAGGGAGGCCCAGGAGGTGCGGATGGCCAGAATAATGCGAAGAAAGCAAGGGCGGAT
Source organism: Monilinia aucupariae (assembly GCA_002162555.1). NCBI lineage: Eukaryota > Fungi > Ascomycota > Leotiomycetes > Helotiales > Sclerotiniaceae > Monilinia > Monilinia aucupariae. Next base: position 5,959,958 of record NGKF01000001.1, read on the forward strand.
GCAGCGAGGGCAGATCAAGAGGCAGAAGAGGAAGTGGAATCAAGGAGGGGGAGAAAAAGAGGGAGAGAAACCGATCCGGATAGTGAGCAGCAGGAACCACTTATGGATGGCGAAGTTGCACTGAGTCAGGAGGGCATTGCGCCTGGAGGAGCTAGGGCGTATGCGCACAGGGATATCAAACCAGGTAGGCTTAATGAAAAACGACGTGCCCGAATTCATCTAATGCAAAAGTAGGAAACATCATGATCGATGACGACGGCGTGCAGCCCATCCTGATGGATCTTGGGTCTCTAGCTCCCTCGCCTACACCGATTACCTCGAGGTCACTCGCCCTGGCAGTACAAGACCAAGCCGCCGAGCACTCTACCATGCCCTACCGAGCGCCCGAACTTTTTGACGTGAAAACCGGCAGTACCGTCGATACTAAAGTCGACATCTGGTCACTAGGCTGTACATTATACGCCTGCCTGGTCGGGAAATCGCCCTTCGAGATGCGCAGCGATGAAACGGGAGGAAGTTTGAGCATCTGTGTACTCGGCGGCGATTGGCGTTTCCCCGACGAAGGCGCGGGTGGAAAAAAGAAAACTACAAATCAACCGGGACAGAGTGAAGATAGTGGCATTAGTGAAAGTATCCGCGAGGTGGTACGGAAATGTTTGAAGGTGGAACCTAGCGAAAGACCGGATGTGGATGAATTGATAGCGATTGTAAAGGAGGTAATAGAGGAATTGCCTGAGGATGGTCCTATATGATTATAAGCGGGATAAAGTGGGATACCATGGGGGGGCTTGGTTCGGTTCGGCTCGGTCATGTACAATTTTTCGGGATGGGGATGAGGGCCGAGGACGGGGGTCAAATGAGGCGTTATAGGGGAGGAAGCAGTGCTAACGAGGTACACCCATCGATGATTTAATGAAGAGTTACGGAGGGTTTCAAGTCATGATCCCAACAATCCAAGTGTTTTTCATATACAGTGTTATGTTCCAAATAGATATTATATGTGTTCCGGTGCTTAACACACGTCTATGATGGACAAGTTATCTTTTCTTATATGTAACTTTTAATGTTTGAAGTATTGTCGACCTTTCAAACGATTTGAATATCTCAGTTCAATTGAATTCTTAACAAAGTACTGGTCATTGGAGTTCCAAGAAAAGTATTTGCTTTCAAACCCCCTGATAGGGACCTTCAGGTCTAGGGTTTTTGATTGAAACCGAGTCAAATATCAAAAATTGAATGCAAATAAGCATCGGTCTTCGAAGAGGTAGAATCCGATCGGCAGAGGGTTTTATATTCTATTATATTTGTGTAATTATTCAGAGGCCAAGCTCTATCTTAGCAACACATTGAACTTGAAAGTAATAGTTCCTCTAGATGAGATACGGACAGATTTTGTACAATAGCCTTTTTGCCTTGCCGACGCCTTTCAAAGCTAGACTAGCAAGTATATAAGCATGCGTCTTACAACTCGTCGTCGTATTCCTCGGACCGTTGCGATTCCAAAGTCTTTCTCCTTTTCTGTACTGAATTCATTCCAGCACCAGCACCAGCACCATCACCATCACCATCTCTTTTTCTGCTTCTGCTTCCGAGCAACCCAACAGTCTCCATTGCGTCTCCTACATCAGCAAATCCACACATGACTTGAAGAAATCCGTTCTTGGTTGTTCGAGATGAGAACTTTTTCTGCAGCTGCCTGAGCAAGGCGTTACGATCTTCCTCATCCAACAATCCTCTAATGAATCTCGCGATGAACTCAAATTGATCCTTTCGTTGTTTAATACCCCCAATGTATTCAGCTGCATAGCTCAAATAGGTTTCGATGTCTTGATCCGGAGCTTGTGATATATTCACCCAAGGGGGCAAACAGCCAAACTTGCGTGAGGTAGCTTTTCGGGATGGCTCGCCTGATAGAGATGGGCGTATCTCAATCGCTTGTGGGACTGAGAGTGGTAGTGGAGGGGGCGGACCCTCTTGTTTATTATGTGCAGTCAATGATGGCATTCCTTGGTTCGATTCATGTCTATTCAGAGGGGGATTATGATGGTTCTTAAGTGTTGTATTAGGTACCGATGACAACAAGGTTGAGGCAGGTCGCAAGACTGGTCTGGGCTCCTCGGCAATATGTTCTGAAAGTTGCTGTCTGACAGCTGACATATCGAGACCTACATGAGAAGATAGGATGTTAGGTTTCAATTGATCTTTGTCATGCGGAAGGCCATGAGAAGAGCCATTGGTGCGTGGTAATTGAGGCTGTTGAAAACCTGTAACATCGAGAAGACCATGGGAACGAGAGGCCGATGTAGCGCAGGTACCTATTTCTCGTCAGAATCATCCACATTTCCACAGTTATTATCTACAAACCTGCTCCCATTAATTCTCCCAACTTCTTCATCTTGCCCTTTAAATCCTTCAGCTCATCCTCCCACTCCTTATTCTTCTGTGCCAAGTCTCGGTACTCGTTCTCAAGTCTCTTTAATCGATTTTCGGTTTCTTCCAATTGCTTTTGCGATTCCTCAACTCTACGCTCTGCATCGACGGACGACTTCTCGACCTTAGTCTTCAAATCTCCAAAGAGGTTCAATAAAGCACGATGCTCCTTTCGGAATTGTAGATTGACTATAGCCTGAACACCATTTGCGGCCCCTGGGCTCAAGCCAACGAGTTTGAGAGGTGAGTGCGAAGCCACCATCATAACAATTTAGGATTGGCCCATTAAAGTGACGATGAGGCGGGACTGAACATGTGATACATGATGACAGTGAGCTTATTATAACATATGAGACAAAATACTGAATGGTAAAAGATTGATTTGAAGAATGATGTTGTGTTTTTCTGAAAATGAAAATGAAGTGTGAAGGTGGGGAGGGTTCGACTTCGAATCCTCCCCTCTATCCGAAATAAGCGAATCTGCCTGCGCTTGTATTCGTGAAGATACTCGAGTAGAACATTAAAGGAAGGAGCGAAAATCATGTACAGTATGACCACAAAGGGAAGAACTGGCAACGGAGCAATCACTTAAACATTTGACTATTTTTATTTTATTTTTGTTCTTATTTTTGCCTTGATCTATGGAAAATAATCTCAGCATCTATCATCAATCGTACTACATTGCATGACCCAATCGTGAGCCAAATGTAGGCAGATGGACGAGCAGCTCGTAAACCAGCCAAAGAGGATTCCCTAAATACAGAGACAGGAAAGCGAAGAAGTATCCCCCAGACCTCTAATGCCATAAAATACGCAAGAAATAATCGAGCTGCACGAACCAATGCAGCAACTTTTATGCTACCCATTGACCTAATCCTCACGCGCCGGGCGAACCAGCTACGCTCACTATCACTGCCCTTATTAAGGGGGTTCCGTAGCTGTGGTCTTTGTATAGACATGCACGCCCGAGAACTCATGATTTACCAAATTTGAAATTAGAAAAAAAAAGAATGATCTTAGATAAGATCAGCAACGTTCATTGGCATCTCCTCGATTTGAGTGCTGTAGAATTGTTCGATTTCTCTCATCATGCGGACATCCTCGGCGGTGACGAAGTTGATGGCAACACCCTTACGTCCGAAACGTCCACCACGACCGATACGATGAATGTAGTTCTCACGATTGGCTGGGAGATCGTAGTTGATGACCAAGGAAACTTGTTGAACATCGATACCACGGGCCAAAAGATCAGTGGCGATCAAGACACGGGAAGAACCAGAACGGAACTCCTTCATAATCAAGTCACGTTGACCTTGGTCCATGTCACCGTGCATGGCGGAGACAGTGAAATCACGGGCGGTGAGTTTGTCGGTGAGCCAGTCAACCTTTCTTCTGGTGTTGCAGAAGATGACTGCTTGTGTGATGGTGACGGTCTCGTAAAGATCAGAAAGGGTGTCCAACTTCCAGTCTTCCTTCTCAACGGCGATGTAGAATTGTTTGATACCTTCGAGGGTAAGTTCGGCCTTCTTTACCAAGATACGGACAGGATCACGCATGAACTTGGTGGTAACCTCGAGGACGTCTTGAGGCATGGTAGCAGAAAGGAGGACAACTTGGGTGGATTGAGGAAGGAGTTGGAAGATGTCGTAGATTTGCTCGGTGAAACCACGCTTGAAGAATTGTTAGTGAAACTGTGGCAGGTGAAGCTTAACATTCTTGGACTTACGGAAAGCATCTCATCGGCCTCGTCAAGAACGAACATCTTCATGGAGTCGGTCTTCAAGAATCGTCTTTGGATCATGTCGTGAACACGACCTGGGGTACCAACAACGACTTGGGGACCGTCCTGGAGAGCCTTCATGTCATCACGAACGCTGGTTCCACCAATACATGCGTGGCACTCAACGTTCATGAAGTCACCAATGGCGACAACGACCTTTTGGATTTGTTGAGCCAACTCACGGGTTGGTGCAAGGATCAAAGCCTGGCATTGCTTGACGTTGGGGTCAAGCTTTTGGAGGACGGAGATGGAGAAAGTGGCGGTCTTTCCGGTACCAGATTGAGCTTGGGCAATAACATCATGACCTATTATGAAGTATTAGAGACGCTGAAGAATGTCGCAGATTTGGTAAACTCACCCTTGATAACTGGCATGATAGCACGCTGCTGGATAGCAGAAGGACGCTCGAAACCATAAGCGTAGACACCTGAATTATTTCCACGTTAGATTATGCCCTCTCCAAATTTAGGTGCAGTTCATCATACCTCTGAGAAGCTCTGGCTTCAAGTTCATGGTGTCGAAAGAATCGACGGTCTCGTCATAGTTGGACTCGATTTGTCCTGCAAACCAAAAAGTGGTCAGTCTTGTATCGCTATTGAATTTTTCCCCTCTCGCAGCGCGACCGGCTGAAATCTTCTCCCCAGAACAACAGGAACAACAACTCACCCTCTTGGATCTCCTCGAGACCCTTATCAGCGGAAGCCATATTTGCGGGTTGTTTGATTTAAGATCTAGATTACAAGCAGCGCTTGAAATCCAGACAATGATAAGAGGTTGGTAGGGTTTAGGTGGGGTGAAAATGCGCAAAGATCTCTTGAAGAGACTGCGACGAGAAGCTCTGAATTATTTGGGGATGAAAACTAGATAACAACTCCCGAGAATGAGAGTTTGATGTATATCTAGAGATTTGGATGTGAGGTTGTGGTGGAAAAGTTGTAGATGGAGGTGAAAGGGAAGAAAAGAGGAAAGAGGGCCTTGATATTCTAAAAAGTTTTTTTTAGGAAATCCTCGCTTAGGTGATTGTTTGTCCGCTACTATTAATGAGTTTTTGGGCTTTGACCCCACGTAATAATAATTGAAAAGAATTAGTCAGGTAGAGCAGCTAGATACAAGCAAAGGCCCTAGTCAGTATATACACAGTTGCGTCGTCCAATCAGAATCCTTTGAGTGTTCTGCTGGAGCGAGCTAAGCGATCTCTGGCCAATGACACGCATCCTTTATATACATCGTTATATGCTAGGTGAGGTAGCGCCACTTTAGCCATACCGTCAAGTCAGTCGTTAAAGCGGCCAGTGGCCAGTGGCCATCACCCCCTCTTCCTTTTGCTCTCACGGACCACCGAGTGCGCGGTGTGTGGAGAGAAAAAAAAGAATCAGCAAGTCCTCGCTCGCACTGGCTGGCTCTTGAGCAAACGATACACGCGAGTATCTTCAACTTGGCGGTAGCTTTCCTTCATTGCACTCACCCTTTTCGTGTCGAGCCTTGTCTTTCCTTTCTGACGCTTGACTTTGGATATCGCCAATATGACGTCGGCCTCATGTCTACCGGTGCAGCCTAGTGGCTTTAGTGAAACACGCGAGTCGGCAGAAATCGAAGAGTCATCTGTTTCAATCCCATCTCATCCTTTGGGTGTGAAGCCATCAGGAAACCAATATGTCGCTGTCAGTACTGCACGCTACGCCATTGGCCCTTTTCAGATATTGCCGGATGAAGTTCTAGCCATATTACTAGAATCCCTAGATCCTGAATCGCTAGGCTCACTCGGCGCAACCTGCAAATTTCTATATGCATTCTGTCGCTCCGAAGAATTCTGGAAACCTCTATTCATCGAGTGAGTCAACTGCGAACACATCTCCTTGCTTTCTTCTGAGTCGTTGTCGGGAAAGGTAATAGGATGTCATTCTTTTCAGACCGGTGGTGTTGAGATGTTTCCAATAGTTGGGTCGTGGTGTTTGCCATCATATCTCAGAAGGGAAGATGATTTCAAACGGATGGAAGAGGAAGCTCTATATGCATCCAGGCGTATGGGCCAGTTTTGTAAACCCTGGGGAGACCATTATATAGTTTCCCCTATATTGAAGGTGTTGGGATTTTGAAGAATATCACTTGACTTTCCTCCCAAGCCTCTCGTCCCAAGGCAGGTTCCATTTGCCAATAATATTCAAACTGCCCGCTTCCAAAGGAAACCCAAGAGTGCCTCGAATGGATATCAATCACCTCAAAACTCACAATTATATGCACATGTACCATGAATCACTATGCTATACATACGATCTGACTGCTAACCAAGACGCCAGGTCACCAAAATCTAAGTCGGGTTCATTTGAATGGCGAGGCTCCTGGCGTGCTACATTCCTTAATATAGAGGATAGCAATCTTTCAAAAATCCAATGTGATAATGTCTTCTCAGACGTGTTATACCGACCATTCCTTTGCACCCACACACCACTCACACCCTACACAACAAACATTCCCCGCAAGAACGAAATTGCCCGACTGGAAAACCTCACGCCAGAAGAATTCACCACAACCTGGAGCGAAAGACCTTTCATTCTAACCACCCCCGTGCGACAATGGCCCGCTTACCGTTCCTGGGACACAGAAGCTCTCCTTCAACAACACAGTGAAACTAAATTCCGCGCCGAAGCCGTCGACTGGTCCCTCAAAACCTACATCCAATACATGAACAACAGCAATGACGAATCTCCCCTTTACCTGTTTGACCGCGACTTTATCTCAAAAATGAACCTTCACACCAAAGACGTATCAACCCCTCCCTACCAAATTCCCTCCTGCTTCGGCGAAGACCTCTTCACCGTCCTCGGTCCCAATCGTCCCGACGATAAATGGCTCATTGTTGGTCCCGCCCGCTCAGGTTCTACTTACCACAAAGATCCCAACGCAACATCCGCCTGGAACGCCGTCCTCCGCGGTTCAAAATACTGGATCATGTTTCCTTCCAACCCCTCTTCTCCCCCTCCCCCAGGAGTCTACGTCAGCGAAGATCAATCCGAAGTTACCTCCCCCCTCTCCATCGCCGAATGGCTCCTCGGGTTTCACGCCGAAGCGCGTCGTACCCCAGGCTGCGTAGAAGGAGTTTGTGCTGCCGGAGAAGTCCTGCATGTACCTAGTGGCTGGTGGCATCTAGTAGTCAATTTAGATGCGAGTATAGCTATCACCCAGAATTTTGTACCGCGCGCGCATTTAGCCGGGGTGCTCTCATTCTTGAAAGATAAAGCGGATCAGGTGTCGGGGTTTAAAAAGGAAGTGGTGGATCCATATGCGATGTTTGTGGAAGGAATGAAGAGGGAGTATCCCGAGTTGTTGAAGGAGGCTATGGAGGAGCTGGAGAAGAAAGCGGAAGGGAGGAAAAGAAAGTGGGATGTCGCTGTTGCGAATGGGGATGGAGATGGTGAGGCCGGGGGCTTTAGCTTTGGATTCGGAGGGGATAGTGATGAGGAGGTGCCTTAGACTGGTGAATAGGGGCAAACTTGTTCAAGACTGCCTTGAAAAATAGAAATGTAAACGATTGTATACGGCACCAGAATGCTTCTGGTTTCTAGACGATCATTTCAATAGAGTTAGTATGCAAAATTCTCTGGGCAACAGATTGCGAATGTTGTGAAATTCTCTCAAGGCTTTCGTTCTCGATGAAACCTGAGACAGCCCATCCAGCTCTTAAAATACATGTACAAACCGATAATAACCCCCACATTTTGCAACTGATGATTGCCCATTTGGCTTGAACTCCATAGATGTCTTGTCTTAGCCTGCGTTATCCTCTTGCTAAGCTTTAGAAACGCCAATCAAACCAGCTATTCCTATTCCCAATTTCTCCATTTTACAAACCTGATTGAAACACCGAGCCCCAATAATCTCGACCCCTCTCTCTCCATTAACAGAAATCAAAACCATAATCATAGCCCTCCCAGCTCTCATCCACCCACTTATTTCCGCACAGCTCCAAAATTAGTTCTCGCCTTCTTATTCCCAGTAGTTTCCTTCGAGTCCGTCTCACTATCATCACCTCCAGCTGTCTTCTTGTTCTTTTTACCCTTCCCCGAAGTAGCTGATGTAGGCGTCGCATGGTTTGACGCGCTTTCCCCGTTCCCCTTTTGAAAACTCGTCGACAGGGGCGTGGGCGCCATAGCCGCAACTGGCGTCGAAGCTCCCGATGGGACGGGAGAATCCTATTTCAGATATGCCATTAGTCTTTGCCCAACTCTACCCCAACTCTACCCCAACTGTCCCCGGATCCCCAGCATACGCATTCATTTGGATTCTCGTATCACTATTCCCTCTCCTCCTTCCCGGCACAACAAAGAACCTTTCAAATAAGACTCAACTCACAACATTCAATTTCCAACTATGCGAACTCCCACTGAACGGTCTGTCCGTCCCCCCCACCGCCGCATTTTTCCTGCCTGTTCCAGCACCCCTTCCCACCCCTCCCACACCCGCACCTTTCGCATACCCATCAAACCCATTAATGATATTTCCCTGCGGCGTATCCTCTAGATATTCCGTTTCCTTCCTATAAATTGCATCTTCACTTAGCGCCAAAACCCGGTCGAGATTCCTCTTCTGCTCCAATAATTGTTTGAGTCTTCGACGCGTTTCGTCGTAATAAGGAAGACCCGCCGTTGGGTCCGCAGTATGGCTTTCCTTCGAGTTGCTGGCGGTCGAGGTCGCTAGTTTACCGGGCTCGGACATAATGCGTGGTGATTGAATGAGGCGAAGGATCGGGTTCAAAGTTGAAATTCAATTATAAATATGTTCTTGGTCTCTCTTCAAGGGACAGGAAGCTTGATCGAAAGAATATACGAGTAGAATGGAAAGCTTGCACGGACCAAAAAACTCATCTTATCCGCTTATCGGAGCCTCCGGGTATTTGGTCACCGCTCCTTTCTGCCGGCATTATATATGTGTATGTATGGCCTTGGCTCGCATACCCCTGTAATAAAGGCGGTGATAAGAATTCGAGAGCATACTTGGTATGCGGGCTGAGTTATGATTGCCAAGCCTTACTATAAGTTTGGGTAGGGCTGAGAGCCGAGGGCTGAGGAAGGCAATGGGCTGAACGAAATCACTGAAGCTCTCCCTTGATTTTTCGTCTGGTGTGGCTTTAGATATGTCTGGCCTGTCGATTCCACACATTGAATTGACCTTGATTGCCTGCCTGTATGCAATGCTCACCTACCTGTCGATGCAGCCCTGAACAACAATGTGGATTGCTATGAAATCATTGCAAGTAAGGTTAGTTAGTTTACAGATTTAAATTCGGATGAAATTACATTTTGGCATCACGTTTCGCATGTGGGAATCCAATCTTGGTAATATATTTCCTTCTACTTATGTACCTGATGCTGCTTCCTGGAGCCTGGCCCTGAATATGCCTGAATCGGTAGATATGTTCTTCAATGAGCGTTAGCATGAGATTTTGAATGTTCAGTGGTGCTTGAAGCTCTCATCTTCTTAATCTTTTCCCTCAACAATTTTTCTCGTAATTCGGTGGCTAACTTTTGCGGATCTTTTCTCGGATTCTGATGTCAGATAGACGGGTCAGCGAGATGATGAACGTGAATTTAGTCGAGTTTTCTTCCGATACAAAAGAAATTCTTCCCTTGCCTTATGAATCACTACCTACCTCTGCAGGTTCGGCAGATCCAGTTAATTTAGTGGCTTCGCCGTCTCGAGTTGGTGATCTCCTATCGCTTTTTTCTTCAGTATCAGCCCTTTTGTCTCTTCCATCCTCTACGTCTGAGGAACCAGTTCTTCCTCTTCGGGTTGCGGGTTCATATCTTTGCATCGAACGACGTCTCTTCCCCTGATCACCCCATCCGTCACGACTTTCTTCCTTATAAGAATCCCTACGACGTCTAGCAGGGGGAGAAGCACTTCGACTAATGCTTCTCGTTAGTCGTCTATCATCACGACTACCTCGCCTATCATTTCTGCCAGGACTTGGGGACAAAGTAGTTCTCTTGCGTGGAGCTGGACTACGGCTTAATGAGGCAGAAGTGGATCGAGATCTAGATCTAGAACTTGTGTTGCGGCGACGATATCTACGAGACTTTGGCGGTGGAGAACGACTTAAAGATTCAGTTGTAGCTCTTCTCCGCTTTCGAGGTGGAGACCGAGATTCCGAAAGCGAAGGGGATCTACGGCGAGGCCTTCTTTCTGGGCTTCTCGCGCGTCCCCTGCCACCTCTCCCACGGTTGCGCCTATCTGGCGATCTGGACCTCCGTCTACGAGGTGATGGTGACCGGGATCCTGAAGCTGACCGACTGTGTCGTCTTTGTGGAGATCGTGATAAGGAATCTGATCTTGAAGGTGACCTAGAGCGTGATAAAGGTGATCTTCGCCTTTCATCCCGTCTACCACGCGCTGCAGGGACATAAGTGTCAAATTCTCTTCGAGGTGGCAGTCCATAATCTCTATTGTCTCGTCCCCCACGTGGCGACCTCGAATATCTTGGACCTCTTCGATCAAACCCTCTGCCACCACTTCGATCGAAACCTCGGTCCCCGCGACCACCGCGCCAACTATCTCCTCCTCGCCCACGTCCACCGCGATCGCCTCGTTCACGGTTTCTGATTGCGTGCATTTCGCGGTCTCGCCGCTCGCCATCTTCCCGACGTCGACGTGCTTCGTCTGCAGCCTGCTCAGCCTGTATCTAGCTGCAAGTTAGTCGGTAGTACATTCCAAGCCTTAAACCCTCTGTACCTTTTCTTGTATGAGTTCTAACTTCTTCGCCTCAAGAAGTTCCTTGGGAACGCCTTGAGGATTGGTCTGCGCACTCAAACAAAGTTTCCATAACTCTTTACAGAACCCTGGCGTGTCTTTATCGAGGAAACCGGTCAGTTGTATCTGTAGTTTTTTGATATCCGGCTGCATTTAAAATTAGCCTGGAATATTTTGTATTCAAGATGATACTTACATATCGAGAACCCTCAATAAGATTAAAGCACAACTCAATCACAACATCATCTTCAGCTCCCAGTATATCTGATATCTTCCCGGCGATCCATCTGCGTTGCACAACAGAGTCAGCTTGTCGCCCACTTGGTCTGGTATCTGAAAGCTCCTTTGGACGTACTTTTTCATCACCTCCAAATTCACCTTCTGGAAGTCGACTTTCTGGTTGAATTCAGGTGGAAATTTGGTCGACTTTAGCAGTTTGGCATCAACAGAAGTCATGGTGACTGCTGTTGGAGGCAGTTAGAGGCTGTTGATATTGGGATAAGATGTGGTAGGTAGGGTTTATTGTAGTAAGTTATTGAGGGACTGAGGTAAGTTATTGAGCTCGGCTCGGGGAATACCGAGTGATAAAAGAAGTTTAATTGAAGCGCACGTCCACTGTCTCTTCTCTCGGCTTACTAATCAAAGTCACTTCCTTATATTATTTATCGTTGACCTTAAAAAATCCTGTAATATGTAGCTAGCTAGTCCTTAAAAAATACGAATTGGGCTGTTTTAGAGCCAAAACACCCTTTGCAAAAATCTGTTGAGCCTCTCTTCATCAAGGAGGCACTGTACGTACCAATGGACTTGGGGTAACAACAGTACTCAAGTAGGAGGACATGTGACGAAGTAAGGCCAGAATAGATGAAAACCTCTCGGCATACCACACAGGCATTTTCCATTTCTCTCACCAACCAGGTATTGCCATCAACAGTCACTTATCAAGTGTTGGTTTTGGTCCCCAGCAGAAAGCCGCCAGCACTCCTGAAAAGCAAGTAGCTCTGTCCATCCAGCTTGAGACGGCCGAGACCAAGGGAGGAGGTTAGCTAGTCGGTTTGGGCATGCAAGCCCGCAAACGAGGCATTAGACCTTTGGATTATTCTACATTCATGACTAGGGCATGAACGTGTTGATAGTCCTTGGATGTTAGTGAACAGAAGACACAAAAAGCTTCACCTCTGGTTAGCTACCTATCAAATCCTGTTTTATCTAGCTTGGGCAGTGAATGAGTAGTCAGACTGGTCAAGCTTCGCTGCCCCTATGCCTCCCTTGTTGCTATTCACATTTTCTTTTGGCCTACATCACCTATGTTCATTTGAAAATCAAGACTTTGGCACAGAAAAGGACTGCCTAGTAAACATAGATGCTTAAGACAAAAAGTATAAAGAGGTGCTGAAGACTTGAGCCAAGAATACCCTATTATTTGGGCTCGGCAAGTCTTTCGAGGCCATCTCAGTCTCCTTGAGGGAAAAAGGAAAGGGTGAGTCTTTCCTGGCCTTGGGATGTAAGCAAAAGAATCAAAAAACGTAGGACGGGAAGTGGCCTCACTGCGCTTTATTTGGACACACCTTCCTTCTCATGGAGTTCTGCGACACTGTGCATGATATAACCCAACGAGTTGGATATCATAGGTAGCGGTTGCCATAGATAGGAGGCACAGAGGTACCGCAAAACCGAAATCTCTTTTATCCGAGATGTTTTGAATTTGATATATGAGTGCTTACAGTTGCAATTGTCGATTTAAGGAGTTTGACTCATGGCCCTCGGAGCACAAAGTAAATATCGAAATACGTGCCAAAAAATCTCGCCTGTTTTTCGCCTGCATCAGCCATTAGATGTATTTAATTTCATCCCATCCTCACACCCGCTCCTCGCCTCGCCTCCACTCCTCTCGTCCCCCAAGAATGCCTATTCCACCGAAGAGCAATTAGGATAAACCGGTCAGGACGAAACTGGGCAAATCCAATATTTCCATCTCAGGTCTACGCTTCGTATTATAAACCAAAACAAGCGACATTATCTCACAACAAAGTCCAGGTGGCTCAGTGGTAGCGCACTGGGTTTTCACATCCCCTCAAACGGGACCGCTGCTTAACGCCCGAAGACTTTGTTTGTGCAAACTCAGTTCGTCTGGTTTGGTCTCAATCATCCATGATGCGTTGCCTAGATTGATTGAAATTTTTGCCTATATTTACTCGGGGGAGTGGGGCTTGAATGTAAAATGGGAGGTTGAAGACTATGGGATAAGAGTCTTCGGCGAGCTTGTTGATTTTGTATATCATTTTTTTGATCTCATCACATTTTTGGAATTCAAGCTCATAACAGCCAGAGACTTGAGATTGGATAGGCTTCAGTCACTCACTACCTTTAAAGATATATCAGCTACTTCCCTACCCAAGAAATCAAATAGACGGTTTAAGTTTTGATTTGGTTGTGCTGCTTTGGGGAGGGACTGTGTATGTACAAGGCAAAAAGTATCAAACATGCAAACATTGCTTGCTATTCCCAAAGCTAATCATGGCCACAGCAATGACATTTAAAGTTTCAAAGCCTCCACAACTTCATCAAAAAATTCGTTTGGAAAAACTAGCATGAATAGAAAGAATTTCGAGATGAAAAAATGAAGGGCAGCTGGGCACGACCGTGGTAATAATATATTGATATGATGATTCAAAAAGGAGAAGATAGACTAAAGAAGGAGACTTATTCGAGCGAAGACTTCGTTCAAATATGAAGGTATATTCGAGTGAGAGATTCATCATCCCAAGAAGAGAAGTCGTTCGAGTGATGATCCCAGGGCATCGAAGTCAATGGGGAACGATAAAGAGTCCCCCTATACAAGCTCTAGATGACATCTCAACGTCAAAGCTACTTTCAATCATCGGATGCTTTATGGGGCACTTAAATCTGGCACATGGGGGATTATTCAACTATGCGACCCCATAAATCAACAACAAGAGCCATGCGAGATCACATTAAAGATTTTTCATGTTCTGGGTTTGAACAAAAAGACTTTTACGAATCTTAATACATTATAATACAACCTCCAAATAGGTGTTAATTAACAACTCTAATCTTGACACACTTTGCAAAAAGCAACTCGACTCTTGTAGTGATCTTTGAAAATGGGTCTCTATCGGGATCCATGAACACACCAACGCAGTGGTTTGTATGTCCCATTCCTATTCCTTCATCGGTGACAAGATGTCCACTCATTGCCTAATTTAATTGTCAGTACCTCAGCCACTTTGAGAGCAGAGGGGAACCCACAGCAATATGCAAAAGCTTCATAATATATGCACAATGGCCTGTGTGATAACGCTCCTATATTTTTAATCCTGTTAGTTCTCTGCTGGATTATTGAAAAGAGTTTTGGGGGGGGATTTAGTGAATGAAAATGTGTGGTCTGAGTGTATGACGATGAAAATGAAAATCGGATATACCTCAGTCCAAACCATGGGAACTTTAGTCTCCGGAGTGACAGATTTAACGTATGGCAACTCGTCTTGTGTAAGCTCGTACCCTGCCTTTTTGTTGATATTTGCACGCCATGTGAACGGCCCATATTTGTCGATGAACTCATCTGAGACGTTCTTATTGTAGCATGCGGGATGTGTCCAGGAGAAAGACATGAGATCCCACACACAGCCTTTTGCTTGAGCCTCAGCTGGAGAACTACCACAGTCTGCGATAACTTCCTTGCCACCTTCCACTATAGGCCACCCTCCAGGCTGGAGGTCAGGCGTGATGGCTGGAGTATAGTTGATGGAGGACTTGTGGTCATAGAGCGAGGCCACGGTAAAGAGGAGAACTGCGGATAAGAGACTGGAAACTACAGCGATGATTGTAGAGCAATTCCAGAAGCGTCGTGAGACATGACCTACGTATTCTTCCCCATTGGAAAGCTTTTCCGAGTCATAGTTACCACGACCAGATTGGCCACGCATGGAAAGGAACTGTTCATCGTCTTCATTGGAAGTTTCAGAATAGCTGTGCGAGTCACGAGTCAAGGCTATGTGTGATTGTTAGATTGGTGAATGCAAAGTTCTATAATAGATACTAACCTGTCTTCACCTTCTCAACAACCGATGTTCCAAGCATTTTTGGTGGCATTGTCATATTTGGAATCGACGAGAACAGATAAAAGAGACAGGATAAGCCAAATGAAAGAATACAAACCAAGAACCCATTTACTATAGGAACTGAAGCGATTTCTTAAGAGCCCTCAAAAGTCCAGGCATTCTACCTTGACCGTTGGACTCGGTCACTGGAGTAGAGATTCTGTACCGGCCCGGTCCCGAAAACTGTCGGGGCGGGGCACCTTTGCGCTTATTTGAGGTTAGTGGAGACAAGGTTGACAAGGATGGTCGGTAAAGCCACTCATACCCCGTTTTTTTGGCCTCCAACAGCCGGACGAAAAGTGCATGAGAAACAGGGGTTCAAATTCTTGCGCAGTGCAGTCTTGTCCAGGATGATCCAAATACGGCGAGGTTACTACCACTCCTTGCGTTCATTCTTGGCTTGTTCGACAACCCACCACTCCATAGATAAAATACTTACAATGAAACGAAGTATTCACAGATTAGACGTTCCCAGTGAGAGCCCCAGAGAAGACTTTCTAATACAGTAGCTATCGGTTCTGATAGAAGACTAGAGGCTCGCCCGTATAGCTATTAGGTGGGGGTGTACGAGTACTCGAGTATGACCATCTGCGTTCCAGATCGCGAAGACAATAAGAAAGACACTCAGCACCAATGTCAACGTGTTCTAAATTCTCTGGAGTGCTTAAGCACACCCTGCTTTTTATCTCCCTTCGCTTACAGTCCAGTATCAGAATACTGTCATGGCTATGATCCGGCAATTCCGGGATTGTACCGACAATTTTCGGACAGTGGTTGAGATCTATCGGCCAGACTGACGGTGAAAAGCATTGCTAATTATCCTCTTGCACGATAGTAGAGTTCTCACGTGTGGCTATTTTATGATAATATTCTCTTTTGAAATTCGTGATTTTCGACATTATTCTGGTGCTGCGCTCGATTTTTCGAGTTTGGTTCATCGGTATTTGTTTCATGCACATTTCTTTCCGAAAAGATTCATACAATGCCTTATCATGATGAACAAGTGAGAAAACCAACTGAGGGGGCACAAAACTGGCGAGAAGATGAGGTGGAACTTCCAAGTCGTAGCAAGCTATACTTATTCTGCCTCACGATAAGTATAGGAGGGTCAGTGTCTGATCCAATCACCGAGTCATCTGGATATAGTCAGCTAATCGGGTTTTAGACTCCAGGTTGTGTGGGCAACAGTCATGGCCCAAGGATCGGTATAGCAACCCTGAATCTATTGCAACGGTAGCAAATTCTAACTGTAATAGAGCTATCTCATCTCTCTAGGTTTGGAGCCAGCGATAGTCTCTCTCGTTTGGCTATCAGGGCCGGCTTGCGGCACCTTTCTCCAACCATACATCGGATATAGAAGCGATTTCTGCACTCATAGATGGGGCCGAAGAAGACCATTTATGCTTTGCGGTACTATGCTTACAATAGCTTGTATTATCGCGCTTTCCTGGACAAGCGAGATCGTTCGATTGATCTGGAACATCTTAGAAGTATCGGATCATGGGGTTGGTGAAGCTTTTGTAATTCAGGTGCTTGTGATTGCAGAGATATGGGCATTGAATGTCGCCATCCAGCCCGTCCAGGCGAGTATCAGAGCGTTGATTGTGGACTCTTGCCCAGGGGCTCAAGCAGCCATAGCAAACTCCTATGCAAGCATCGCAGTCATCATTGGAAGCGGGATCGGGTATGGTAGCGCCTTCATCGAGTTGCCCAAAGGGCCGGCTTGGCTGACCAACCCTCAGTTCAAGAGTCTCTGCTTTATTGCCTCAGTTTCCCTCGGAGTCACCGTCGCTATTACATCTCTAATGATCGAAGAGAAGGCGGTCGATACCGACAACTTTGGAAAATCAGGCATCCAAAAATTTTGGGCGGACATATTCAAAGCTATTAGAACACTGCCCCCAACAATCAAGAGGGTTATGGCGGTCCAGTTCTGTGCTTGGTTGGCATGGTTCCCATTCCTTTTCAATATAGTGCTGTAAGTTTTCTCCATTTAGTTTTGGCAAAACCGCTTAACTGACATGTGCACGAAAGATATCTCAGTAAACTCTGTAAGCTAACATCTACACCATTATAAGGTTTGGTTTGATTATTGACTTGGCCAACCTAGATGATTTCCAAATCCTTTCTGAAAAGAATGGACCAACCTCAATCAGGTTCTACAAAGGCCTTCGGCAAGAGTCAACTAGACACGCCACTCTAGCAATGCTGGTATTTTCGATGGTGGCACTTGTCACGAATCTCTGTTTACCATATCTCGTCACTGATGCGGAATTTTCTACCACGGAACCTGACTGGCAGAAGGCCGAGCGATCCACAGATGAAAAGCCTGGCATCTTTGCGGTAATGAAACAGAAAATTGGGAATTTCCGAACACTTGGCCGAGCATGGATGATCTCACATATCATCACAGCTATCGCGTTATTTGGAATGACAATTGGAGATGGCTTTATGACGAGTGTCTCTTTTGTTTCACTCCTTGGGATATCTTGGGCCCTTACCCAATGGGCCCCATATGCCATGATCAGCGCCGAGATAGCCGCATTGTCGATACCAGATGCGATGGAAATAGAAAATGATACGGAAAGTCAATATGACAGCCCAGAGAGTGGAAACGACCTCAAACCTAGAGCTGGCATAACGATGGCTATACACAACATCGCCATCACCATGCCACAAATGTTGTCAGCGGTTATTGGAGCTGTAATCTACTGGATTTGCAGACAGTCAAATATTGGGGGTACAGATGCCGTAAGGTGGGTATTAAGGATGGGAATTGTAGCTGGAGGTTTCGCTGCTTGGTTTGCGAGGAAATTGTGATCAGGTAGGGTGGGGTAATGGCTCATTTAGCTAGTCATCGTAGGCGTTATTTAATTGGCTGTTGCTTTCACCTTTCCTCCTTTCGCTCACGTGATGTAAAGATGCATCTCATGTCTTCTGGATATGAACGATTGCAAAGAAGCTTTGAGATGCGGTCCTCGAACGCCCCTCGAACTCCCCTCAGCGGATGGCTTAATTCGTCTGCTTACTCACATGAGTCTTACGCGAGACCCTCGAGCACCCGTCAGTGTATCTGACGAACTGCTCGCTATGTTACCGCCTGACCTGGATATCACTGCTCTGGAGCAACAGCGAGAGCAGTTCAAATCAGGCTCTTATAGAGTCAAAGGAACGATAATTGCATCAGAAGTACGGAACCTTACAACTGAAATTGATCGCCTGAGAACTTGGTGTCGAAAACTCTTGTTGAAAGAGTATCGAGCAGACTACCTTCGCCGTTAGTCCACGGGAGATATTGAAAGGCAGATCAGCGGATTCGGAGAAGAGGAGTATTCTAGCCTGCAGTTGAGTATCAACTACCAGAACGAGCAAGGCTTGCTGAATTGTTATGTCAAAGTCCTGCAGTCTCTCCGTCAGAAATCCCTACTGCGTGTCGGAACAGATCGTTCTGAAACACCTGGAACATTTCAAAAGTCATGTTCAGCGAGTCCATGGTGTTCGCTTACGATCATAAAATTCTGTCAGAAAAGATCGAAAGTTTACGAGAGATAAACGAATGCTCCAGAAAGAAAGGTGACCGAAAGCAAGAGGTGGACGGTGAAGAGGGCACAATGAAGGGCGAAAGAAAGACGTAGAATGGAGACATTGTAAAGAGAGATAAAAAGGATTGAGAAAGCCGAATCGATACGACAGCTTGTTATTCGTATCCAAATTGACCCTATTAGGATTCTATTACAAATCGGAGCCACCGGGTCGTGCGGATCAATAAGCACACCAATACTTAGGGAGAGGCTATTAGGATCTTGATTTAGCCATCTACATTACTGTTAGCTCAAATCACTCTTGCTATTCTGATTCTCTTCCGTCTTTCTCATCATTCCCAAGCGTTCCTACATTTCCTAAGCACAAACCAGTCTTGGCCAATTCAATTCATCGATATCCCAAGGATAGTAAACAAGATGGCATTCGCAGATAATGTTAAAGATCCATAATTTTGGCCGACTGAACCCCTGGGAGAAAGACCAAAATCTTCAAAACCAGACTCATGAATCAGTCTTTCGACCCAGTAACTGTCCTGCAACTTAGTATTTGAGCATCCTGCTCCCAACCTAACCCGTACTCAAAAGCTAAGATACCAATGGGTACAGCAGTGTTTAGGGACTTCCTGGTCGGGAATCGTAGACGTTGCGAACGCAACCAATGCATGCAATCACTTGTTACCAGGAAGAAAGAACTGGGGCAAGGGAGATGGAAATGTTCACGAGATAAAGCGAATCGGGTCGGTACTCGCGATGCCTCAAACAGCGTAGATCTCCAAAGGCCTAGGTGGATCTTACCATGTTACTTAATGACAGACCGGAGTTGGAGCCTTTAACATTCAATCTGTGAGGGTTGTAATGTCTGCTGCACGAGAGAGTCTGGCCTATCGGTTCACTAGTAGACTTATACGTATATTCCCGGGAGCTTCGCCTCGTAGAACCCTCTCAGACCGAACCATGCTTAATTATGCTTATCAAAGATCAGCAGTCTCGACCATTGCGACCGGGCGTTTGAGTGTTCTTGTTCCTAAACCACTCCTTCCTCGATTTCTGCTGTACCTGCTCCACCCAGGTTAAGCTCACTCTAAGCCAATGTGTACAGGCTTCAGGATGATCCATCGGATTATGGGCATCGTACTACGCTATTACTCAGTTGCTGCGCCAATAAATCTCGTAGTAGTAGGGCAGTCAATGCTTCGTATAACAATACCCTTATAAGTATTGAAATTTTGAGTTGGATCAGAAAATATCCGTAAAGCGTGCTGTGGTGAATCAACATACGCCCTTTCAAGATTTATCAAGTTTAAATTCCCACGCTTCTCATCGCATAGGATATTGGCCGATCTGATATCATTGTGCACAACTCCCAAAAATAGCAGCTTTTTCAGTAATATCGACTTGTAGTCTTTCCGAGCAAGTCAGATCAGAAGCCTGAATTGTGAGAGGCGAACATGCCCAAGACATGAGTACGAGATGTACAACATACACGCTTAAACCCAATATATACAGCTTATCGAGGCGTAAACAACCAAGACACACCGGAATGTCGGCTCCTTGGGGAGGTTGGAGCCTTTGGTATGTCCGAGCTGACCCCAAAGTCGCTGCGCTGATTTTCCCCTCTGTTTGTTGTCTGAGCTGACGCTCCTACTTAGCCTTCTCCTCCGCCTTACTCGCTTTTTTCCTTGCGATTTCGAGCTTGTACTTTAATGACTTGAGTCTGTGTTCTTCTGCCATCCTTGTTAGTGAGCACATACATACCTACAAGGCCTTCGACGAGCAGGTTGCATTTGACAGTGTGCCATAGTGACTACACAAGCCAGACTTGTGGCCTATGATGAAGACCTGCAAAACAGACATGTGACAATCAAATGCAGCGACAAGCATCTTGAGACAGCTGGCATGCTTTTCACAGAAGATAGTAGGTTTGATGAGGCAATTGCCTTCCCTATGAACATGCAACCTAGCTACATGTCATCAAAATGCACATCGATCAATGCATCAGAGCTCAATAAGGCAGCCGAATGGCAAGGTGAGCGAGCACCCACGATTATGCTTCGCGCACAAGGATTGCGGATCTCCCAGCGTTTGACGAAGGAAGTCAATTGGGTTTGTGCAACTGAGAGTACAAGTGACCAGGTCTGAGGTGAGCTATTGCACGCCTAGAGATTCGTACTCTACAGTCGTGTCAGGGTAGTAATAAATATGTAAGTCGGTTCCATCAGCTGGAATTATACGCCACCATCCCCGAGCCTAATCACCGGATGTCAAGTGGATTAATAGTGAGGATCACCCATAGGCAATGTTCGCAATGCAGCTAGTCGAATGTGACGGTGTAATCACAGTATATTTTCAAACATTCTTAAGGTAGGGCGGGGGACTAGCTAGCGATATAGTTCAGAACACAGAAGGCGAATGTAGAGTTCGCTTTTGAAGGCATAACAAAAAGAACACAATGAGTGCGTGCTCAATCGATGGGGTGACCACTGCTTGCCGTGTGCAGTATGCCTTTCCGAAAGCTCATAGTGTTTCTATCGGGAAAGCCTGTGTGTTAAAAGTCTAACTGCTTTCACGTCATTCTGTCAGCCTGGTTCGGAGAGATGACCTGATCGGAGACAGGCGTTTGCAGGAATTGATAGCGAAAGGTGATATTAACTCAAATCTGATACTCCGCCAATTCTTCGTTGACTCGGGCCTCAATGCACGTCTTGGTGACTTTAGAGCACCTGGATACCCGGGGCAGGATCCTTTAGGTATGTAAGGCGCAAGCCATTACTTAACAAGAAATTCTGAGGAGCGAAGCACGATTTTTACAGATCTCTTTGCGCTGGGTTCGGCTCTATATGAGCTTGGCTCGGTGGCCCACCTTATGATGGCTTGGACGATAAGATGATAGAGAGTTATTGTTCCCAGGGGGGTTTTCCTGACGTGAATGCCGTGTTTTGTAGCGCTATTATTGATAGTTGTTAGAAGCTTGGATTCCCTTCCGCTGTTTGTGTTCTCGCAATATTCCAAGAGGTATTCGATGGGACCTAAAAGCTGACTCTTGCTGCCACATGGATATCATTCCCTACTGTGGTTTGTGAGTACTCGCCAAAATCCATAGCTGATATACGGGTAGATGCAGCCTTTTACGACTAATATAGCCGTATCTTAGTAGAACCTCATTACTACACCTTTAGCCAACCATGCTGATATTTAAAATCCTCTCTTGGAGTATGTTCCCATTTACACTTCCCCCCGCAGCCCTGGAGGAAAGCATAGCTATCATTTCTTGTGAGAGCGGAAAAGAAGATGTTGGGGATTAGCTCTGACCTGTGTGCTATCTGCATTGACGAAGACAATATGGCCGCTCTTAAAGATAGTTCGAATGTTGCTTTGTGAGCACTGGTACAATAGTGGATGTATTCGTGATCTACAAATCAACAAGAGTTTTCCATCATTCTGGGGCGAGAATGTTTGAGTATAGTGAGCGAGAGCTTTCAAGTGCAACCAGTGCAATCCAATTCATGCCTTAGTAACTTTTACCATTTGTATCTTTTTCAATCTTAGTCTTTCCTCGCTCTACATATATCGCACGTGAATTGATTACACCGTGTTTCGTTCGTCTCATCGACGATAGCTATCAGATCCCAATAGAATGATCGACATCAGGTAACAGATCCTGCAATGGCGATCCCAAACCTACCTGAAAATCGATTTTTGACCAAAATGGACAACGAAGCCAAAGCCCGCCAGCCAACCAAGTCATTGGTGCTAGGCATAGCAAAGGTGATGAGCAATAAGCAATGAGCAATGAGCAATGAGCAATAAGTAATAAGTAATGAGCAGTGAGTAATGAGCAATGAGCAATGAGCAATAAACAATAAGTAATGAGCAATGAACAATGAATAATAAATAATGAATAATAAATAATAAGTAATAAGCAATAAGTAATGAGCAATAAGTAATAGGCAATAGAGTAAGCAATAAATAATAAGTAATGAGGATATGATAAATGATGAGTTAAGCGTGCAAGGGAAGACGCGCTCGAAAGCGGAAGGAGTGCTGAGCCAGAAGTAGATGAGCCAGAACTGGCACGTTTGATCGAAGCGCAAGAGCCTTGGAGAGTCCCAATGACCCAAATATACTGAAGTGCAGGCTGCGAAGCTTGGGAGAGCTTCCAGAAAAAGTCCCACGAGAATGGCTGATGAAGTACTGATGAATATACGGCCGAAGTTTGTTGGGGTTCACTCTGGATGCGATATAGGTTATGCAATGTAAGAGATCGCATGAGTGATAGCCAAAAAATTGTATTCATGATACATTGTGCTTGGTTTTGTTTGGCTTCCAGGCGCCTTTAGAATCCGATTGAGAGTAACGGCTACAAAGCATTTAGAGTTCCAAGATGACCGTCATTTTAACAGTTTTCCATCCCAGCTCACCATTTTCTTGCCATATTATGCTGTTTTGTTCGTGTGTGCTCGCATGTCAGTACTGTTTACGTATGTCTTGTGCAGATGCAATCATATATGCACTCTTCGCGTTCCTCCTTCCATCGTTTTAGGAACCATGAACCCCCACGATCATGAACCATTGCGAAGACGTCTTATGTAACCTGCGAGCAATGACCAAAGTGGACGAATTTGCTTCTCATCTTGCGCCCGTGGCTACCAAAATAGACGCTAGCTTGAACTGAGCTTGGTCAAGTGCTCTGCCACCTCTCGCGATGTGTTGTAGTATTTCAACCAACAGTTGTGGATGGTTTCCCCGCCAAAAATCTCAGCCAAGGAAGGGAGGTCTCGACTCTCGAGCCGGCTACGGATCTCGTCCTCATCCTTTCCTGTGTCCAAAGCCGGGAAAAGCTCATGATCTTCTAGTATGTGGTATAAAGTTGTTCCCAAGGCAAAGATATCAGTCTTGCGACTCGAAACGTTGTACTCCGATCGTGGAATGGTGTATTTCGCGTTCTCGCAAGAAGCTCCATCGCAGCGAATAGTAGCGTCAGACTTAAGAAGTTTCCCTTGAAAGTCACAAAGCCTGATGCTCAGATTTTGGTTCAATAACACATTGATGGCGTTGATATTGCAATGAAGCAAATCCTTCGAGTGAACGCACTCGACTGCTTCCGCAGTCTGTCTCGCCCACTTCAATTCCACCAGCGTCTCTATTGGAGAATGCGTCTTCAAGTAGGCAGATAATGAGCCGTGAGGCAGGTATTCGAGAAGGGGGCCATCAACATGCTAATCTCAAAATACGAGGATGCGCGGATGAGGCCCTTACTGGTGAAAGATCTACTCCTCGAATTCGAGACCATGTTCTAGTGCTCGCCGTATTAACCTATGAAGTCTTGCAGCTTCGCTAGGCGGGTCGGACAAGTCGTGCGGGTTCGACGAGAGATTCAGATATTTAAGAATGGTAAGGCATCGACGAGACCAATGTGATTGTTCGCACCACCGTCGATGATTTATTGCACTGTCTGAGGGAGGTGACTGCTAGATGTGAGAGCGGAGCATTCTGCAGCCATCATTCAGCTCATAGCTTGCATGATGATAAGTCGCAGGTATGTTGTGAGATGTTGAGCTAAAGTGATTGACAATCGGACTTTCGGCCCCGAGCCTCGGGTAAGAGTAACCTTATGGCACGACCAAGGGCCTTATGATCACGTGACGTAGAAGATGTCCAACCGTTGTATTTATCACCCGAATTGCTCGTATGTAAGGTTAATCTTCAAGAGTAACGTCAACGTCTTTCACTATTGTTCAACCAAGTCCGAAACTTATATCTCAAAGGAAGTCAAATCTGAGCCCGGCTATAACTTAACCTTTATCTGTATAGAGGCGGATCCGGAACTGGTAAGAATGGGGTCTTAGTATCTAAACAAATACGAGTGAGTATCTACTCGAGTACAGGTATTTTACATGTTGATGCTTGGTGAAGCTACATCGTTTTCTGTTTTTATACGTCAATTACCCCATCCCCATTCGCCAAGTTCACACGTCGAATATCGCTATTCTTGTTATCTTTTTCAATATACTCAAGAACTGCGACTTTTCCCCGTAATTCTTGGTCACCCGCGCGGCCATCTGCTATTTCAAAATGGCGGGCTTTGAAGGTATGGTGTCAAGACTCAGAAACTGTATGTAAAATTCTACCTACACACAAGCTCATGCCATCTATTTCTTACTTACCATTAACGCCAGGGGCCTTTCCTTCCATAGAGGGCAGTGGGAGCAATGAAAAACTCCTCCCCAGCGCAATATCATCATCATCATCAGCATCATCTTTGGCGTCTTTAGATGATGAGGAATATTCTCCTTCGCCGCAAGTAAAAGTAAAACCTCAAAGTTATCACAAACTATTCTTCATCTTCGGCCTTGCTTCCATCGTTCTTCTTGGCACCTTTACTCTCACAACACTCACCAGAGATAGCCACAGTGGCGTTGTCCCAAACACTCCCTCACCACCTGTTCTTGGGGGCAGCAAAGTGGTTGCCCACTGTGGTATCTCACCAGAGGAAGCCATTGAACGCGGCTGCGTATGGGACATTATGAGTTACGGCTGGATCCACCCTCTATGCTTTGATAAAGAAGAATCAGATCGATTCTTAGAGAAATACGGGCCATTTGAATGGTTCGCAGATGATAAACCAGCTCTAGACGAGCATGGGTTCCCTCTCAACGGGACTTTAACACGATCTTTGACCTTGGATGAACTTCCCTTCACCCCTGCTGTATATACTACCCAGCGCTATCACCTTACTCACTGCATGTATTTACTGAAGCTGGTTCACTGGGCAGCATTGAAAAACATCCCAGTTACCAATGAGGGTGCGAATATCGGCCATACGGATCATTGTGTTGGTATTGTTGGGGACAGCGATCTGATTCCGTATGGTAAAATCACATTGAAGACAAATTTGCTTTATGTCCAGTGTGTTACACTCACATGAGGATAGCTGTAGCATCTATTTTCTTTCTTTACATACTTGGGAGATGTGTATTTAATTAAGTTTTATCCATAGCTGGAGTCAGCAAATACAATGATATCATGCCGGTCTTCTCTATGCTCAGAAATATTCCATTGATCTGCTCACCTCCAGGTAATTACCGAGTCTCAGTTTGAGTAAAATTTCCAAAG
The DNA here is from genome assembly GCA_002162555.1 of Monilinia aucupariae. Classification (NCBI taxonomy): domain Eukaryota; kingdom Fungi; phylum Ascomycota; class Leotiomycetes; order Helotiales; family Sclerotiniaceae; genus Monilinia; species Monilinia aucupariae. The sequence continues at coordinate 5,985,688 of NGKF01000001.1, forward strand.
AGTCCATATTTTAGTACCGTGACAATGAATTTCAGAGTTCGCTTGATATTCTAAGATCACTCTCGTGCCCTGAATCTATGTAGCATATGATATATCTTTGTGTTCATTTGAAATACTGAGCATATCTCAATCTCAAGTCCTCTCAATGGTTAAGCTGTGCTCCAATATTGATAAATTTCCGAACATCGATCTAGACGACAGTACGGAATAACGAAAAATACAAACATGGGGATGCATTTTACGCTTTCAGACTTCGTAGCAACGAATATAATGGCAGTACCAGTACTTTACTATTGGCCCAAAGACGACAGACAACTGAGTTAATTCACATACTTTGTAGTAGCTCTGGCCCGAAAGTGCTCGGGCGTAATGCATCGGAAAGGTACCCCTTCGCACAACCGAGGAACTTTCCCTCGTATGAAATTATGGTTTGCTTATACGATCCTTCTTCAAGTGGCCATCTTCTCTTGTGTTCATCTTTCCCTGATCACAAGCTTACACCGTACTAGATACAACCAATCCGTTCATATTTTCGAACTTGTTGTAAGGGTTGATTCTGAACCATGGCGTACCCAGAAGAGACAAAATACGAACACTCCAGCAGGAATTATGGAGATCGAGATGCAGATAGAGGTGAAGAAGATGGCCCCTTCCTCTCGACGAGCCATGGCAGCCAAAAAAGACAGATATTCCGAGCTTCCCGTGTCGAACTGAGTCTCCAGATCGGCACCTTCTTATTCACGACAATCATACTTGTTCTCTATATAATCAATGGCTCGACACAATTTTTCAAAGGTCAATCACAGGCTGGAGATGGGTCTATCCTTAAAGGAATGTCCCGTGTAAATCCTATTGGACATAGAAAACAGCCCTGTGGCCTCGACTCCGATACTGCTAAAGCAAATGGTTGTGTTTTCGACCTACTGACTATGGCATGGCTCCACCCCGAATGCTATGATGAGGAATTGAGCACAGAGTTCCTCGAAGTTGCGTCAGAGCCATTTTTCTACGACAAGGAGGCAACAAAGCCGCTTAAGGATTACAAGGAGCTGTCAGAAGTCACAGAAACGGTCTGGACCTCAAGGAAATATCACATTTATCATTGCACATATGGATGGAGGTATCAGCATGTAAGTGTATACGTATGAAAATTTCTCACTAAATGTTAATTTTTGAACGTAGAGAGCCCTTTTGAGAGGAGGGGTTATAGAAAGTGGCTTGGCTGGATATCATCATACGGAGCATTGTACGGATCAGTTGATGAACCAGACTGCAGCCTTCGAAACGATCATGACTCGGATCAACATCGACTTTCCAGATTGTTGAATTAACATGCGTTATTTAGACTAGTAGGGGTTGGTGGTTGAGCCAAGAGTCAAATCAGAATCTTATTATGATCAAGTGCCGTGGAGCTGTTGGAGCATGGGTTCTATCAACGGCTCTTGGATGGATCTCGGGCCATGTATTCTATATTCCTTTACTAACATTCTTGTCGATATTCAAATTTAATGTGATTCCTGAATATAATGATGGTTAATGAAAATTGCTATTGATAGTATGAATGAGTACTCGAGTACTCCTGTTGAAGTATGATTATTCTGTAATACTTTCTAGAAATCTTAGCGATCTGGTTGATTAATACAATCCCTGTTAAGCGAACGTTGTCGTGGTTGGCGTTCTAGGGGATAGCCGGAAGTACAGAGTAGACAAACAAAACATTCTCACGTGACCCGCTTTTAGGTCAATAGCAAAATCGGTACGTGAAAATCGGAGTATTCAGATTCGGAACCACAATCCACACAACATTTCTTCCGGAGGCATGATAGCTTTGGATACTACATCGAAATACCGAGAGTAACAGCGGAATTACGTCACGTTCAGTTTGGAGCCTTCAAACACCACACCGAGAGTAACAGCGGAGAATCTACTTTGCTCTTGGGAGGCAGGGGCGGACTGGAAAGGTCCTTCGTGAACCATGGTTGAATATGGTCGTCAAAAATCGGGCAAGAAGAGAGAGAGAGAGAGCCGTTGAGTTGAGCACAACATACCCAAACGCAATCAATCATCTCTGTATATATATCGAGTGATTAACTATCAAAATATTCCTTCTCATCTTCATCTTCATCATCATCGCCTTCACTTCATCTTCAACAATTCCAACAACTACATCACATCCTCAATCAGCAATTTCAAGGGTTTTCAACTCTCATTATCATCATGAAGCTTTCTCAAATACTCGCCATCATGGCCTTCGTTGGTGCCAGCAGTGTTAACGCTGCCCCAATGTCAAGTAAGTAACTTCTCCATGATTTGGTAAGCTATCGAACTAACAATTCATTAGTGGGAGTAAAAAATACCGCTATTGAACCCACCAAAGAAAAGGTGGCTCGGGATATCCAGCCCACCAAAGAGAAGGTGGATCGGGCTGTTCAACCAACCAAGGAGAAGGTAGATCGTTATGTCGAAATTGTGCCTTCCAAAGAAAAGGTTGATCGAGCTGCACCCAGCAAAGAAAAGGTTGATAGGGCTGCTCCCACGAAAGAGAAGGTTGATCGAGCTGCTCCCACGAAAGAGAAGGTTGATCGAGCTGCTCCTACAAAAGAAAAGGTTGATCGAGATATCCAGCCTACTAAAGAGAAGGTTGATCGGGCTGCTCCCACGAAAGAGAAGGTTGATCGAGCTGCTCCCACAAAAGAAAAGGTAGATCGAGATATCCAGCCTACTAAAGAGAAGGTTGATCGAGCTGCTCCCACGAAAGAGAAGGTTGCTCGTGCCCTTCAACCAACCAAGGAGAAGGTGGATCGATTGGCCATCTAAAGAGGAGATTGTCTATTCTGCTAGTATAAAGCTATTCAAAGGTTCGTGTTCTCTATTCTTTTTATTAACATTTAATACGCAAGTATTAACCTTTTTATATAGTTAAAGTTGATCGCTTCGCTTAGATTCAATCAATATCATGATGAATCCCAAAATCAAAGTTTGTACATATGTACAAAGCTTATCTTAAACTCATTCTTTTAAGAGTTCGATCACACTTTATAGCTCTATATCAAACAAGTCTTGTTTTGTTATTGTATATAGTTGTTTTCTACATTATGATGGCGTTTTCTTATTGTATATAGCTGCTGTTTCTTATATCTAGAACAATAAATCTTTTTACACTATACTTTTCAAATGCATGAAGATTATAATCTTTCAATTGCAAGTCACTGCTATTTACGGATAGTTTACAAACCAGCTTCACACTACAATACAAAATCATACAAGATTTAAGGTACCAAAGTATACGACATTACTCTTTTAGCACTTGATCTCTCAGGTTGGATTGTCAAACTAATCTAGTCTACACAGGATACTCGAGTATAGTGCTTGGAGAATAGTGGCCAGGAACACTCGACTCTGCACGGGCAATATTCTGATAGAAATTCAAGAGGTCCATGATAAGGTATGAGGGACCCCCAAGCAATGACTACATAGACTCGAAAACCCTTTCTAATTCTTGACAAAGGATTGTCTTCATCAGAAAGGGAGGATACGGGAGTGGAGTTGAGGAGCTTTCATAGAGTCCTGAACATGAAGATGAAGGGCCTGTCCATCGTGAATATCGATACACATTTACCCTTCAATGTTCACTTTTGAGATAAAAAAAACTTACTCAAGACGAAACCAGGAAGGCACTAAGGCTGTTACCAAGTAACTCATAGCTCTAAGCGCGATCTAAAGAAACATCTCAATACACGCACACGCAAACGCAAACGCACACACACAAGCAGCCACAGATTCTGTTCTGTTTTAGAACATATATAACGTCTCCAAAACTTCTTCAACAACTTCATTCTCCCTACAAACGGAAGACTTCACCACCGCAACAATTCGATCCCAACATGATGATAAATTCAAATTGTTGATTTAGAAAGGTTTGGACGGGGAGTTGGAAACATCATCTGATCACCTTGCTCTTATTCTCCTTCTTGTTCCTGTTCGCCTTAGTTCTTTTGGGGGGGGTTGCTTTCTTGGGTCTGATGACCTGGTGGACTTCAGATTACATGAGTACAAGTAGATCATCCGAGATTCATGAAGTACTTTTAATTTAAGGTTTAGAAGATCGGATAAAATGTAAAGCTCCGCGTATAAGCTTCATAAAGTTATGAAGTTTTATTTCGTTTATGAAGACTGTAGTATTCGTGCCACCAGAAAGTTCGCAATTGGTAACAAACGAGATCAGGCTATCCATTTTGTCGTTGGCCATTATCCTATGGTGCGTGTCAGTTTGCCCGAGTTGAGGACGTCTGGGCGGTACGGGTCTGCCTCAACTGGATCCAGCTACCCGGTTGAACCCAATTTTTCAACTGAGTTTAAGCGAGCGAAACCCACTCATTGTCAAACTGTATTCTGAACTACATTGGGAACTCTGCGCTAGTCTTTCTTTGAGAGGTCGGGGATCATGACAGAGTAGACGTCAATCATTGTCTAATAATATCAAGGTCTTTTGTGTTATTTCAATATCTATACGAGTACGAGTAAATGAAACTATCATTTAAGGTGATCTTTCTATAATTCGGTCTGATTCTTATATATGAGAATATCATAAGACCAAATTTAATAATATTCATATTTTAGAATGAAGATGTATCACTACGAGCATAGTGCGGGATTCAAAATATGCTGTATATTAATTAGTTCTTCATTCCGTAGTTTATAATTCTAAATATTGGTCTCAATAGCCTACGACCTTCGTCACATATACAAAATTTTGAAATTTCGAAATTTTGAAGTTTGAAAAGAATTCTCTTACAATACTTTATCCAATTGTATGCTTTTATATTAGATTTTAAACAACGTAATAATATGATTGATCAATACCCTTGCATATAAAGAAAAGCACGGCCGCTTTTTAGTGCAAGTTATATTATTTACCCCATCAACCTTTGTACAATTTACAACTATCGAGAGCTCGCTAGATGGTCGAGGGCTTTTATATACTATGCGTCGATCATATGCGCGTTAGGCGCATACATACCGAGACAACGGTCACGTGGCAATCGGATCCCGATTGGCTGCCGATCGTGATAACTATGGTATAGAAATAACAATATAGCAACTTTTCTCTGTTTGCAAACCTCAAAATCGAAGGGATCAACGATTTTATTATAAACTACTAAAAATGAAATAAGACAATGTTAATTCCGAGCTGTTTGTGTTATCTTGAAGCTACAATAGCAAACCGAAGTTTGGTCAACAAAATATATAATTAACAACAGCAAGGTAGCAACAGCAAAGTGAGTAGCAAATTCGAAAATAAGGGGTAAAGCAATGTAGCAATAACGAGATGGGTGGAAAATGTATGGATCGAGCTTTTTAGCAGTGAAGATTTTGCTCAGCCTATGATTCTTATTATCATTATTGTTATTCAAATATCGTAATTTAATAGCGTTTATAAGGTATAATCCCGTAATGTTTCTCTGTAATATACTACTACTTTACGCTTCCTCTTTTTAGTGGTAGTCTTGTTTCATTGATTCTCCATTACCTCAGTGATAAAACGCACACGGGAAACCTCAATGAGGCGGCGAATCAAGCTCTCTTGCACCAGGACTTCGCGTTTCCCCATCTTAGTAACGTTCCCACATTGGCTACTACTTGTCGTCATCTTCTCTAGCTCGACGCAAACTCTTTCCGCCTTGTATTTTTCCATCTTAAGAATCGCTTTCATTATGCTTGGGCTGTGTCCGATATCGGTAAACTCCATATCTCCAATCTTGATGCTTAATGCTATTTTCTTGTTATTCCCGTCCACAGTCCCGGTGAAGAACTCGTGAGGAGGGTTGGCAAGTAGCTCGTAAGCATTATATACTTGCTCTAAAATCGCCACGCAGAGCATCAACAATGTTGATATGGAGCTGGAATGACAGGAACACCGTGTCAGGGTTAGAGATTTGCAGGTGAATAGGCCGCTCCGCGCTGCAGCGAATATGCTATCGAACGATGAAGTAGAATTGTTGCCAACGACAGCATGCAAATTCGAGAGACTCAGGAGTATAGACTGAAGGCAGCCACAGGTATCAAGAGAAGTATTTTCAAAAATCGGGGCGGTGTTACTGGGCTGAATGGGTGCTTCGCTGCTGTGTGATCGTTCCAGAACTTCATTGTCACCCAGATCGAATTCAATATTGTGTGGAGGATCATCGCTGCCGAAAAAGGAGTCAAGCGGAGGCATACTGAGAAGGATATCGGAGTAACCGTGAGAAGAATCGGAAAAGGATATGTCACTCTCGTCCATAATATGAGTTTGTTCATGTGGAACTTCGAATACTTCATGTGAATGTAAACTCTCTGGAGTAGGAATGGATCCCTGATGATTTTGGTGAGGCGATTGTGGTTGCAGAGCTATTGAATCTTTCGAGACTTAGTAAGTTGGCCTTCAGTTCACTGGGGAAGATTAGGTACACAAACAGAAATCTCCATTCCCCTTGCTATGCAAGTCTGTTGCCGTAGAATTTGTCCCAAAGTCTGGTTATTGTTAGTTTGAACCGTTGTTGGTGACAGTTCACTCACCATCAGCGTCTGGAACATGACCAGCTTTCGACGGGAGAGAAACCTTCTTTTTGGGTGGCTCTATTAATGGCTGAGCTGATCTTTTTCGTGATCGCCCCAAATCCGCGGATGCACTATAAGTGCACGCATTGCCATTTAGACTACATCTCTGGCAGCAATCCGGCTCTCTTGTACACTTGACTTTAAAACGGTAACATTGATCACATGCAGATGTCTTCGTCGGAGCCGCGGCTTTCTTGGATACTTGTTGTTGAGACTTGTCTGCCTTCGTAGAATGATTTTCGAGAACCTCTGTATTAGAACGATAATTGACCGTTTCTTTTTCGACTCCGGTGTACTGCCACCAATCTGAAGATGTATTTTCTTCTTGTGTTAGCTTTAAGTTCCATGGCATAAGGGGAATGCACTTACCATCCGATGTCATTGGAGTTGGCAAAAGGGTCGAATTTTGAACTTCATCAGGTCCTGAACAATCTTGCGTGAGAGGAATCTACAGCAATAATGTGTGGGACATACCTTCTAACGGGGAAATTGAAGTCTCCTGCTGCTTTTGCGGAAAGGTTTTCATATCGTTGTGGAAGTGTCGGCGGTTCTTAAGACTTCTTTTTGGTCTTCCCATGAATTTTCCGAAGCTATAAGTGCAAGAACTCCCCAGTTCGGCACATCTTTCACACTGGACTGGGTGTTTAGAACAACTCTGCTTGGTGCGAAAACATTGATCGCAGGCATTGGAAGTACTTCCACTCGCGGATTTATAATTTTCAGGCATAATGCGTCGAATAAGTGACTTGACGGGTATGGCCAATGGTAAGAAGATGATGAATGATGATCAAACTACAACTACGTAGCAGTGGCCCTTCATGCGTGTTATACAGGCCGCAGTGACTTTCTCACCGCCTTCAAAAAGCTAGGTCATGGCCACAATGTCAATAGAAATTCATTCAAGGCTGCCACCATGCTGGCGACACTGCCCTACCAAGCGGGACAGTTATACTCTTAGAGTTCAACTTCCGCACACCATACATGCATCTGCCATCTAAGAGACGACAATAGACTTCCGAGGCACCAACTTTGTTGCATATAACCATTGCTGCCTCTCCGGCATCTGACCGGCATTGAGGCGAGGCTGCAGACTGATATTGTGCTCAAGCTTGCCAACTAGCAATTGGTGGATTGGGGGCTGGTTTGGCCAAAAAAACTGCATGATAACCCGCGTACATGTGTGAAATAATCCGCGTTTTCTAGAACTACTTTTGAACTTATCGTATGGATCCAAAAAGCGGATTCTAGCGGAAAGTCTGTTGTCAAAGTTGGTTAACGAATCCTTTGATAGGTTTGATGAAAGTTTAAAATTCGTATTGAATACTTTGCGTTTTCAAAAGACTTTGTATGGGAAATAAAAGCGCAGATCGAGGAATGCTGATCAGATAAAGCTTATAGTTCTTATATGGGGGGGGCCTTGGATTAGCCATTTCAATCGCCCCCCTTCGTTGTGATTGCTCTAATTCATCTGATGTATCATCGATCTCCATGTGGCGCCAAGTATATATTGTTGGCATTTGTTCGTTACCGTTCTGCGCGGATGACGAATCCGAGTCACGTGTGATATCCGCCTTAACCGCCTTACCATGCGCATGGCAGTCTATGTGGAGGGGCTAGGCTGTAAGGAGTTAGCCTCCATCGGCTAAACTGCACACGCGGTCGACCTTTCTCTACTCGGTACTTGTAGCGACCAGGCCCTCCTTCTTTGTCTTGCTCACGGCGCACCGCCGACTTGCAGAGCCTGCCGGCCAACTTCTCTTTGATCGCGACTTCTGACCAACGCTTCAAGAACCATCATCCCAAATCGCAATTTATATATACTTTTTCCAAGATGCTTGGAGGCTTCGGTGAACGAATTGTGTGCTTCTTTCCTGAGTGATCGGCTGGGGTCCTGGTTGGACTAGTCGTCAACCTCATCTGCTCTGACTGTCGGGGATAACTCTATTGTCCATGTGGTCGTGTTGTTTGGCCAATTTTGCTCTTGAGGGGATCATCAAAGTCTCTACACTCGTTTCAGAGTATTTGGATAAGCGGAAGAAACTACGCCATGAGAACTTTCCGGAACCTTGAGGGCTGAAGCTTAGTATGAGGTTCTTCGTATGTAATCATACTTTTATAATTTTGAGGTAAAATCCATCCCCGTCGGAAGATGCCCACTCGCTGATTCATTAGATGGTCAAGACTAATATGGTTTAGTTGCAATGGGAGGTGCTTTATGACACAAGAAGCTAGCTATCTCTGTCTAGAAATGAGATGACTGTAATCACCTAGATTACCTCATTGATTCACGCTATAGTGGAACCTTGTTTACGGGACCACGTGATATAGAATACCTCGTTATATGCGACAAAAACCTCAACCTTATCGATTTTAATATGATAAAATAGGGGTTTTTTGAATTGATAAGATTGTAGGACTGCCCTAGGCCTTTTATACCATCCTTTATATGTCGTCCGAGTCGATTCCCGGGTCTACTTGAGAATCGAGAGAAACCTAACATCAATCCATGATGACATATTTGCTCGAGAAGAACATAAGCAATGCAGTAATACCACCC
>NGKF01000001.1:5994943-6028144 GCA_002162555.1 Monilinia aucupariae
TAAATGTCAACTATGAATGACTTTGCCCTAGCTTATCCCCCTCATCTCCCTTCCGATTTGAATCATATCCTCAAGTAAAACCCGATATTTTATCCTCCATGATTCATATCCCGACCCGGCCGGCCGGCAGCAAACAAATGAAATACACGTAAAATATGATGGTAACCCGACTTGGTTACCAAAGTGAAGAGTCCTTAGAACCGCTCTTGCATTGCACCAAAGTCATGTATGAACCGGTAGGCGTATCTTCTTGGCTCTGATCTTTATCCTCGCCTCGCGGCTACTACTTCCTCACTCGAGAATCCTCCTGTAGTACTTGCGCTGCCGGACCAAGCTCGATATCTGTCTCCTCAATTTGATTCTCGAGAACTTTATACGCTTCCAGCTGATCGGCGATGGGTTGTTTTCTCATATAATGCTCTTTAACAGCGAATTGAGGTTGTGCTTGTACTAGCATAAAGAAAGCTTCCTTAGCGGCCTCATGATTACGCTTGGTAGCATAGTTAGCGGTCGATATGTATTTTGGGACGTCAATAGACATTCTTTCGCACTTTAGTGCTTTCTGATCCGAGTCTGCTAATTTTTATTTCGTGGCAGCGAGCTCAGTTTTGAGGGGCTGGATTTGTAGTTCCGGATCCTCAAAGTCGACTATCGTACTCGCTCTGATTATCGGAGAAGCTCTGGCGGCCGAGACTCTTCGAAACGGGAATGTTGGTCCATCTCTGAAAAGCGCCCAGCATCTTTGTTTATGAGCTTTTTTTCTGCTCTTCTAGGCGATTGCCCATTTCCTGCGTCATCTTACACTTGAGATCAAGTGTCAACGTCTGTATTATTTCTGATGTTTTTCGACTTTTTCAACCCAGTTCGTTTCTTTTAGTTTCATTTCCATAGTGAGAGGGGTTCTAGTCGTGGCTTCTGACATGTCCGAGTCGACTTCGGTCTTACCCGGAGAATCCATTAGCTTTCTCTTCATTGGTGCACTCATGCTGGCTAAGGGATAATCAGAGCTAGTCGCTCGATTGAGGAAAGGTCAGTTGAAAGAAGAGAGAGAGAGTCAAACCAGGTTGCAACTCAAGAGATATTTTTCTAAAGAAATCTTAAGGGTTAAGATGAAATCTTGGTCATATAAGGTTATATACTAGTAGAGGTAAGCGAGAGCTTTGGCGATGTAGGTGTGTAGCATAAGGTAGTGAATAGTTGATAGCGTCGTGTGATTTTAGCGAATCTCCTCAAGGGTAAAGATTGAAATGTGGACATTGAATTCTTCGGTAGAAGAAAAATGTTAACATCGTACAAGTGATACTTTGTGACCATATTATCAACATAGAAATAGTGAGATCTCTGCCTCAGGTAATATAGTCTAGAATACCCCTTGACTAAACCGGCGTATTGATTCCAGCGACCCCAAGTAAGCCCCCCAATGATTCAACTCTGAACTTCCTCTTCTTCAGTCCACCAAGAACCAGCTCTATCTGAGGAGCAGAATACGATCTCCGGTCATGCATGATAATGATCCCCCCCGGTCTTGCCATACTCAATACATGCTTTGCATTGACTCTTGCGTTGTGGATTTGCGGATCGTGAGGATAAATGCTGCCCAGAGCAACGCGATACCCCAGTCCCCTTGCCATCTCCAACATCTGCCCATTGAAGAATCCAGATCCTGGCCGAAAATACTTGGGTGAAACTTTTGATCCAGTGATAGGACGATTGGCGGGTAGAAGAGCGTCGACTTCCTTGATCTGACGTTCTAACTCAGACAACGGAAGAGATATGGAAGGTTCATCGGCCCAGGCATGATTTCCCAATTCGTGACCTTCATCATGAATTCTTTGAATTATCTCGGGATGTGATGCAACCTGACCTCCTATGATAAAAAATGTTGCTTTAGCACCATGAATCTTAAGCAAATCTAAGATTCGAGCTGTTTCTTCAGATGGCGCGTCATCAATAGTCAAGGCGACAACTTGGTGAGAAGTTGACAGAGGTATATGAAATAAGACGTCAGGATATTTCCATCGAAGGTAGTTGATGACGAATTTTGGTGGTTTATAAATAGTGTAGCCCAACAAGAGCACCACGAAAAGGAGAGCTAGGATGGCGAGAAGAATCATCTTCATAAGAGTGAAAGGTGATCGATCTTGTTGTTGATTCGAAAAATCATACGAGTTGGGATTCACACTTCGTTCCTCGTCATCTATTTTGACATGCTTTGGTGGGCCTGGCGCAGACCAAGGTGAGAAGCCAAAGCGGTGAATTGTGCGTAACCTTAGAAGGGCGCCTATGCGGAGACGCATTGAAGTCTGAATATGAAGTATCAAGCGTGTATATTAATCACCCAGTGAAAGTGGTGATGGTGATGGGTTTCTGGAAAGTAGAGATGAGACGTCGAGAATTCGACATTGGTTTGAAGAAGATAGAAGGATTATCTAATGTGGCTGAAATTGTTGAAGATTAAGCTTAATCGAAGGTTGAAGCCACGATTCTTATCATCTATCGCTTATCGAGCTGTCAACTATGATATTATGACCTTCATTCACTAAGCCTTATGGTCAGTTATCTCACAAAACACCCTCCTTTTCTTAGCATCGGCACATATAACCTTAGATAGGTATATAAAAGTGATAAATGCGATATGAGTAGTTTTGGTAAACCCTTTCAGCAAAGCACCGGCGATATTCTTGCGAGTTGCCTAGTTTGGTTCTATCGAGTATTGACGTGGGGTTATCAATGAAATAAAAACTACCCACTAAACTTATTTACAGCTGAGATTGTAATCTCTTGGCACACTAGTCCCAGTACTACCCGTCACCAATTCCAATTTGCCCAAGGAATATTCTTGTCAAGACAAGGTCTACATCTTCATACTCTATATTTTACTCAGTTGTCACGATGCGACCCTTATTTATGTACCATCACCCTTTCACAGCCTCGTCTTAATGCACGTGTAAGACTTGCTTACATGCCATCACTCTTCTCTTCAATAGCCCCGTCTCAACGCTCATGTAAGACTTACTCATTTACATACCATCCCTCTTCCCGACCCTGTCTTGAAGGAAGTCGTCGGGTCGCTCTCAGTTCTATTGTTGCGAAAGCCGTCCGTCCATGTTGAGCTTGAACTGATTTATGCACAGCAGGTATCTACTGGTAAAAGGGCCAACATACTCAGGCAAGGCTGCTTAATCACCTGAGAGTAGGCACTAGATACTTGGGAATCATCTAGCGAAAGGCACCGGGAACATCTATTCGGCGAGGACTCCTCCTGCGTCCTGTGATATCTCTGTCACGAAGGAGTTTTCAGCATGTCGACGTCAACAGTCGTCGATCTCGACACCGACAAGATCAAGGATTGGAGGTCCATCGTCACACTTATCATCTTCATCATAGCTAGTGAGTATAGGATATATCTCGAAACCACCCAGTCCCCTGGCACAGTTCCCTTGCAATTAACTCTACTTGAATCACACAGATGTCGTTGTTCTTTTCCCCTTCCATATTCCGATATATGTTCCTCGGACACTTTCAAATTTGTTTCTGGATACCCTAAGTCATTTGCGCTTGATTCCACCGAGGGAAGGCGACAATCAACATGGTCACCAAGATGGCCGAAGTGGAAACATCACCCGTTTCGTAAAACTCAACTTCCCCCTAAACTTTGTCACGGCACCTTTACTGGCGGATCTCTTTCTTCTCGCCATCTTGACCATAGGTAGAAAAGAAGTGCATGATGGAACAGTTGGGGCAAATAGTATCAACCCAATTGATATCATGGTTTTCTTCATCACGCTAGCATACATTGCCATTTCAATCGACGCTTCTGGTCTCATTAGATACTTGGCGTTCAAAGTGCTTCAAAAGGGAGGTAAAGTTGGACATAGATTGTTCTTCTTCCTCTACGCATTCTTTTTTTGCCTAGGAGCATTCATCGGAAATGATCCTATTATTCTTTCTGGCACCGCATTTCTTGCCTACTTGACTCGGGTGTCAAGTAATATTATCCACCCCAGAGCTTGGATTTTCTCTCAATTCGCAATCGCCAATATTGCCTCGGCCATTCTTGTTTCCTCTAACCCAACTAATCTTGTCCTTGCTGGTGCGTTTGGTATCAAGTTCATCGAATACACTGCAAACATGATTGTTCCTGTAGTTGTAACGGCAATCGTCTTGTTCCCATTCTTACTATATATCGTCTTCGCCGATGAAGCTCTTATCCCATTATCAATCAAAATGCACGAGCTCTCCGAGGAAGCCAAAAATAAGAAGCCTGTGAATCCAAACATCCCCAACGCTAAAGGAAACTTCGGCGAAGAACAAGAGAATGATCTTGCGGAAAATAAACAGCTCTCCCTTGAAGAGATTATGAATCCTTTTGTAGATAAGAAAGGAGCGGCTTTTGGGGCCATTCTCATGGCTGTAACGCTCATTACCGTCCTTACACTTAATGCAGTAAGCCAGAGTAATGGCGAACATCCAGTATTTTGGGTCACTTTACCAGCTGCATTCGTCATGTTTGTTTGGGAAGTCTCACTTGGATGGATCAATCGACATGAGACTCGTGAAATTGCTCGCAAGGGACGACACGAAGTTGAACTTGCGCGAGCCGAACGGGCAATTAGAGAAGAGCAGGATGCGAACCAAGTCGTTCTGGGGCAAGAGCAGCGAGAAATCAAAACCACAGGTGGAGCACCTATAACTCGAACACGTTCGCCTGAAGAAGTCGAAATGAAAAGTCTGCAAGGTGAAGATGGCATTCCCGCCGATAATAGTCGTGCTCCTACATTTCTTGTATCCGAGAATATTGACGGGCGAAATAGAGTATTGGGGAATCCTGTGGACTCATCTATCTCAACCCTCGTCCCAAAAGACGTCAATCTACAGAACAGCCGGTCTTCAATCAGCGCAATGAGTACCCTAGACGAAAAGAAGGAACCAATCCTTACCGGCTCCACATCACCACCACACGGCATATCGACCCCCGAAACCGACCCCATCAAACGAATAGCGTCAGAGCGACTCTCCCAGAACATTGAGCTCCACAAGCACGAAAGCGCAACTTTAGTTTCCCTTCTCAAAGACGCATATCTCTGGTCCCAAGAAACATTCCCAACCGTCACTGCAGTAGTGGCCCATCTCCCCTTTGCCCTCGTCCCCTTTGCATTCTCCATGTTCGTCCTTGTCCAAGCACTAGTGACTAAAGGATGGGTAGCCGTATTCGCTTATGGATGGGATCACTGGGTCAACAAGACGGGTACTGTTGGAGCAATTGGAGGCATGGGATTTCTTTCCTGTATCCTCTGCAATGTGAGATTCCCCCCTTCCCTCCCCCTGATTCCCAAGAATCCCCAACACCATCCAAAACCCCTCCAGCTCACTAACCTCCCCCAGTTTGCCGGCACAAACATCGGCACCACCATCCTCCTCAGCCGCATCATCCAAACCTGGCAAGAGATCCACGCCCAAAACGGCCTCCCCATCAGCAACCGCACCTTCTGGGGAACCGTCTATTCCATGGCCATCGGCGTCAATTACGGTGCCTTCAGCACCGCCTTTAGCGCTTCTCTGGCCGGCCTGCTGTGGCGCGATATCTTGGGGCGGAAACATATCCACGTGCGACGACTGGATTTCGCGAGGGTGAATCTACCCATCGTGGCTATTTCGATGGCGGTGGGGTGTGCGGTCTTGGTGGGCCAGACCTATGTGGTCAGGGGGGATGAGAGGTATGATGCGTGATCGAGGGGAGGGGTGAGAGGGAGGAGGGGTATGTATGATGAAATGAGACGAGCTACGGAATCATGAGAATTATACGATAATACTACAGCCGTAAAAAAAAAGGTCTAAAAAAGAAAATCTAGATACATATCCCTTGAATCTAGTAGAGAAAATCCCGCTCGCATTTCCTCGGGCATTGGTATACCAGGGTACATAGATACCTCTCCCCCGGTGTTCTTCTACGAGATATGACATCCTATCGGTATCGGGTGGGAGGATCCGAGTTGGTTGATCATCTGATTCGATTAGCTTGAGACGGGAGGGTAATAGGCGTGTCTATGCGCAAGATTAAATATGATGAGATATGCTATGTATACGAGTACAGAGCTCTTGAGCGATGCGCGGTTGAGTTGGAAGAAGATGATATGTCAAGAAGAGGAAAGGAAAGGAAGAAAGTTGGTAGGTAGGTAGGTAGGTAGGTAGGTAGGAGTTTATCGTGCACCAATCATGCCCCTCACACACACAAAAAGGACAACTTGCGCATGAACAATCAGATACATCTCTCAACACGATTAATTTATCATTCGTCACCATCCTCACTACAGCCACTACTACGATCTCTCTGATTACTATATCACCACGATATCACCACGATATCATACATGACCAGTCTGATAGGTGTGAAGAGTATGAAAACAAATCATCACATCCATCTGTGCCAGGCCCTCGCCACTTTCTACCCCCTCTTCTTTTCCTGAAGCGTCCCTCAACAACCTCTCCTCAAAATTTAAGCATTATATGCAATCCAATACATGCCCATACCATAATGCAATAGCTGTTTTACACTCCCTCCCCAGAGACTCCCTTTGAACGGTAAAGGTACACCCTCCGTCACCCCCAAAAATCCAATGAAAAGAGATATATCTCGGATCATGCAAGATCAAGATCTAGTACAGTACAGTAAGATGTCATACCATGACATCAATTTTCGCCAACAAGAAAAAAGCAGTAGTAACAGGATTAATATCCAAAAATGAAAGCCGGTAGAAGTCGAGGAAGGAGAATATAAGAGGGAAATTTGTGGAAGTAAGTCCAGAAAAACTTTAAAAAAGGAAAACGCCAGACGCGGCCTGAGTTATCGGTTTCAATATCAAAATGATCCCATTACCACGCCTTGCAAGGAACGAAACTCAACATATGCAACAGCACAGGATATTGTAAACAAGGACATGAAAATGCAGTAACGCTAATGCAAATGAAAGAAAGATGAGAACATATAGTGACAGTTTTAAATGCAAGATTAGAGTACAAAGATGAGGGGTATCATATTCTAGTTTGGGTGCCGATTTTTAACCAACTCATATCTCCAAAAATTGAAGGTTCATTTTGTTGTTGTGTAGGCAGTGGTGGTTGTGGTGGTTGAGGTGGTTGGTTTGCAAGATTGCTTGTTCCAACCGTATCTCTGTTTGCGGTTGTATACACGCTTACGGAGTAAGCATTGCTTAATCGGTCTTGAGACCAATCTTGACGATCCGGCGCCCATAATTCTGAATCATGAATACTTTCTGGAACTCCACTCGAGTATAAATCAGATCTATCATCATAAGATGAAGAATTGCTCACATACGAGTCAGGTCGGAGGCCTTCAATCGTCCCTGACATCTCTGCTGCCACCGGGAAATGACTTCCAGCTGTAGATACAGTAGGACTGTTAGTTGCTACTCGGTATAGCGGAGTGTCTCCTGGAATTGGGATTTTTAGTGGGGGCACTAAAGCGGATGTTGTGGTGACTTGGCTTGGAAATCTTTGTGTGTTAAGCTGAGTTGTTAACCTTGGATCAGAGTAACGTGAAGTGGCGTCATCATCACCAGTGGTTGTATTTCGTTTCGAATCTCCGAACCCTAGGAAACTCGTCATTGCACTTCCACCAGACCAATATCGATCCCAGCCTGATGACCTTCTTGTACTTCCTCTCCTTTGTGTTGCGGCATTTCGGGGTCGCGGCGTTACCGTATCTTCGCCGAATGATACCTCTTTTGCCAATGCATTCTGCGCAAAGGTTTCTTTCGGTGGGGTAGGTTCGGTTATGGAAGTTTTGTAGTTCCTGTTGAATTGACTACTTGCATCACTGCCCGCACTCCCGCTACCCTTGTCGTCTTCTCCTATTTGGTGCCCCACGCGTCCCATCAAGATAGCCATTGACGAATATGAACCCTGAGATGCAGATGGTCCATGCTGCGGCGGCATTGACAGGTGCATATCTGGCGGGCCTCTGTCCGAAAACTCCAACCCATCCTTTTCAAGAGGATATTCGTTTGCATGCGCATTTTCCATGTCTCTCTTTTTACGTCGCCATCGGAAGAGAACTAACACGCCAATGAGTAGGAGAGCAGCCCCAATTATAGATCCGAGTACAGCACCCAATACCTTGACTGAAGAGGCATTTGTAGCCTTACCAGCCGATGCATCTGATACGACAGTAGAGTTACCAGTACCTGTAGGCATGGAAGAGCTTGTTGTACTCGACGAGGGTGACGACGGTATAACTTCTTGTGTGGTAGATTTTACCAACATTGATGTGGCATTGACCCATGAATTTTCCTTCGCTTCGAATACGCACAGAACATCATCTTCGTTTCCACCTGATATCACTACTTGTCCAGCTGCACCCATCGCGACCGAAGATGATGTCCTCGTAGATGTTGGAGCTAATGTTCCATTATAAGCAGGCCAATCAGCCACCGTAAGACTACTCCTCTTTCTTTTTGAAGCTCGTTTTCCCGTGGTGCCTTCTGACACAATGGCTTTCGCATCTGCTACTGGATTCCCAGTTCCATCCACCAGAACGGTTCTGTTGACAGAATTTGGTGCGACCGTCATGTCGAAAGTATAAAGGTTTCTGCTTTCATCGTCGCCTTTCACCACGACTGCTTTTACTGCCGAGGTATTGTATATCGGAGACGCCAAGCTGATATTTGAGTTGACCCAAGATGTTGCTGGATCAAACTCCATCACGTCAGTATTCGTCGTAGTGCCACCGATAAAGATTGCAGAATAAGATGACCATGGAAGCAAAATGGGTTGTATGGCTGGTGGCGCAGTAGACTGAAATGATAGAACATTGTATGGAGGTGATGCTGATATCGTGAAGGTCTGAGAAGAAGAGTGTTGAAGGCCGTCCTGAGTTCCCGCATACATCAGAATGGAGTCCGATCCATTCAGGTAGACGGCACCATGCCATAGTCGGTTTTGGGCTACTTTTACCGTCGTAGTTATAGTTTCCCATTTCCCATCATTGAAACTATATCGTTGAAGACCTGGGTACGTAGCATTACTACTCGTTCCACCGACAACGTATAATGCATCCTGTCCACTAATAGGTGTTGCCTTGACACAAACTCCTCCCTTCACTGGTTCTCCTTGTGGCAGTTGCGCCCATTCCGCCCCTTGAGCCAACGACAACGATTGAAAGGCCTCGCTGTTGTATGTGTATAATGTATTGTTGTATAATATCGAGCAGGAATCATCCAGAGGATATTTTGGTTTTGGTAGAGCCATTATTATCTTGCTCAATCGTAGTCGTGTTCATTCGTTATTCAGGCCGTCGGGGAGGCCGATCGACGCTACGAACAGGACAAAGGTTCTTCCTCTTTCGCGTTATATTTCTTAGAACATCATGAGCCAAGAGAGGAGGATTTGAAAATGTTTATCAGTTTGCCGGTAGAGAGAATGCTATCAAAGCGACGAAACGGAGATGTCGAATGTCAGGTCTCGGTAGGATATCGGATTCGAACGAGTCGTCACGGACGGGGTATATCTTCAAGCAATCAAGCCTTGCTATCTCATCCAAAGAATGTCGAAAGGCTGCAAAAAGTCACCGTCAAGATGGCCAATCGAGTCGAGGATAATATGAAGAATCAATTCGTCCTGCCTTTGAGAGTGTAAGATCTTTGGCAACGGATCCCCCCCCGACCGTGGGTAAGCTGAAACAAGCAAATGTAAACGATAGACCGGGGCGTGCAACTTTATTCCCTCGGATCATAAGATGGAGGAGACTCTTGAAGCGAAGAGGAAAAAAAGAAAGAAGCGGCAGTCTGCAGTCTGCAGAGCGTGCACCGCAATCAAAACACGAACGAATGAATGGCATGTACTGACTGGACTGGATTGGACTGGACTGGACTGTACCCAAAAGAATGTCAGGATAGCCAAATGATCAGATCGGTAGTATCGTATTTGGCAACCCGCAGTAATAGGAGTTGACCGGCTTATCCAATGACCACGCCCGGCTACTGGGGGCAGGCTGCGAATAGTACGAGGGAAGACCCGCCCTTTCTCTTGGATCTGCACCAGTCCCAAACGCCGAGGTGGTTCTGTTTCTCGAGTGCTCAATGCGAATTTGCATGCGGAACCCCAAAAATATAGATATATATCGAGGATATGTTGTTGTCGGTAGGCCTGAGTGGGTTCGAAGTTCGAATTTCGAATCTCGAATCTCGAAATGGGCCGATGCTGTATTGTAACCTTAAAGGATTTAAGACGTCTTTCAGCGAGATCCAGTAAATGGAAATTATTCCTAGAATTCCCAACAAGAAGACGAAATGAATGATTCCATTGATCCTTGGCTGGGTGAGATGGGTGAGATGGGTGAAAGGCTCATCAATTTTGTTTTCGAAGCGAATGACGGGGATTCTTTTGGGCAAATGCTGGGCACAGTACAAGTATGGGCGTGGGTATGGGTATGGGCATGGGCATGGGTATATGGAGTGAGTGAGGATATGCGCCGCAAGCAGGCGATGTGCATATATAGATGGTATATGCTCTTTGTGTACCCGAGTGCTCTACGTGGGTGTCGATGCTTGAGTATGGCAGTCAGGAGTGGAGAACGGAGAAGATGCTGGTTTCTGGTACAGTGTGGTCTGCGTGGGAATCTCTGGACATACCCTTGTTCTGTATGTATGTACGTCTTCTGTTGGATGGTTTTCGACCGTTGTGAAGTTATGGGTCGCTGTCGTTATCCATCAAAGTGATTCATATACGGGTTTCATCAAGTTCGTTTCGCTGTCGACACTGGCATGTGAAGGAGGAGGAGGAGGAGGGATCGATTAAGATGAATATCGTATCGTATATCGTACGTGTAGATATGAAATATGAACGAATAGATTGAACCGTTGCGATGCTCGTATCGTTCGTTGATCAATAGGATGGGATAGGATAGGAGAGGTACAAGTGCTGTAGTAGGTGGGCAGAGAGCATAGAGGGAGAGGGAGAGAGAGCGAGAGAGAGGGAGGGGGATGAGACCCATGAGAGTGAGGTGATTGGCAGGTACAGAGAGAGGATGGGTTGGCGCGTGGGGCAATGTTGAATATGATCTCAGTCAAATTGGTGAGACGAGGTGACGGGATAGATGGATACCAGTTCAGTAGTTTGTACCATGGATAGATGGAATTGTGATGATCTTGGGATGATGGAATTGAGGTGGATGAATCACATGAATATTTGATTGATTGATTGTGTTTTCCCTTCTCTTTCTCTTTCTCTTTAGCTTCCTCTTCCTCTTCCTCTTCTCTTCCTCTTCCCTTCCTCTTCCCTTCCTCTTCCTCTTCCTCTTCCCCTTCCCCTTCCCCTTCCCCTTCTCCCCTTCTTCCCGTCTTCCCTTGATTGATGCATCCACCCTCATCTTGACTAAATCCTTTCCCGTGATGATTAGAGTTGAACCCACCCCCCCTTGTTTCTTGTACCTGCCTCAATGATCCAGCATCGCCGTAGTGATCCTCGGGTAGGAGCCAACTACGCCTGGATGATTATTTGGGTTCATAAGAATGATGTTTGAGATTTCCCATCCTGCATCCGCATGAACATTTTCGTATCCACTTGAAATTCTCTTTTCCTTCCTGTTTTCCTTTTCTTCTTTCTTTCTTCCTTTCTTCCTTGCTTTTCGGGCGCCAAGATATCTAACACAGTAGTAGCACGATAACCTTAAGAAAGGTGAGAATCATATCTTACCCGACATTGCTATATTTGGTTAGTCCGACCGCACATGATCCATTCTTGCAAGCAATTACTAGGTATGTACTAGGTAATAAATTAATAATAATAATAAACATTCATTTCTCAATTTCTCCTTCCTTCTTCCTTCTTCCTTCTTCCCTCTTCCCTCTTCCTCTCCCTCTCCCTCTTCTTCTTCTTCTTCATCACCCCAGTCCATTGGATCATGATTGCTTCTTCTCTCCCAACCAACCACTTTATACCAGTCCATCTTGCTCCTTGATTGCTTCTTTCACTTTTGGCCTGCAATAATATGGGCTCGGATGATGAAGGTAGGGGGAACAACTCGTTTCATCCATGGAGATATATGAAGTCATTAACCCACAACAAGGGTTACAATCCGTATATGTATATGTATATTTATACGTATACGTATATGTATATGTATATTTATACGTATACGTATATGTATATGTATATGTACTTCAAAGAATCATCACACTCCGATCACTTAATGAAAAGAGAAAAGAGAAAAGAAAAAGGAAAAAGGGAAAAATAAAAAAGAGAAAAGCGAAAAGAGAAAGAAAACATCGGATTCTCATGTTGTGCACGGGAATCACGGATGTTGCTGTCAAATACGAAGAATAATTGGTTGGGCTTCGGAATACGACTCGCACAAGCATTCTCTTTTCCCCTCTTTCTCCCTCCTTCTCGCGGGAATTTTGCCCAAAATATGAAGGTGTGCTGCGGATAAAGTACTTGCAGTTGCAGTTTCTGCACAGTACATCACAGCATCACAACAATACTTGAGTCTGGAGTCTGGAGTCTTGACGCGTTCCACGGAAGTTTCCTGTTTCTCGAGTCAGTCTACTACTTCTCCCTTGCCCCTTCATCTTTCGTTAAATCGTTATGCTTCAGGCGAGGTTCGCATTGGAATACAAATGTGATATCGCTCACCCAAAGTATTGGCCAAGATTAAATCTGGTCACTTCAAACATCAAACAATATTTCTCGTGTAAGCGCTTTCATCATCACCAACTTCAACTAGTATCCATTCCATTCAACAAACTCTTCCGTATCTTTCCTGGAAGCGCGCGGCCAGTGAGCCAATTTTTGAAAACGATATTCAACATGCGATTGGCTCTAAGCTTTCGAGATATGCGGAGATTATTTCATTAAAGAGGCCCGGGAATTATCTTAGGATTCATTCGTGGGAATGGCATCATTTTCTAATTACCTTTTATCCAAGATCTGTTCTCAGCCATTGCTCGAGTAGACGCTCGCTCATATGGGAATGCTACACTCATCACGTGGAGTGGAGATCTCATGTCTTGCCTGCTGTGCACTCCAAATCATCTTTGGCATTATTATTCTACAAGCTTACACCATGTTATTTTCCACGGATCGTGGCCACCAGTATCATGTATGGCCCATTGGCGTTTGCAATATAACGTGCCACTCTCCAGTTGATCTTGGCGTCACGTTGTTTATGCACCTCTACCCAGGACGTCCATGAAGTAATTTACGCATGCCTGTGCCAATCTTAAAGACACGTTGTTGTCATACCTTCTCATCCCTAATGGGTGAAGGTCTCTGTACACGGCACTTTGGGTAAAATTAAACAATTGTATGATCGCACTTTCATTCGGTCGATCTGCATATTATCCGAGTACAGTGTCTCGGCCATCGAGAGCCATGAGCCTCCCATTGGGGACTCAAGGATCCCTGGACTACAAACATTTGGCCACTGCGGGGGATCTGAGAGATGGTCCCGTTACGAGGGGTGTTGATGTTACATGGTAGCAAATAAATCTCATCCGCGCAGAACCGACATACAGGATGATATACTCGAGTAGTCAGTGGCATACATCCACAATCAAGAGACAAGAGAAGTATCTAATAAGAATGGTCCATCTGGCCAATCTTCTCTTGACATAATATTCTTATCGATGAGATTCTATGAATGGTAGATGCAGCAGCTAGATTTAAGTTTCATTCCTTATCTCCGGGAGCCTCCCACCTTGACCAGTCGATCCTAGTGTTGAGCCGGTGGTGTATACCGGTGCTATTTTGGATACTCGCCAAGCAACATGGTGTTAGCAAAAAATATAGATATCCGCCCGGTATTTCCGAATCCTAGCCGCGGATTATCATCCAGTGAGGTTTTAATAGGTCGGGTATTACTCCGGCCGGCGGCGAGGTTTAAAATGGCCGGGCCGTTATGGTGTCCATCACTGGCTGGTCCCGACTTATCTCAAGATGTCCTTTGCCCATCCCACTTTCTAAGGCCCTGATGGACAGGACCCCAAAGAGTACCTTGAGAACTTGGAAGTCGTCACAATGAGATTGTTCGGAATTGCGGCCACTCCTGATACATTGCCACGGTAGCTTCTCAAAATAACCCGACCCAGAGGAGTGGTGGAGCAAGGCCTATAAATGGTGCCATGCATTGGAGAACCCCGTCTAGAAGCGAACGGGCAGGCTGGAAGGAGGCATTCCAGAACATATTGGTCCATGAAGAGTATAATTTCGACAAGATGTTTGAAGTATTTACAGTAGGAAATTTACAGCATCAGACAGGAGACAGCAAAAACGAATGTTCAATCCATCCAAAGGTTGGGATATTTCATGCAAAATGCCCCAAATACCTCCGCAATTAAATACTTCGACAGGCTTTAAGCGGGCTCAAGTGAAGACTTGCAATACTGAGTCCAGCAAAAAACACCTGATCATGAAGGAAGAATAAGATCGATGATTACAGTCGATTTGTCAAGGGAGATAATATCGAAGACGTGCAAGGAACCTTGGTGAAGACCACGATGCTGATCGGAAAAACGAATCCTTGCACCAAACCGCAAGGTAATAAAAGTGACTCTGCAGTGAAAGAGTCCCCAAACCGAGATCAACCTGCATGCATATGTTAAAGTCGGTCCAACAAGTATCTACATCAGGCATATTGACCCAAGATTCCCTTGCACAAACAGATACTATTGAAATCTACTCCGCAAGCCTTACCTCGGTGGCCACGACTCGAGCATACTGCATGGTAGCACTGTTGCGATGATAGTCACTAATCATCGGACGACCTCGAACTGCGGGTATCGGTCGTCCGGAGGAGAGCCAGCTAAATGAAGGTCGACTCTGCGCGGCTTCAATAGCATACAGGGCATCAAGCAACGGCAGCGAAGGTGTAGATAGCTATGTAAATCTTACATAAATTATAAATCTCATTGGCTTTGATATGATATGATCAGATAGATGCCTGGATGAATTTATCTCACAACCAAGCATCAAGCATCAAGCATTCTCACTTCAAAGCTGAGTCTAGATCTTTATATCTTTATTATTCACTACAGATACATACATATACACCTACACATCAACATCAACATCAACATACACACACAAAGCAAGCAAAAAAAAAAGATCAAAATATACAATATATTTATTTCAATACGAGTCATCCCTCGAAAGACTTTCTCTCTCTCTATAGCGACAAGTATTAGCCCCATCCACCTCTATCCACTTCTATTCATTCCCTACCACCAACTATTCAAAGAACTTAAAGAATTCAACAAAGTAAAATAAAATAAATATATGTAAAAAAGGAAATGGGGTATGTGCCATGTATGCATCAAACAAACTCAAAAACTGTCTCTCTCATCTGTCCTACATATACCATACTACACTGTACTATAAACCCGCATCTCTCTCTTTTCAAGTGCTTGCCTCCCTCCCCTTCTTTCCTATACAAAAGAACCCTATGCAATAAACTAGAGAATTTTGTGACGCTAAATGACTCAAGGAAATCGTTATCTTGTGTTGAATAATAATGCCATCACTCTTCTTGTCCATCGACTCGCTGGCAAGCCAATAGGACAGGGTGATGAGATGAGGAAGTAACGCAACTTTACATCACGTAGAGACACCGCTCTTCATTCTTCCACATCTTTTCAAGCAAGGAAAATCGAATCAACTAATGATTCTAATAAGCCCTCCCACCCCCAAAGTTCATATTTGGCACCGTAGGTTGACGACTGTCAGAACCAGCTACCGGCGCAGCAGCCTGGACAAGATTTTCTTGGCTGCGCGAATAGGAATGTGCGGGTTCGTTCATGAAACTTGTGGACTCGTGTGTATCGTGTGAGGAGTGGAGGTAGGGGCGTTTGTGATCGGCGTCGTAGGAGCGGATGCTGGATTTGGAGTCCATGAGGAGGGAGTTGCGGGCATCGAGGGGAGTGAGGTTGTCGAGGTCGCGGTTGAGTTTTTCTGAGCAGGGGGGTTAATTTTGAGGGCATCTGGGAAAGGGGATGGGTGGGAGTGAACTTACCAGCTTCCTTGCGACGTTTGCGATGGGGGTTTTGTTTGATGATGGAGATGACGGCATTTACACCGATAAGAATGGCGAGAGTACCGGTGAGTACTGATTGAATGGCGATGAGGACAACACCGGTGACGGTTTGAGTGGTTTGGGCAATTCCAAGTTCTTCGACAAAGACTAGGATACATATGACGGAGAGAACGCGTACACCTTGAACAAACATGTTAATTACATTTGCGGATTTTCTCTCAAAAGGACGACTCCAGAGGAGAAGAGCGAGCACTAATACATGAGTTAAAATGGAGTTCTTGGGATAGTGAATTCAAGTACTTACTGAGAGCTTCAATGACGAGTTGGGCGACAGTTTGACTGAGACCATGTCCATCACCTGCGGCCAACACGCATCCCTTTGCAAACATGTAGATGATGACTGGGACAAACAACCACCAGTAATCCTTCTTGTAGTTTTCGTAAAACATGCTGTATTTGAGCCAATTATCCTTCTTCTCGTATAACCCTGATACATCTCCATCTCTCTCCTTGAGCTTCTTCGCTGCAGTGGAAATCTTGTAAGCGAAGAAGAGAAGAACACCGGTAAAGATGCTTAACGTTACAGCAGCAAGTGCTTTGGCAGCCCACGAATCCCCATTGGTAAATTGGAAAACACAGTAAAGCACCCATATACTATAGAGAGCGAGGATCAATTGCACCATGAGACGAGCCATGGTCTGCCAGTAATGTTTTCGGAATCCGGTGAGACTTTCGGGGAAAGATGCGAAAAGGGCCCAGGTCTCGAGTAGGACCTTGAAGGCGAGGACTGCGACGACAATTCCAGCAATAACGCATGCAACTATCAAAAGAACCGTCATAAAAGTATTGGCTTGGGGAACGGAAAGCTCTTCGACATATGCTTTGATTCCTGCCACTTTTTCTTGGATGACTGCACCGACACTGGTAGTGTCACTACTCGATCCATTAACTGACGCCACAATATCTCGTGCGTCGAGTATCGAGCCGGAGATAAATGATCGTTTTCCAGGAGTATCAGTCGAACCATCAGAGAATACCAACGTAGCATTATGCAAATAAGTGACACTATCCGCAGTCAAGTTTCCACCCGTGGCAGCGCGGAAACTATCAATGGATTGTTGCATAGCCGTCCAAGGAATCAGACAAGTGCTGAACCCAAAGTTCCTGGTGAATTGTCGATAGACCGGAGGATAATTGACGGACAACATCCCATTCATAGCCATGCCCTGAAACCAAGTCACACATTCCATAAACGACGGGCTGGTTGCAGCGGCTCCACCTGCTCCACCAGCAGCAGCAGCACTAAGTGCTGAAACTCCACCTACAATGGCGGCAGCACCTGCTACACTTGCTGCAACATAGGATACAGCCGCAATCGCGGTGGTCTTTCCATTGGTGATATCTGCTTGGACGCAAGCAACTTCCTCTCCAGTGTCCAAGGTTTTGAGAACGATGGTGGCTACAGCGGAAATATCAGGTACTGAGAAAGCCATCGCGGGGATCATCGAGGAATATTGACTGGGGATCGCTTGGGTTCCAGAGGCAGCAAAGGCTCCATTGGGGACTATGTGAGAGGATTAGTCCTGACTATCTTGTGTGCTTGAGAGGAAAAAGGGATGAAACTTACTGGGACATAGTTGGGATATGAATGTGGTATCTTCACACGGTTTGAAAGTGTTTGAATAGACTGAAATCCCATACGCAGTAACGTCGACCTTGGCGACGATTTTCAGAGACGCCGTACTCGATCCGGCCAAATCGAAAGTGACTGTTTTCGCATCATTATCGAATACGACGGCCATCTTCTGGATTGAAATTTGGGAGTCGGCCAAGCATGATGTATAACCTGTGGTCCTGAGAACTTGGCCTGCAAGAACTCTGGCCGGCAGAGATGCCAATAAGAATAAGGAAAAGGTTGAGAGTGTTGAAATTGGACGTAACATCGTGGCGACGGCGTGTATTCTCACTGCGGAAGACCGCCTCTGTAAACCGCCTGAATTCCCAAACCGCCTACTGCAGAATGAATGTAGAGATTCGAAGTCGATATGTGCCTATGGTGATGGAATTGATATCCCCAACGAGTGTATGTATATTGTGATGGTCTTGATGATTAGAACCTCATGCGATTAGAAGAGCGAATGTTGGAGGTAATGTGGCCTAGGGTCAACCTGGGAAGAACAAAAGTATGGTCAAAGCTGCAGAAGCTAGGCGTTGTATAACGAATGCAAAGGTTGAGGGGATTGAAGGGGTGGAAGGGGTGGAAGTGGTGGAAGTGGTGGCCGTGGTGGAAGTGGTGGAAGTGGTGGCCGTGGTGGCCGTGGTGGAAGTGAATGTATAGGTCGAGGTGTAAGAATGAAGGTTGGGTTGAAGAGGAAGGATGATACTTTTGGAGAGGATAAAAGATGTGGGCGAGGTGTGGATGAGATGGCAGATGAGGATTGGATGAACGAGCGTATGAAAACGAAGGAGGAAAAGGGCACTTGTCGCAATTAGGGAAAGCTTATCATATTAGAGGACGAGTAGAAGAGAAGAGGACGAAGAAGACGAAGAAGAGGCTAAGAAGAGGCTAAAAAAGAGCATGAATGAGCGAGCGTAAGAGTAGGCGTGGGCGTGGGCGTGGGTGTGGGCGTAGGAAGGAAGGAAGACATGAGAATCGACGCTATCGGGATCTTGTGGTTGAACAGGGGAAGGATGAGATGGGATGGGTCGGGTCGGGTCGGGTCACTCGTTCATCATGGGCAGATTCATTACATAAGCAAGGGAGTGGGTTGTGCTGTGCTGTGCCGTGTGCCATGCTGGATTGTACAGAGGACGGTGGAGAGGCAGGAGAGGAAAGAGGGAGAGGGAATTACAGAGGGCAGTGTAGAATTAGAGTCGGGAGTCTGGAATCTGGAATCTGGACGCATCAAGGGGGGCATTCGTCCCGTCCTCCGTACCTCTACGACGGCCCAGCAGGACCACGAGTGCAAGAATAATCATCCATCGTCAACCCAAGTAAAGCCGAAAGTCATCAAAGAATCAGAAATTTCTCTCGAGGACCAAGCCGAAACCGACTTAAACCTCAGGGGAGGGGAGAAGATTGACTGAGCCACTATTGGCACGAATGATTGGATGAGGTTCATTCGGGGAGAGAGGAGGATCCACATTCAGGTACCGTCCGCTGCAAGGATTAACGATGGAGCAGATTTAGATATAGTGCCCGATGCATGATTGGTGAAGGTTGATTGGTTGGCTGGGGTTGCTTGGTGGCATTAGTGATGCTTTTATATTCCAAATCTATCTTCATTCCTATAATTAACCCGACCTGGATCATGATGAGGAACAATGGAGTTCTGCTTTAATTCGAATTTCATACAAAAGTCGAATGTTACTTGGTCTTGGATCACATTACTCATTACTCATCATTACTTGGCAGTAATGACCTCCTCGCTTCATCATGACTCATGATTTATCTATTACCAAGGACCCGTTCCAATATCTTTTTGGGGAACACAAATAATGCCTTTCTGTACCAACCTTTGTGGAACCATGCCACAAGCACTTATCCATCCTCCATCTAGGAATAATGTCTCCGGAAATCTTTGCGCATATATCGTCGTCGTCTTGGCTTGGATTCTCTGCATACTGATTGCCCTTCCGAGTCTCCATGACAGAAAGCGAGGTAGAGCTGGGACTGCGAGTGCATCATCTCAAGATCATACCGTTCGAAACAATCAAGACAAGCAACGGATCCTAGTGTTTGAGACGCAGACCCGAATATGGACAGCTGTAAGTTTTTCAACCGATTTTTACATCGTGATGGTTGAGATCTTGCAGATTTGACAAGATGATACTGTACACGCGGAAAGATCTAAAGCCAATTTCCAATATGCCAAAGCGATCTGTGCTGGCAATCTTACCATTATCTACAGAGCTGTTCCCAAATTGGCTTATGGGTAAGGTATCAGCGGCAGATGCATTCCAGCTGCTCACACCCACTTTAATCCCACCATGCTGCGGCGGCGATCCCAAAATTGCATGGCTTGGTGGCATGGACCCATCCGCTGGCAAGCTATAGACGCATCTATTCTTGACCATATTGCTAAGAGCTTGTCCGAGCTTACACAAGCAGTAAAATTCCAAATTGTTCTTTTGCTTTTCGCCTTTCTCATCATCGGAGCAGTGACGATCTTAGTGATCTGATCTCACAGCCTCCGCCTACCTCCCAGATTTCGTTCTCTCGGTCGAGTCGGAATCTGGCATTTCAAGATTAGCTATTGGGCCCTTCTACTTGTTGTCTGCATTTTCAGGTTCGGGCTGGCTGGTTAATCTCAAGTTATGCTATATTATATTGTATTTGTCTTGATTAACATAGTGTTGCTTGTGATGGCCCAGAGCAGGAAATTAACACGGTCGCCAATTCAGAAATCGTCGCAGAACTCCATCTTCAAAGCCTTGGGAACGCCTTGCTAACATGCTAACATGAGTAGCTGGCGTACATGCTAGTCTTACATTACAAGTGGAAGATTAGTTTTTTGTTTCCGCTCAGTACGTGATAGGTATAACGGATATAATTCTGAAACTAGATATTGGAGGTTACATGGTAGCTTTGGCCTTTCTTGTAAAAACTTGAAAGTCGATGATAGCTAATCAGCCTCTAATTAGTATCACTTAACTAGTGTTACTTAACTACAAGATAGAAGGCCAAAAACCTTGCTCTCTTTAGTAGACGATGCTGACGGTTGACTCTGTCTAGATGTTGAACCTTTGCGCACAACTCGCCTCATGGCATCCACCCAGATAATTCTTGATCTATGCCGAAACCAAAGATGAGACAAAGCTTGATGGAGATTCACGGTCACGTCAGGTCGTTTTCCATCACAAATAATTGAAGTTTTAACATTCGGATCCTCCCCATGCATAAGAAATTGCTTCGCATTCTGGCAGCGGGGAACATTCTACAATATGGTGCACAAATCTTATGGGATCATTCTCCTCGCCTGGAAAGAGCTCCACAAGCCACAATGAAGATTTGGTTGCGAGTGTCTGGAAGTCAAAGAACTCTGGTGGTATTCTTGACATATTCTGATAGGTACGCGCTATATCACATGTGCAAGTAGAGTCGTGCAAGAAGAATTGTGAGACTTAGGTTTAAGAGGGAAAGCCGTGCACAGTGAAGCTTTAGCAATTGCAAGAGGTGGGAGGAAACCCGCCGGACCATCAGTACAAACTGTTGGATGAACTATTGTCCAAACGTGATTGGGCTGAATCCTCTCCGGTGACTCCGTACTACCCCCGCATCGGAAGATCTCACCAATGACATCGATATCTTGAGAAGGCTAGAAGTCTTCCTCTTTACATACTGAATATGCAGGCTCCTCATATGGATGCGCGCTGAAGCTCTCATCAGTCTCCAAGATAAACAACGGGATAATGCAAGAGTGAAGACCTACCTCTTCAATGCGGCAACTACCTTCCGTGCAACATCTTCCCCAAAGCATATCGTTTCGACTCTGACCTCGGTCGTGTGCTCTAGCACATCGACTCTGCCCACATGAGGCGTGGCTCCATCTCCTGGGCGGAACTGCCCGATTCCAGACGAAGTCCAGCAGCACTCTGTGTAGTTTCCAGGACCGGGGTAGCGTCCCGCCCCCGCGGCGAAGATTGCCGTCTTGCAAGCCTCAATCGCGGGCGGTGGCGCAAAGAATACTATTCTATAGCGCTGTGCGATGGATGCCATTGTGAGTGGTGGGCTCTGTTGCTAAGCCAGAGTAGCTTGTCAGCACATCCAGCACAATTCGGAAAGTATCAATTATGAACAACATACCTTGGTGTGCTGTTGCTGCTGCTGCTGCTGCTGTCTTGTTTACAGAGCGGAACACTTCCAGGCGAAACGTGTGTGTGTCGATGTCTTCTGAAGAACTTGCCCTACCCACTGGTCGCGCTGGCATATTAGTGGGGGGGGAAGAGCGGGGGGGTGCTTATCTAAGTCTTGATGCCATTGATCAAAGCCAGATTATTTAGCAGTAGAATGAATCGCAATGTTCCACCCGAGTGCTATCTTATATGAGGCTTTAACCCTACAAGTTTTTGTGGTTTTTATTTATCTTGTACCCATTTATTAGCACGTGACATTTGAAAGCAAGGTCATTTGAATAGACAGACGCAACGAAGAATCTTCTTATATACAGTTGTAGAAACGGTATGCCATGTTGGACAGGTGTTACTTTCTGCAATGGACAAGAGGAATAAGCATATATTGTTTTTCTTTTGAGGGGGGGAAGAGGGGTTTCTACTCCTACTTCTACGGCGTTTTTGAAAGGGGGAGGTCGAAATTTTGAGCGGCTTGATCCTGTGAGTGAGATCACCAGCTGAAGAATTGCGGTGCGAGTAGAGTATCTGTACTGTAGTGTAATTAATGATTTTTCGGCCGATAATCATGGGGGATCCATTCTCGCGTGCGCAAACACATTGATGTTTATTTTTGATTTTATCTTATTTTTTATTTTGATTTCATTTTCATTTTGTTTGACTTTACTTTCGTGGCGGTTGTTGTTTTTATGGGTTGCTTGGGTGCTTGGGTGCTTGGTTTGAACTGGGGAGAGAACAGCAGCGCAGCTCGATACCTAACCAAAAACGCTGCGTGGAAGGAAGACGCGCTGTTCCATCCCAAGAGACTCAATGAACACTTGGCAGGAACGCCTGCCAGGATCCAAATGTTTGACGGCAGAGCAAGTCATGTCCCTTTCAACCTTTCACCCTGCGCCGCACTCACAAGACGACCCGGAGCAGGAATGGGCTTGGAAATTGGGGGTGCGGCTCATACTCGTCGTCCATTCTATGACGTTGTTGATGCGGGAGGCTGGTTTCGCGCGTCTTGTCTAGATGAAGATGGAGTTCGGGCCAGGGCCTCAGGATGGGGTCTTCGCGGTATCGATTATGAGGGTTTAGTTCCCGAGAGAGAGGGGCAACCAAAGCAATAGCTGCATATCATTTCAGTATTATGGTTCGCATACTCGGATAGAGTAGTGTCGTAAGTATCTTTCCTATAGACATACCCCTAGATAGACGTAGAGAGATCGATGATTCGCAAATGAAAGGTTTCTACTCTACTCGTACTGATTACCCCCCCCTCGCTGAAGTTCGTATAACAATGCAAAGAAAAAAGCCTTGGAAAGATGTTGTTTTCACGTAACCAGATCTTCAGCCCTTCTTGTCTCTTCTACGGGTTTCCTCTTCGCTTTTCGTTTGCTGCACGTCACCTGAGCTCGGCTATTTCCCTCGCCCCACTTCACCGTATCCATTATTATCTCAAGGTGGGATCTGGTGACCCAAGCTTTTGTGGATGGCACTACTTGATTTTGTTTTTAAGAAGCTGGTGATTTTTGTTCCCAAGACAGCTCGCTAGCTGCTTTCTTTCTTTAATTCTTAGATTGAAATATCTCGTCTCGGAGCATAACAACTAAACAGGACAGATGGCCGAGTGGTTATGGCGTGTGACTCAAGCTTAACAGCTTAATTGGTGTAAAATCAATCAGCATTCTCATGGGCTTAGCCCGCGGGGGTTCGAATCCCCCTCTGTTCATCGATTCTTTTGCATTTATTTGGTCGAGGGACTGACTGGAACACTTTTTTTTTGGATTATTTGGAAGTGAATTCGATATGAAAATTTGGATGGTGGTAGTAGAGTTCGAGTTTTAGAATAAATGTCTGAATCCATTGGATAAAAAGGTAAGGACATTGATGGGTGAGGTACGAGTAGGCCACAATTGGGTTTTGCTCTTCGTATCAACCACCCATACATGTCATTGGCTTTTAACTCCCATCATGTATGTATGAGTTTAGAGCAAAGTAGAAGCGTCGAGTTATCTGCCATTTTTAGAGTCATTATTTGAAAAACATGATAACGATATGACACCGGGAAGAAATCAACAGAAGAGGAGACCTTCAAGCGGAAGATATGGTATCGTAGATCTTGGCAGAGAGCATCGCTGCATGAGAGAAGTATGCGAGCCGAGATGAGAGATGATAATATAGATACTGAAACTTCCAAGGTTGTGATGATTGCAATGTGAATGTTACATGTAGGGGCTTTGTTTTAGATGAGCTTGGTATCAAGTCGTCACTTAGTTCATCCAGGAAAAATTAAGAAGTTGGCTTCTCTCATATTGGTATGAGGAATGGAACTCCTCGAGGCTATAATTCCAGGACTATTCGAGCATATGCTTATGTGCTTTTGATACAAGTTTAATAATGTGCAGAATGAATAGACTATAATGATCACAACTACTCTATATCCAACAATGCAAATACAAATATATACATACATACTACTGCTCCACATCTTCATCACTATGAGCCTCTGCATAACTCTTTTCCTTCGCTGCAGACCTTCCACTTTGTCTAGCCGGTCTAGACTTCGTCACCGGTTTCTTCAATTCATCATCATCAGCCGAAAAATCAGGCGTCCCCAAATCATCGTCATCATCTTCATCGTCGTCCTCATTCAAGGCGCTAGCACTAGACGTCTGCGCCTTCTTCGCAATCTTTTTCTTCGCCGGTGCCGATGCCGGCGCTGTCTTTTTCTTAGCAGACGTTGTTTTCTGAGACGAGCCACCAGGCCCACCTGCAAACCCGTTAATCTCAGCCTTTTCATCTACCTTAGCCTGTGCACTCTTCACCAATTCCACCACCTCCAGAACATCATTCAAACAATCCGCTCTCGCCAATCTGGCCTTGACTCCTTCGTCAAATGGCATCATCTTCCTCTCTGTAATCTTCTTCCTCGCCTCGAAATTTGATGGTGTAGGGTTCTTAAACATCTCCTCTTCCTCGTTGTCCGCCCCAGTTCCTTTCTTTTTAATTTCTCTTTTCTTTGGTCGCAACCATTCTTCCATACCTACTGGCCAATATACACGGTTGTCTTTTCCTCCCATGCCAACTTCTTCTTCAGGTACTATTTCCTGAGCCGGCTCGTCCTCCTCTTCAATCTCATGGCCAAATTCTTCGATCTCTTCTGCGATCTGCTTCTTCATCTTTTTCTTCTTGGGTTTCTTAGGCAAGACACGATTATCATCGTCTCTCTCATAAGGGACAATGTCATTAAATTTATCGTAGCCTGGTAATTTGAAGGTTCTCATTAACTCAAATACTGCTTGTTCTTTATCCTTGGCCTCAATCATCAAATCCATATCGTTTGCGCAGGGTGGGAGTGTTGCTGGCCTAGGATTATGTTTTCGTCTCTGGCTTCCAGTAACTGCTTGAGGGGTTTGTTCACTGTAATGCATTTTCTGCGTGATACCCTTTTTGGTCCATCCAGCTTTTATTCTTGGAAAGAGATCCATGATGTCCTTGGTACCTTCACGGATCTGACTAGAATCAAACAGAATATTATTATGGTGAAAGTCAAGGCACAGAGGAATATTGAGCTCTTCACAGATTGGAAGGAGATCGTGGACATTCCATGATACATCATCATTTTCGAGAACGAGCCGTTCTTTGATGGAAGGTGAAAGCTTAGCGTAATTTTCGCGGAAGCGATCAAGTGTGGCAGCCTTGTCACCGAATGTACCTCCCATATGTAGGATCAAGACTGCATCTTTGTTGATTTGGGTTGGCAATTTGAGTAGGCCGAGCATTTCGTCATGGTATTCGAGGTCTCGAAATGCACTCGCAATGACTTCTGGACGTGGAGAACCCAGCTGGGTGAACTGTGAATTTTTGTTAGTTTTAGCCGAAGATTTAAGGAGTTCAACTTACCTGCCCAGGATGCGTGCTAACTCGATGACCCAATTCTGCTACCACTTTCCCAACTTCTGCGAGAGCTTCACTAGCGAATGGAGCAAGCTTATAGCCATGCTCAGCATGACTAGCAAACGGAAACATCTCTGAACTCAATCTCATGAACTTGATGCCATATTTGTCATTCCATAGCATCATTTTTGGAAGGTCTCGGATATTTGCCAAACACAATTCTTCGACATATCGCTGCCCTCGCTCGATAGAAGCAGGCTTTGATTTATCTGGTCGATTCTTGGTGGCATGCTCAGGCTGTGAAGGATCTTTCAGAGGATGTCGATGTTCGACAATAGAAGCAATACGACAGGTTCGGGATGTGAAGACAGGAGGATTTGAAGACCTCAGATAAGTATTCAAGCATGCCTGAATTAAAAATCAGCATTGACGATATTGGTCTGGCGGCAGGAAGACTTACATATCCTAATCGACCTTTCCATGGTAGAGGTAAATAGTCACTATTGATAGGAGGTGGTCTCCTCGCCTCCAGCTTTATAGCATCGGCATCCTCCACCTGTCCTTCATCATCTCCATCAGGATCAACCCTCTTATCCCATGGATCCTCATCATCTTCCTTTTTTATCTTTTTCTCCACGGCCTTTTTAGCAGCCTGTTCTGCCACAAAAGCTTTTATTTCATCCGACCCTTTCTTTGCAGCAATCGAGCTTTTTGTCGACGTTTTCTTCTGCTTCTTGGCGGGTGTAGGAGCTAGTAATTGATCCTCAACATCGGACAATGACGAATCGCTCTCCTCGTTCTTAATCGGAAGATTCACACCATTTTCCTTTGCGGATGTTATGGGTGCCTCAACTTTCTTCAAGTCAAAAGACTCCCCAGCCTCATCAGCGTCCGGGCTTGCGCGAAGTGCCGCCTTACTATCTACGATGTCCGCATTATGCTCAGGATTGGTGTCAGGTTTGTCTCTGCGAGACGATTGTCGTGAAGGCCTTGCAGGTGGCTTAACCGAAGGGGGCTGGCTCGGAGGTAGAATTGGGGTCCCACTGTCGACAATTGGCTTCGCCGCCACTGAGGACCTCTTTCGTTTAGGTGGCATTTCTAAACTCCTGACTTGGAAACTGCCTTGAGGAGATAAGATTCTGTGTGTACTGCTCAAGCTGGCCTTTCCAAGTAAAGGGCATGCGAAGTGTCGGGTAAGACGCAAGTGGGGAGAGAGAGACGCAAACATTCAATATCTAAATTGAAATTGTGATTCAAACAGAGAAATGATCTATGAAAGAAAATCTCCTACCTCGAAGTATGTACATATAGCTTACCTCTCCTGCGTCTAATCATGCAATGAAGTCGATACACGCCATGCGCTTAGTTGATAGTTCGTGGCTAAAAACCTTAGCATCTACCCTGTCTACTCGAAAAGACGGGTCGAAGCCATGACGTTGATGATTTCTTAGCCCCCGCGTCACATGACAGCACCTTGCCCCTTGCTTGAAGCTTGGACAACCCCGGCTTACATTCATTCTACTCGTAATTACTCTAGTACTCGTATAATCACGTTCATATCACTGTCTCAGCAGAATTTGTCAAGATTTATTGTTATTACTGAAACTCGATGAAATCATCAACTTTCGCGCTAGATTAAACCCCAAAATCTTGCCACAACCCATAAACTTTGGCTAAGGCCGAAGCCTTGCTCTCAAGAACCCAATCCCCTATAAGATTGTGTTACCAATTACCGATGAGCACCCACCACCATGCATTCAAAAAAGAGAACAGATATATCAGATATATGTATCGCGAAGAATTAACAGACAATCAAATTGCCATACCATGCTCGCCGATCACAGCCTTCTCATCATCGTGATGATGAACGTGCTGTGTGTCAGTGACTCCATCGCGACGACGAGTGCTCTCTGGATCGAGTACACCGTCGGTATGATGAATGTGCTTTTCACCAGGGACACCACCGACTCCACCGGGTCCGCGAACACCCCCAATAGGAGCTGTAACCTTGACGTTTCCAGCTTCAATGTCCTTTGCCAATACATCCAATCTAGATACCTTGGGATTCACTTTCCATGGGCGGATACCTGAATCAAAGACCTCGTCCATTTCCTCAAGTGTTCTACCTTTAGTCTCTGGTGCAGTCAAAAAAATGTGGATGAAAGCAAGTGCGTTGAATATAGCGAAGATCATGTACATTTTCCAGTTAATGTTCTTCAACAATGGTGGGACTGCGAAAGCAAGAACACAGTTCCAAAACCAATTGGATGAGGTCGCGAGAGAGACAGCCTTTGCGCGAATCTGATTTGGGAAGATTTCGGCTGGGTAAGTCCATGATGAAGGTCCCCAGGTTGTTGCAAATGCACAAACAAAAAGGTATGTCTATGAAAACGGGAATTAGTATACTGGAAACAGGATAAAGGTAAGCAAGAGTGGTAAGAAACAGCAAGTACCATAGCAACAATGGCAGATGATACACCCTTCTTCTTGTATACGACCCATGTAAGGTTCTTATTCTGTTCGGTCCGAGTCCTGTCTGTATCATTGGGTTCTCCATAGCCTGCTTGAAGGCCACCAGCAATGAAAAGGAAACTCATCATAAGAAGGGAGCCGATGAGCATCGACTTTCTTCTTCCAAACCGATCTATATATAAAATCGCTGGGAGCGTCAACATCACATTGAGAATATATTGGATGGATGCAGTGACCAATGGGTTTGCAATATCTGCACCTTGCATGATATCTAAAATATGTTAGTAATCTTTCCCATCATTTATGTGCTGGCTACTAACAAACGACGTAGTACATCATGATGTTCATTCCACAGAGCTGAGACCACATTTGGATAGACATTCCCAAGATGACACGCTTCAACATGCGTGGGGCTGCAAGTTGCCTGTAACTGCCAATAGCTTCCTCACGCTCGAATCGAAGGGCTTCCTCAATTTCCTGATATTCAGCGAGAACCTTTGGATGGTTGACATTACCACCGCCGTGAAGGTCTGCGATAACTTTGATGGCTTCCTCCCATCGATCCTGGGATGCCAGCCATCTAGGAGATTTAGGTAAGAAGAACATGCCGAAGAATAGAATGACCGCAGGAACGATTTGAATTCCCCATGGAATGCGGAATGCCGAGGTAGGTTGATTCTGTGGAAATGTATATCAATAAGCTGGGCTTTTCTTATAATGTCATTGAACTTACCGGATTATTTGGGCCACCTCCAATATTCGAAGCGCCATATTGAATGAAATACTGGATGAGAATACCCCAAGTGATAGCCCACTGTTGAAGAGAGACGACTCGACCTCTGATCTCTTTTGGTGCGATTTCCGATTGATAGATGGGGCATATCGCTGAGGCAATACCAACACAGAACCCAGCAATGACTCGACCAACAACTAACATAGCTACATTGACAGAAGCGCATTGAATGCTATATAAAGGCATTAGTTGTGTCTGGGAAATAAGAGAGAGAAACTTACATTGATCCAACGATCCAGAAGATTG
This sequence comes from Monilinia aucupariae, assembly GCA_002162555.1. NCBI lineage: Eukaryota > Fungi > Ascomycota > Leotiomycetes > Helotiales > Sclerotiniaceae > Monilinia > Monilinia aucupariae. Next base: position 6,024,232 of record NGKF01000001.1, read on the forward strand.
ATGCAATTTGTATGCTAGCCCGTCTAGAATATCTGTCGGCGATGAAAGAGGAGGACAAAGCACCAACAAGAGATCCAGCAGGCATAGCACAAGTTATTCCACCTTGACCATAAGATTGAGGATTGTTAAAGTATCTGACGTATGCCTGTGTTCCAAGAACACCAGACATACTGGATATATCAAAGCCGAAAAGACCACCGCCTAGACACGTTACTCATTGTTATTGCCTCGAGGGAAACTACTTACCTATTGCGGCAAAAGCGCAAATAACGTACACATTTGTCGTGTACCACATTGCGACTGAGTGAACGACTCCTCGATAAAAGTAGTGTTGAAGTTTAAAGTATTTTTGAGGTTGTGCTGAAGTTACTAGTTGTTGTGTCGTATGTTAGATCGTTGAACCACGACCTTCTAATTCTTAAATAGCAACGAGATGAAGCTACCTGTGGGGTAAGGTAATTGAATTCGATTAATCAGTGCATGCTGCCGTATTCACCTAGTATTCTGAGTGCCCGCACGTGTTGAATCACATCCTCAAGTTTGATATTGGGCTAATTTAGTGAATGAAAAACCCATGCTCCTCCGAAAAGCGCTAATTCGTTGAAATGCGCCAACATGATATGAGTAGCGTTGATTCGCTCCAGTAGGGAAACGGTTCGAGGGAAGGTACATGATCTAGCCGCATTCACCCATTCGGGTTTAACTACTCCGAGTAATCCAAATTCATACACGAAGTAAATCTGGGGTAATTGCCCGCCGAAAGATTAAATCTCCGCAGCCTTGCAGTACATATTTTGCATGGAATTGGCATTCTAATCTCGGCGTCATACGAGACTATCTACATATACATTGCAGCCAATGCAAGTCGTATCAACTTTACTTCAGCGGATTGAAATCATGAAGCTATATTGGGTAGACCTGACATTAAATACTGCCACCAGGTTTGGTAGATTGGTCTGCAGCAAGTCAGATGATTGATTAAACAAATCAAGTGCTTCATTCGAACTATTCTCTCATCGCTACTCGGTTTCTCAGACCATCACAAACGCCGAAGACGCACCGTTGCGACTCAAGCTACTGGTGAATATCTGCCAACCACAATGCGGGGAGCTGATAGCAGCTCAGGATTATCAGAACGATACGCTATCTACTGCCGCAGGTGAGCTGATATTTTGGGAATGTAGCTTCATGATGTTGATGCCATGCTGTGACAGGTGTGGATCCTTCAGGAAGTGGTGTTATCCAATCGTTTGTCCGACCAGAAGCTGTGTAACACACTGATGTGCTATCCAATGCATGTCGCATTCCTCATGACCCATGAAGAATCCGCCATCTTGTTTTTGAGGCTTTGCTTAGCACATTATATGCGGGGTGAATGATAAGTGGCATGCATCAGGTACTCGGGGAATCAGAATAGCTGCACTAGGTAAGTGGCAATATCATAATCTAGTAGAAATGAGCATAAATTGCCTATATTGGATTGTTGCAGATAGTCAAAAATAATCCAATGCAATGGATCTGGACCAAATACTTGGGTCGAGGTCGTCTGCCTGTGAGGCATGCTTGCAACTGAAGATTATGAACAAAATTCTATAAATGGATTTGAGCCTAAAACAAACTCGTCATTTCGCATATATAAGGCTGAGGTACGATAGTATTTTTCAAGGACGAGGCGACAGCTCCTCAACTATATTCTTTGGTTCTTTCCACGCAAGTGCAACGTATCTAATTATTAACTTGTTTAGCTTGGGTAATCAGAGGAATTGAAGATGAAGACCGACTTTGTATGACTTCCTCTTGCTGCTACTTCACCCTTACTATTTATGAATTGAATAGATGTATACGCCAATGTCTTTCCGACTATGCCTGTGTTAGAGACAGAAACACCGATGACAACGAGACATCACTTACATTTGTCACAAGTTACTACTGCTTTCAGTACGTCTCCAACCTTACCACCGGGGCTGAGGTAAGTGACTTTAGCTAGGTTAGATAACTAAAATTGGATTTGAACTGCATTCATGAGACATTTACCATTCAAATCAGTAGAAACACCAGTGGCATAAAGGCCTCTCGAGGCAACAGCTAGTGAGCCACCTAAGTCCACCATACTAGCAATTGTACCTCCATGAATGATATTTAAACGGTTCTAGAACAAATAAGTAACTGAACGGAGCATATAAATTTAGTAGAGCTTTCTTACAGTGTGTTCTTTCTTGATATCAAGCTCAAAATCCACACGTCCTGGTTCTGCTCCTGTGACTCGAAGCTTTCCAAGGTCAATGTCTCAACAAACAAACAAACAAACGGATTTCATACGGCCTTACATTTTCACCAAAGAGTCTACAGTTGAGAATGTCAGTCAAGATTACTGCAAACACAGGCTATCAAAATGGCCGCAAAAACGAACAAGGTTAATCCATCACAGAGTCATCCAATGCTCCGATAGGCAATCTTCAACTGAGAGATCAATTCCAGATACTACCTGGAAGCCAAACAACCAAAAGCATAGAGGGCTGATTACTTGTGATGAGAGCGAAACGGAAGTGCAAGAAGAAAGAAGCAAGAAATACATGAAAGCAGTACCTCGGCTCAAGTCCTGATGATTCTTGAAACGACTTCAGAACCTGCGAAGGAGGTGATAACATCAGCTAAGCACATTATACGATATATGAGAACCACTCACTGATCTTACAAATCTCAGAGCCGCCATATTGGAAGAGCAATAACGAGGTTGAGGCGTCAATATAGGATAGGTAACGGTATGTCTTGATGTCTTGATGTCTTGAAGTGCTTTACTTTGTACTCCGCTAGCTCCGACGTTCACCGGTGGAGAACCAAGACGTGGTCCAAGCTCAAATTTCTCCACACCAAGCCAGGCTACTTTCCTGCGAGGCTGTACGAGTAGATTTCCTAAATTCCCTACCAGCAATGAGGAATTGATTGTATTTGCGTACAGGAGGGAATCACCATTTCAACATGTCTGTATCAACTCTTGCTTCGTTTGAGTATCTGGAGAGACTGCCAGGTACAACTTTCAGAAGATTGTATCAACAACCTTCCACCTCTTTGGCCATCTTCAGGCGCATGTTACCTCATCTTGCCAAAACTTTTGTGATGGCGTTACTCTATATGCCCAAGCCTCTACCTCTCACAGCTTTGGATCAATGGGTACAACCGAAGAGCAAGAAGTAGGTATGTCCTGGCTGAAAATGTATGATACGTGCTGAACTTTCCCAGGCAAAAAGACCAAGCCCTATCCTTACTATCGCGACTACATATCGTTGATATTACTGCGTTGAGCCGAGAAGACCCTCAGACTGTAGCTCTGACCAAGAGCTTTGGTGCATCATTACGACTGGCACTTACTGGTGGAGGAAGCCATCAATCTTTCGGAGTCCCCTCGTCGGACCTCATTGCGCCAGATATTGATGTGGATTTCTTGGACGTACATGCTCGAATGCAGTGGGAAGGAATCCTACATTACATGGTGAATAGTGCTGGAGCAGGTTCGGGACAAGAGGGGAATGGTCCCGCGAACTCAGTTAAGAGATTGTTGGATGCTGGAAAGCTGATTACAAGAGGGCGAGGGGTAGGCATTACTCAAGCTGGATTCTCATTTCTATTACAAGAAGCCAATGCGCAAGTCTGGACTTTACTTCTTCTATGGATTGAAAACGCCGAGAGTATGGGGATGGATTCTGTCGATGTACTATCCTTCCTCTTCATGCTTGGCTCTCTCGAACTCGGACGTGCATACAGCACCACAACCCTCACAGACGCCCAGCATAACATGCTCGGCAACCTGATTGACTTTGGGCTAATCTACCTTCCCCCTACCGCCCCAACCCAATTCTTCCCAACCCGTCTCGCCACAACGCTCACTTCAGATGCCAGCGCCCTCCGTACCGTA
>NGKF01000001.1:6028167-6061399 GCA_002162555.1 Monilinia aucupariae
AAATCTGCCGCGAGCCAAAAGGGTTTCATAATAATTGAAACCAACTACCGCCTATACGCCTACACGTCATCCCCCCTCCAAATCGCCGTACTCTCCCTCTTCACCAAACTCAACACCCGCTATCCCAACATGGTCAGTGGTCGCATCTCCCGCGATTCCATCCGCACCGCCATATCCCATGGCATCACCTCCGACCAAATAATAACCTACCTATCGACGCACGCGCACCCCCAACTCGTGAAAGCCTCTTCCGCAGCCCACGGAGGACCCGTCTTACCACCCACAGTCGTCGATCAAATCCGTCTCTGGCAGTTGGAAAATGAGAGGATGAAAGCCGTGGCCGGCTTTCTGTTCAAAGATTTCGAGGGCCAAAAGGAGTACGAAGGGTGTGCGAAATATGCCGAGGAGGTGGGAGTGTTGGTTTGGAAAAATGATGCTAAGAGGATGTTTTTCGTGACGAGGGTAGAACAGTTGAGAGATTATATCAAAGCGAGGAAAATAAAATAAGGGGGTTGGGGGTGCTTTCTATTCAATAGAAAAGGAGCTCGGGTATAAGCAACGAAAAGGTTTTAGCATGGGATCGGATAGGATAGGATAGGATAGTACAGGATGCATAGCGAGGCGTTAAAGGTGTTACATAAAATACCGTTCCCATCGATTTTATATATAAAATATACCTCTTTAACTAGGTACGTACTCCTACCATTTTGTACCTACCTATACTTCGGAACCCGTTCAGCCAGCTATCATGTAGTTTCCTCTCCTATATAAATGGAAAGGCAATCAGATAACTTACTCAACCTCTTCGCGGTTGCAGTTGGTTGCATTTGTAGCAAGGTGTATTAATCTTCATATTTTATATATATATATTTTTTTTTTCAAAAATTCAAAATCGTCTGGAATTTATCATCGCATACGTTTATTATTCATAACAGAACCCAACCTGGTGCTCCTTTCCATGAACAGGGGAGGTTCATGCTTGCTTGCTTTCTTTCTGGTTGACTGGCTCACTGGCTGACTGGCTCACTGGCTTAAGCGATTTCCATCCATCCACCATCCATAGTTCTTCATGAGGATCTCATCCCTCTTCCCTTCCCATCCCATCCGATCTCGTCTCGTCTCATTCTACCTCCTCACCTTCTTCCAGGATCCATACTGATGCGAGAATGCAGAGCATCACTTAATGTTAGTTCATGGTGTTCTAGTAACTTCCTCACAAAAATGTCAAAGGGCATCCACATCAAAGACATCAAGGAAACAACCATAATCTGTATATTGCGTCTGCGCTTAGGTATCTCGAACCATCATATCATGCATCATGCATCATGCACATCCCAATTATCCCTCCATCCATTACCTCATGGTCAAAAGAAGACTCGTCGCTCCATCGAAAAATTTGCAAATGCGTAGTAGAAAGCAACGTAAAAGGAAGAGATCTTCGAAAAAGGCTGTACGAATCGGTATCCTAACTAGTGTCTTCAAAGTGAAGAAAATGCAAAAGAGTCGCAGCAGTAGATATCATCGTAGCTTCCGTTATCCATCGTATGAATCCGGCCCATCCCATCTTCAAATACAGTCTAAAAATCCATTTTATGCCTTGAAAGTTCCAAAAAAGAAAAGAGGTACAACTTCTGCTTGCATAGAAACCCCTATCAGATCCATCTGAATCAACCACAAACTACCGTATTTAAAAGCCATTTGTTATCCCATTTTGGCTCGACATGCGTGTGACGTAAAGAGCAAAATGTATTGACTGTCAAAGGCAGGAATTAAGTTAGTGTAGCCAGCATGGCCCTAACCAATTTTGGTGGAGGAGCTATGAAGAATAAGCTGATTAGCTCTCATCCACAAAAAAACATCCATCCCAAATGCTAAGTGACCCACCTCATTCAGGCGACACCTAACGATAGGCATGTTTAGGAACACTGATGCTCATCCTACCTTTTCGGTCCTTCTCGATCCTGACGCCCCCTTCAGGCTCCACGATTCTCTCCCTTCTCACAATGGTGACATCTCTACCATCGTGGATTTCATCTTCGTAAAGTACCAATTGGCTATCGCTATGTCGTGCACCTTCACGACGAAGACGTTCCGCACGACGTAATTCTCGGTTGGCCCGTCGATCAGCCTTGAGAGCTTCCTTCTCGGCTTCGAGGGCCTTAATCTCGGCTCGAATTGCACGTTCATCCTTGCGGTGACTATGAGAGTGTGATAAGGTCATTGCACCGATAGGCTCTGTGCGTTCAATGATTTCGCGCTTTTCGTAGAAAACGCTTTCCTCATCTCGCGAACGAGGGCGACCTTCAAGAATGACAGGATCATAATGGTGGTGGCTGTGATGGCTATGGTGAGAGTACGCACTTCGTGCCGGAGATGGGGAGCGTTCGACAATCTTAGTAGATTCATGGATTTCAACATTTTGTTGAGGTGGAGGTGGTGGCGGTGCGTAGATAATTGGTTGAGGCGGTGGTGCGTATACAACTGATGCAGGAGGTGGTGCCCATTGAGCTGGAGCTGGTGGAGGCGGAGGTGCATAATGTACCGATGGTGGAGGTGGGGGGACATGGTGTACTGCTGGTGGTGGAGGCGGTGGGATAGTAAAGACCTCCGTATGTTCTTCAACTACGGCTCCTGCTTCTGACCTACCACCGGACATCTCGAGTTCTGGAGTAACGAGGTATGTTGTTAGAGTTGTCTCTAGCTCTTTCGTCTCTTTGACTTTGGCTTCTTTTGCAGGATGGGGTTAGGGGACATTTTCATGTAGTGATGAGGGGGGAATGAAAAGCAAATAACACTCACTCTCAGCTGCTTTATAGTCTTCACTCAACTTGATAAGTTCATCAATGTTCTCTTTTCCAAGTGCCTTTTGAATGATGATTGTATCACCCTATATACGTCAGTAATTGGTTGATTGTGAAATGTATATATAAATCACAAACCTCCTCTTCGAAAGGATAATCCAAATCGATGATGGCTTTCTTGCTAACCAGCCTAGCTGGAATTCTCGTCTTGCCCTTCTTAGGGAATTCGCTTCTCACGGATATCGTGGTACCACTATCGGAAGAGCTGATACTCTCACTTCTCACACTCCTTGTAGCGGTTGAACGACTTTCTTTGCTATGACTTCTGTGACTTCTTCTCTCACGACTTCCCCTTCTATCGTGACTTCTCCTCCTTCGTCTGACAATTTCCCTTTCTCTAATTCTTTCGGGGTAAGCTCTGAAGTCTTCATCGCCATAGAAATCCGGTTCCGCAACCTTGATTTCCTCATAATCTCTTTCGGCATATCTTCGAGGTGGTGGCAATCCTCTGGATCTTGGTAATGGGACAGGGGTCAAAGGTGGTGGTCTGACATCTGGGCGTCTGGCAGGAGGTCCATATTCATCCCTCTCCCTTTCCTTCTCCCGTTCTCTTTCATACTTCACCAACGGCTTACGGTCAAATGTATCAAGAGAACTCTGTCTTCTCAAAAATGCTGGTCTGCCACCAGCTCTACGAGGTGGTGGAGAATCATCCCTTTCCCTCTCACGTTCTCTCTCCATTGTAATAATTGTAGATCGTTGTCTCCCGGGTTCTGGTTCTCGTTCTCTTTGAAATCTGGGTGGTTCGTAATAATCTCGTTCTTCATAATGTTCTCGTTCATCCTCGTAAACTCTTGGTCCTCGACGTTCATAAACATCATCATAGGATCTGTCTCGTGTGTGACCAGCTGTTGCTCGAAGAAATCGGTCTTCTCGTTCTTCTCGATCTGTTGCGAAACGGACTCGGTCGCGCTCTGAGGCGAACCGCTCACTATCCCAACGGTTACCCCCGCCGCCGCCACGGCCACCACCATAGCTGCTCAGGACTTCCGAGGAATTACGATAAGGATCTCCCATTCTAGACATGCTTGGTTGGATTTGATCCGATCTGATTTGATTTGACTTCGAAATTCGGAAATAATCAAATGAAAGGGCAAAAATTGAATATGAAAAATCCGAGGAGATGGATGTTCAGCTGAGAGATGTCTTGACCGAAAAGGCTTTGGTTGAAATCGAGTACTCGTACCCCGCTTGATAAAGTGAGTGAGTGATCAAGAAAAGTTGGGTGGGTTTATGATAAACCCAAGCAACAAGTAGTCGTACAAAGTACGGTACTGTAGGACTCGAGTTGCGAGTAAAAAAAAGACGTTGGATTTTCGGAGATGAGCTTTCGAGATTGGGTAAATTTTCACGACTACCAAAAAGGAAAAAAGGAGGCTGGAATGTGGAATAATATGTAGTATAATATGGCCGTGAAGAAGATTTGTGGATATTGTGATCGTTCGAGGATCTTGGGAGTGGGATCCTGGGTGTTGGGTATTGGGTATTGGGTATTGGGAGTTGGAGAGAGAGGGAGAGAGAGAGAGAACGAACGTTGACGGGGTGAAGGGGTGAAGGGGTGAAGGGCACGGCATAAGCTTCGCAAGATCAGGTTAAGCAGGTTGCCAAGTGACGAAGGGTTCAAGGATTCATTCACACATTGTTCGATTCATCTTGCTGCCCAGCTGCCCAAAGGCCAATCAACAAGTCCTCGACACCTTCCTCGAGTACAAGGTAAGTTGCACGCTGCTCTGCGAGTGAAGGGACTCTTTCCATCTACTCGTACCGTCAGTCGTACACGGTCCTGTACGTCCTGTACGTCCTGTACGACGAGTAGACATACTTTTCTCCACGACCGACTAGAGAGGGACGTACGTACCTTGGTGGAGTTTATGTGTTGCTGTGTTGGTCTTGCGTCTGGCGTCTTGGTCTGTTGGTCTGTTGGTCTGTTGGTCTACTCGTAGAATTATACTACTCGTACATGCGAGTAGCATTGATATTAATGGTCTATCGGTACATATAGCACCATGTTGTCTCTTCTCTGCTCTGCTCTGCTCTTCTCCCTTTTTGCGCATTGTGTATCTGATTGGTTGATCTCCTTTCACACGGTTGACATGTTCCTCGTTGGCGCCATTGATCCCGTCAGATTTAGATTCTTCACCGGGTGTGCTTCTCTGGCTTCTTCTGACTTAGCTCTACCTGTTGTACCCTACCTACTCCGTGCTACTGCGACAGGGCGCTTACCGCCCCCTGTGAAGATTCCAATGATATGCTGTACTGGCAAATCTCTACGGAATAACAATCATGTCTTATGTCTCCGGGGTATCTGAGACCGTGTACGGTATCGCTCTGTCCAGAGAGCCCTCGCATTCATGACTACCCAGGCCGGAATGCTTCGGGACTGTCCTTCCAGGAAAAAGAGAGCATCGCGGTAAGTGTTCTAGTCAATCTTCACATTTCAATGCCCCGATTGTTCCAATTTCCTCGAGCACAGTACTGGAATTCAATGCTCACCTTGGTCCGACGATTTTCCGAGGGTGGGGGAACCTTAAGAGAGTACGAGATGCAATGGATCGACCTGCTGTCAAGTTCCAACTGCATTGCCATTCATTACTGTGTGGTGTTGGCATGGATTTCTTGCATCTGGAAGGCTTTGGGGCAATATCCCTCGAACGACGAGTAGCAGTTCTGTTAATATACATACACTGTAGGACATGGAGAAGATACCTGGTGTACCCTTGACTCGGGATTTGGCTTCATCTTTCTATTCATACTAAGTTTAGCATGCAGCGTTCAACATCTTTCCTGCATCAGCAAAATTTTCCGCTTCTCAATATCACCCGACATATCCATCTGTCCACAAGGTGAACAGCCATGGCCCTAGATTCCCCACCTGGATAAATTTGACAGCCACAACATCATCATGGGAGAGTGTTGGAACTTGGCCATGAATCCACGATACTAGTGCTACATACAGTCTACGAGTACAGTACTGTAGAACTTCCCCGCATCTAGAAGGTATCCTGGGAAAGCTTAACGTGCGGTGCTTCAACCAGCAGCGGAATAAGATGTTCCGTCTGCGCTGCAGAGTCGGCAATAACGCAATACTGCAATGCATCTATCTTGTTTGGTCTATACTTTGGAAATGGTTAAATGGTTAATGTAGAGTATCGATGTTGCAGGGGAATGCCTTTGAGAGTCACGATTCTTTGAAATTGTTTATATCTACCCGTTGAACTCTACGAAAGAAACTTTTGCAAGTTAAATTGCCATTATCAGTCTGAGAATAAGTGCAAGGGACATGATCCTTTGAACTCTTATATATATATATCGATTGTTTCTCTCTTAGCATCGCCTACCAAATCTTGCCATTCCGTATTCTGAAAAGGGAAGCTCCTTTTCAACATTCGTGAATATGGCTTCATTGCGCTTCACTATTGTGCTTGCCATCACATCTCTCCTTGCTTCCGTACAGGGGGCGACGCTGGCCCATAGTCAGAAACAATGCTCAGCGACCAATGATTGGCGAGGCTGGGATAAGGTCAAATATGCATTTGTCTTGTGAGAGTGTCCCAAGCCTAAGGCAAGGCCCATTTACTGACTATGTTAGCGGAGACTCATACACACAAACCGGATTTGATACGAAGGGCATTCAACCAACTCCCACCAATCCACTGGGGAATCCCCCATATCCAGGTCAAAGCACCCCCAATTTGATCGAACTAGCCCTAACCTTCATTAGGATACACTTCTAGCAACGGTCCAAACTGGATTGACTACCTCACAGTCAAATACAACAAGTCTGCAGTCTTAACCTACAACTTTGCATATGGCGGAGCAACCGTCAACTCTCATCTCGTTGCTCCTTATAAACCAGAAGTCTCATCCATTGCCGAGCAAATCGAAAATCAATTCTTTCCCAACTACGCTGGGAAACCGGAAACAGCTTCTTGGTCATCTGATAATTCTCTTTTTTCGTTCTTTGACGGTATTAATGATATTGGTAATTCATATTCTCTCGGAGTTCCAGCCACTACAAATCTGAACAAACGAATTATGGCGGTTTATCACGGGTTGGTTGATGAGCTCTACTATATCGGCGCTCGAAATTTTGCATTCTTGAATGTCCCACCGGTCGATAGGAGTCCATTAACGATTGCTAAGGGTGCTGCAGCACAGGCTCAGGAAAAGCTTGACATTGCAGATTGGAATAAACGTCTCGCGGCACTTGCTCAAAGTTTAAAGAAGACTTTCCCTGATGTCAATGTATTCACAGTCGATACACATGCCATCTTCGCCAAAGTTTTGGACAACCCGAAAAGTTTCCCCCAGACCGCTGTGTATAAAAACACAACCGGTTATTGTGCTGCCTATGAGAAGTAAGTTCCAGCTTTCTCAACATTTCGTCGATGATTTGTTCAGCCCACTGACTGAAGTAGCGGTACACTGACACAAGATTATCTTGATCCATCTTGTTCCATATCAGTCAATGAGTACTTTTGGTTGAATTCATTGCATCCAACTCCTCCCATTCATGATGTTCTTGCGCAGGGGGTTGCAAAGGTGTTACAGGCGGGTCCAAATGTCTGCTAGAATATAAATAGGAGGGCTCATGTTCGAGGTCCTATGTTGAGCTTTGAGTATAGTACACTGCCCACGTATGCTATGTTTGCCTCCTGTGCCCGAGAATTCCATAAAGAAGCAAAGAATCTAAGCCGTTTCTCAACTATCAACTCAAACTCATTTGAAAAGCACCTTGATAAACCTAAACACCGTTGCAACTCTGGAAGCTCTGTCTCTTAAAACCCTGCCTTTCACTGGAATTATGGCCTTCCAAGGTATATAGCTCGCACCCGAGGTCTTGAGTCAACATCTTCTCAATGATTGATCGAAATCCACAACTCTTCCGATGATCGTACATTGATCTACATCACGGTCACATCAAAGAAAGCAATCGGATGTGATCCTTAAGCATCACGTTATTTTTGCTCGCCCACACAAAATCCTGCGTTCCCGGAAATTCATCCCTAATTCGTTTTCGTGTACTGTATGTAGCTCACCACTTACTCTCGCTGTGGGATGAGAGCATTTTCCATCACGTGTGACGGGACCCCATGACTCGATTGAGTTTAGCGAGTCTTATCTCGCACGCTTATCGGACCCCTCCCCTCTTATCCACTTCTTCCAAAGCTTTCACAATTTTGCACTAAACGGCTATTGCTGAAGCCCTCGGTCATATAACCTTAAGCGGGAAGAGCTAGGATTCATCCACCCAATATCCATTCATATCCATTCATATCCATCCGCTCCATGCCACAGTCTCAGACACACAAGTCTTCAGAAAATGTAATGAGAATAGCCGTTGCAAGAAAGTTTAGATGAGTTGAGCTGTCGTGTCTTGACCCGATTGATACACCAAGTCCCGCTCACGCACAGGTACCTTACATTCAGTGGAGATAAGTCATCGAAGATATATATTTGAGGCGGGAAGTCCCCCACGATGATATTTCCCTCTACATATCATTTCTCTTGCTCTTTCTTTCTTCTCTTTCCCCTTTCCCCTTTCCCCCCGCCCCCTCCCCTTTCCCCAAATAATCTAATTCGGTTTCATCATTGACGAGAGGTTTCACCAGCTTCAATTGGATATCTTACATTACTTCTTCTTTTCTTCTTCTTTTCTCTTCTCTTCTCTTCTCTTCTACTGTACTTACTTCCAACGGTCTTCCCCATGTTCGGAATGGCTACCAGCAGGCTTCAATCCCTGGCACATCACTTCTCCGCTACTTCTCCACTACCGCATCCATTCGATCCCCTCTCCAATGCCGAGATTGAGAGAGCTGCTCAAGTCATCCGAACGGAAAAGGGCCCTGTGCATTACAATGCCATCACCTTGTATGAACCGCGCAAAAAGGACATGATGAGATGGCTCGAGACACCAGAAATTTCCCCCAGACCAAAGAGAATAGCAGATGTGGTGGTTATTGCGCCGGGTGGTAAGGTCTATGATGGCCTGGTTGATCTGGCAGAAAGAAGAGTGGTAAAGTGGGAAAAGATTGATGGTGTACAACCTTTGGTATGTTTGCATTTTATGTTCAGGATCTTTGTGGAAGAATCTAGTTAAAAATGGTTGAAACTAACCAAGAAAAAATCCAGATCACCATGGAAGATCTCCAAACTGTTGAGCATGTCGTTCGAAAAGATCCCAAGGTAATTGAGCAGTGTTTTTTGAGTGGTATTCCGGAGGAAGATATGCACAAGGTGTATTGCGATCGTAAGTCTCCTTGAGTTTTTCCTCGTCTAGTCCCCTGATGCTAAGCGATGATAGCATGGACCATTGGCTATGACCACCGATTCGGTAACAGTGCCCGTTTACAACAAGCGCTTATGTACTACCGACCTCACGTCGATGATTCCCAATACTCTTTCCCCCTCGATTTCTGTCCCATCTTCGATGCCGAACAACAAAAGGTTATCCACATCGACATCCCGGATGTTCGACGACCAGTCAACAAGGCACCACCCAACAATTATCACCCAGCGAGTATAGAGAAAGAAGGAGGATACCGAAAGGATATGACCCCGATCAACATTACACAACCATCTGGCGTATCATTCAAGGTAGAGGGTCGGGAGATTGATTGGCAAAATTGGAAGTTTCATGTTGGATTCAATTACAAGGAGGGAATTGTCCTCAACAACATTACATACAACGACAAGGGCAATGTCAGACCACTCTTCTACAGACTCTCTCTCGCAGAAATGGTCGTTCCATACGGTAATCCCGAGCATCCTCATCAACGCAAACACGCTTTTGATCTGGGAGAGTATGGAGGAGGATACATGACCAATAGTCTCACTCTCGGCTGCGACTGCAAAGGCGCAATTCACTACATGGTATAGTTTTGACTCATTCCAACAAGAAGCATGCCCAACCAGTTCTTTCTAACAAACTTAGGACGCCGCGTTTGTCAATCGCGCCGGTGAAAGCACGACCATCAAAAATGCCATCTGCATCCACGAAGAAGATGCCGGCATCCTCTTCAAACACACCGATTTCCGCGACGAATCCGTCATTGTAACACGAGGACGCAAATTAATCGTCTCCCACATCTTCACGGCCGCCAACTACGAGTACTGCATCTACTGGATCTTCCACCAAGATGGCACCATCCAACTCGAGATCAAACTCACCGGCATCCTGAACACCTACCCTATGAACCCCGGCGAAGATACCAAAGGCTGGGGCACCGAAGTCTACCCCGGCGTCAACGCGCACAACCATCAACACCTCTTCTGTCTGCGCATCGACCCCAACATTGACGGCCCCAACAACACCATCATCCAATCCGACGCCACCCCGGGCCCCGGTGAAGTCGGCTCCGGTGAAAACCCCCACGGCAACGCCTTCTACGCCAAGAAAACCGAATACACCACCGTCCAAGAATCCATCAGCGACTACGACGGCGCCACGTCTCGCACCTGGGACATGATCAACCCCAACAAGCTGAACCCACACTCCCACCAACCCGTCGCCTACAAGCTCGTCAGCCGCGATGTCCCCACGCTGCTCCCAAAGGAAGGCTCCCTAGTATGGAAGCGCGCAGGATTCGCCCGTCACGCCGTCCACGTGACGCCGTACTCCGACGATCAGCTGCACCCAGCTGGTCGACACGTACCGCAGACGTCGGGGGAGCCCAGCGTTGGACTCCCAGAGTGGATCGCTGACGGCGAGGCCTCGATTCGAAATACGGATGTGGTGCTCTGGCACACGTTTGGCGTGACGCATTTCCCTAGTCCCGAGGACTTTCCCATCATGCCGGCGGAACCTATGACGGTGTTGTTGCGGCCAAGAAATTTCTTCGCGCGGAATCCGGCGTTGGATGTGCGACCGAGTTATTGTAGCACGCCGAGTAGTGTGGCGGCGAGTAAGGATGGGGTGGTGCGGAGCGTGTTGAATTTGACGGATGGGGAGAGTCGGTTGGTGGATGTGAAAAGGTGTTATAATTGAATGACGGGTTCTTAGTGGGTGGTTTTTGGGGAGGTGGGGGTGGTAATTGAAGACGAGAGAGAGATTGGAGGGTCTTTATGTACGGCGTATTGTATGTGGCTTGTATTCTAGCTTTATGAGCAAATTTTAATTGTCTGATATTCAACCTGATAATATTCTCACATCTACTCGTTCGTATTTGTCAAACATTGCCACCTTGTGACCTTAATTTAGATGCGGAGAACGGTGAGATATAGTTAGTCATGTGGCGAGATGAACATTGAAATATACTGTATAGCACTCAGGGTTCCCATATTTTCTGGGATGATACGTATGTATTGTGACATCTAATGTCCATACTTTCCATGCCTCCCATCCTTCTATCATGCAACACAGAGAACCGTGAATGAGTTTGATTCATCAAGAGCATTCTCTCTACGAGAGACTCTGATAGAGACGGGATGAAAATGGTAAGAAAAATACAAATATAAATTATCTCCATCTCCGGGAGGACGAGTCGTCACACGATCAAGAAGTACCTATCTATCCTTGACTCGATTTTCTCTGTACTACAAATCTGCGCGGTGTCATGATGGAGGGTAGTACGTTGAAATAACCGCCATGCAGAAACTATGTTGCATTTTAGGTCCAAGGGCTCTGAGGAAAGAAATGTGCATATGGAGTTTCCATCTTGGATTGTTGTTTCAAACATATGTTCGGCATTGGGAACCAAAAAAAAAGCATAGCGTAGAGAAAACAGCCGGCGGATTATGCAGAGGCCTGGTATGAAAAAAAAAACACAGACAGCATTCGCAATAATTTTTATCAACTCGAATTTGTGAATGTATCAGAAAACCTGCAATTGTCAATCTTCACCATACCCCTTTATCCATCTCAGCGCCAATTTGAAAAGAGAGTACCAGGTGCTCCCATTCTCCCAAACTCTGGAATATGCGTCTATCCCAAACCCTACACGCCCGGTAAAACAACCCCTCAATATTTATGTCTTGTAAAAGTACCCAGTCACTAGACTAATTATGCATCAACCCCTGAACTTTTTCCCACATCCTCAGGGGAAGAAGGAATCTTGGATGGGGCTGATGATTTTGCTCCCCATGCCCAGGGTAACCAATTCCCACTGGAAGTCCTCTCCGCCATTCTTTTTGCATTTCCAACATCTTCGGTTCCACTATCTGCATCGATCTTTTCGAAATCAGGCTCACTCTTTCTTGAGGTCATTCCGCTTGCAGAGCTTTTTGGCCGATCAAGGTTATCATCTTCGCTGCTCGTGCCATCGAAAGACATACTAGAAATATTTCTCGGGACACGTTTTTCATCTTGTAATGATTGCGCTTCTTTATCCAATGCAGAAAGAAGTATGGAAAGACGTTCACGCTGCGCTTGGATGAAGGTTATACGTTCAATCCCAGATACATTAGGAGGTATCAACATTCCACTATTCGACAGTCCTCTACCTCCAGATCCACCGGCAGCAGCGTTGGATGATGTAGCAGCGGATACTGCCGAGGCAAGGAGGGAGTAAAAGTCAGCTGCTGTGCTAGTAGCCCCCCCGATCGGATTTGATGGGAATGAAGGTCTAGCAGATGGCAGATTGAAGCGTGCCATGAGACCTTGCGTATAGGTATAGGTTGTAGGTGTTGACGGTGGTGTGGGTTCCTTGGGTGGAAGACCAAATACATGTTGTCTAATAATTTCTATAGCCTGCTTGAGATATGTGACCCCTGCAGCTTTCGCGCGTTCATGGGCAGAAGCTATGAAATCGTCAATAGCGAGCTCATTGTTGTGAAGCCATGGATGAACATGAGTTTGGTAGAGGATCCTTGCGCCTTGAGTTTGGGGAAGGATGAGATAGAGGAGAAAACCGAGTCGAAACCAGGAATAAAATGGTATCCTAAGAAGAATGTACTGTTAGATGGAATTTTTGCACATGTCATTCGAGAGATAAGAGACGTCTGCGAACCAAACCAATATGAATCCGACCCAAGATTCAGCAAACAAAGCGATCGCAAGAACCACCCAGTACATCAGCCATGGTGTTAGTAATGCTGGATCCGAGGTCTTGAGAGCTTTGTAGGATGCGAAAAGCGGAAAAAGGAATGTAGGAATAGAGCTGAAGAGATTATTAGCATAATTCTCCCCATCGCATATGGTTGTTCGTTCTCAATCAATAACACTTCTTTCGAAGCGGGGCGGGGTACTGATTGTACTTACGATAAGAGCCTTGCGAATGTATCAAACATGATGACTTTCTTGGCTCCAAAAGTAAGATGCTACCTAGATATACTAGGTAATCATACACAATCCTGACACTGATCAGCAAAAAGGAAGACGTATGCACTGTATTTGAGTATGTATCGACGGTGAGGGTGTAGGTTGATGAAGTGAAGAAGGAGGAGGAGGAGAAGGAGGAGGAGGAGGAGAAGGAGGAGAAGAAGGAGGAGAAGAAGAAGATGATGATGATGATGAAGGGGGGAATGTACCCGAGTAACCTTGTGATGAAGAGAATAAAAATGGTGATGGATGATCGACTCGAGGAGCTACAGGGAGGGAAGAAGCTCTAGGATTCCTTAGTATGTTTCTCACAGTTATGGGGGATCAGCTGCCTATCTATGGGATTGCTTACAGGATGGATGGGGAAAGAAAATGGAAAACTAAAAGGAATGTTATAGCAAATAACCAATTGAGGTAATAATACGAAACATTCACTAGCTAGATACTTAAATATTCATTAAGTTTATTGATTGGTTTGTCACCACTCACCAGCCATTCGTAAACCAGTTCTACAGCCAGTTCTACAGCCAGTTCTACAGCCAGTTCTACAGCCAGTTCTACAACCTTACATCTTAGGCAACATCGATGCATGTGACCCAGCCTTATAGTACTTTGTACGAACTGGGAAGTGTCCGAGCCTCCGATCCCCACAGTTGGAAATAGGAGTACAAAGTATGGGGTAATAGACAAGAAAAGGTTAGATAGGTCATGGGGTGATTAATCTGCTGTTCAACGTCCAGTCCCAAGGAAAAGGAAGCGCATCTTGGTGAAATTGATTACTTCCTGCACGGTCAAGACTGCTGTATGGGATGGGATGGCTGGGCTGCATGAGCTGATGATGATTAACTCAATGTCATCTCATATGCATATGGGCTCCCAACAGAATCTTGGAAATCTTATATAAGGACCAAGAGGTCGTGTCGTGTCGTGTCGTGTCGCGCCTTCTACAAGTACAAGTAGTAGCTTGCATCATCTCTTTCCTCAACTAAACAAAACAACTAAACTCTCCCAGCTGCCACCTTCAGACACCCTTCTTCATCTTCATCGTACACCACCGAGTCAATATCTCATCTACTCGACTCTTTCATCCCTCCCTATTAATATTAACAACCTTAACCGTCAGTATGTGTATCGTTTTGGCAACTACGGCACATCCTTCCTATGCACTTCTCATTCTGGACAATCGAGATGAATTCATTCTCCGTCCCACCAGCAATCCCCACTGGTGGTCTTCCCATCACCAAGAAATATTATCAAGTCGAGACCTACAACGCGCCGAGCAAGGAACATGGCTGGGGATTACGAAAACAGGTAATTTTGCAGTTCTCACAAATTATCGCGAGACAGATACCCACGATAAGGATCATCCTGTGCAAGGAACACGGAGTAGAGGTGGTATGGTCACGGCTTGGTTAACGGCAGAAAATGAGGAGAGTACCAAACAGTTTGTACACAGGTTATTGGATGGTGAGGGTGTAAAAGGTGTTGGGGGCTTCTCGTTGGTATGCGGAAAATTGCGAAGACAACGGTCCTCTGATGACCAAATAGAGCCTCTGGCAATCATTTCGAATAGAAGTGGAAGCCCAGACGATGTCCCATGGGTGGCGGCCAGGAGAGGCGAGGTTTATGGCTTAAGCAATACTTCATACGATGATCCCATAACCTGGCCCAAGGTCGAGTCTGGCAAGAAAAAGGTATTGGAGGCGGTAGAAGAAGCTGCGCGAAACGGCCTTGGAGAAGATGAGTTGGTCGAGAAATTGTACGCCATTCTAGATATTGATACGCTCCCCAAGCAAGATGACAGCCAAGATTTCGAGGAGTATATCTACCATCTTCGAAAATCAATCTTCATACCTACAATTGGTCATGCAGTTCCACCTCCGGAGATTCCCAATGCAGATGAAATTTCAGCTGCTGTCAGAAAGGCATCATCATCATCATCGGAAGAGAAGGAGGAGCAGATCAAAGATAAAGAGGAACAAAGGCCAACCCCCGAAAACAACAATGTTATTTCTGGCGTCTACGGTACACAGAGGCAAACCATTATCCTCGTAAACTGGGAAGGACATGTCACGTTTGTAGAGCGTTCATTGTTCGATGAACACGGCAATCCGATAGAAAGGGGTCAGGCTGATGTGAAGTTTGAGTTCAACATTGAGGGATGGAATGGGGGAAAGTAAAGAAAGCGAGGAATGAGGAATGAGGGACGAGGGACGAGAGATGAAGTATACCCGCACTCAGTGCTGTAGCTTGCTAATAGGATAATAGACGACAAAATCCAATAGTGATTTATGTCTAAATGATGAATTTGAGTGCCAAGGGCACGTTTACAAAAGTAGGATTGGTGATGGCATCAATTTATATACAACATTCTCTGGCAAAGTCTCTAAATCATTTTATCCTGAAAGTTTCTTCTTATATCTCTTTCCAAGTTTCAGATAATAAATGGTATTACTGTCTAGTTTTACTCCTCTAACTTGTGTAATCCAGGAGGTAAGTGAGTAGTTAATCATATTCTGGTCAAGTAAATTAATCTACTACAGCTGTCCATGCAATATGTTGATGTCTATAGCAGTCACAATCTACTGAAGGTCACATGCTTTCCTTCATATGGAAGGTTTGGATAAACGACACAAAACATGATGTTATATAGTTCCTTCCCCATCTCATCTCATTTCATTTTAACCCGTCTTCCAAACGATGGCACATGTTTTGTAACTTCACTGATGAAAGGAAGATTCAATGTTCTATGAATGGCATCGAATTTCTGCAATCTGGTTTTGCCAATCACAGATGTCTCGGCGGCGACAACACCCTCGAGGGTATGATAGTTAGCTTCTTGTTGAGGAGAAATCTATTGGCCTGGCAAATTTTTCAAAAAGCTTTGAGTCTTTCCCACCTCTGTTATCATCTTCCATTTCGATCTTTGATGGTTGTTTGCTTGACCAAGGAACTGCAATCAATATCTTGGAGTGCGACTTGTCACTCAGTCTATCAAGAGGCTCTCAGGTATATTTGCTACCTTTGAGCTAGAGGAAAACAAATTATTCTGGTAAGATTGACATCTCCTTCCTCACAATCGTTTTGAATAGACCGATCCTGAAGAAGCAGTATTTAAATCATCCCCAGAACATGATCAACAGAGCTATCAATTTGGTCTGGATCCATGGTATCTTGTTTCATAATCAGAAACAGCATCTTTCATTGGTCTTCATGTCACTTCAAGGTCTTGGATCTGATTTGTTACGCCACCATGAATCTTTTCAAAGTTATATACTAATCATTTATATCATTCCTAGAAAGCAAACAATAAATCATGGCCAACCTCAATCGCCAACCCATCACTCCTCTTGAGTCACTCTCACGGAGTCTCATGACAGAAGAGACAGATCCTTACGGCTCAATAACCTCTTCTGTTCACCGAAGCGAGACCCCGATCATTGACACACTCTCAGAATATCCAGTAAAAGGTTTACCTGTTATTGTCAAGAACCCCGTTCGCGATCCTCCGATCTCTCGTGTTACACCTTCCTCTGCTCGTAATTTTAGCAACTTACCTCGCCCAGTGTCATCCTTGCGTACCGACGTCAAAAATTCACCAGGCCCAGGCTCATATTCTCGTCACCGTCTCGGAAGTCAACCTGTGGAGCACGCTTCGTCCTCTAGTGCCCAATCCAACAATACTAAAGATGCCTCGTCAAATGATCGTCTGATCTTTGGTCCATCCTTGCGTTCTAATTACAAGGGGGAAACCACAGCTTCTACCGCACGTAGGATCCCCCCAGGTTCACTCGTTCCGGCTTTATCCTCGCTTCCTCGCACCGATAATGCTAAATCCCCCAGATCACAGCCCTCTCCTAAGAAATCCTCAGCTCCAGCTCCGTCAAGACGCGGTCAGCGTGGCAATCTACCCTCTTCACTTTCATCTCCAAACATCAACAATCTGTCAATCTCCAATGAGAACATCCCACCAATTCCGTTTGCTCCAAAGAGTGAATTGCACGAAAGGATTTTGCATGGGTCTACGGTTCATAATAATTACTACCCGCAC
This sequence comes from Monilinia aucupariae, assembly GCA_002162555.1. NCBI lineage: Eukaryota > Fungi > Ascomycota > Leotiomycetes > Helotiales > Sclerotiniaceae > Monilinia > Monilinia aucupariae. Next base: position 6,045,338 of record NGKF01000001.1, read on the forward strand.
CCGCTCTATAGCAACCCTACCGTTGCTAGTTCACCCTTAACTGCATCTGCGTCCAGCACTGACATCAGTCAACCACGTTCCAGAAATCAAAGAAATACGGAGCGCGAAATCTCGAGGATTCCAAGTCCAACGTCTGGTTCTAGATCTAGAACCTTCAGTCGTCGTCATCTGTTAACCCCCGTGAGAAGAGTCATCGAGAAGGGAGAAGAAAGCCAGGCCAGGCGAAATATTCCGGCAGCTTGGAGATTGCCGCAAGTTCACCCAGCTATGACATCTCCGGTACCTGATCTGAATCCTGTTCCAGTGCCAGTAACGACCCCGGAGCCGCAACTGAAATCAGCTTCTCTTCCAAAGTCAAGGACATTTGGCGTCTTCGCTACAATCAAGAACTCATCTTCTATTCAATGGCTCAATAGCAACCGCTCAGCCTCGAATCCTAATCGTGCTACCGAGCCGATTATTTCGACAACCAAATATTCCCCAATTCCAGAATTTACAACAAATACTCTCCAGATTCATACTGCTCAACCTTCAGCTTACTGGTGCGGTCGATTTCAAGCTGTATGTGACAAGTTCCAGACGGAAGATTTCAATATTTGTGTTTCTGGTCCCCTTCTCTATCCAAATGGAGGCCATTTCGAGCGTGAAAGTCCCGTCTCTCAATACAAGCCCGGCGATGAAACAATTCCAGAAACTAGTACTCCACTCAAGTCCGATTCGCCTGCTCTACTTCTTGATAAATCCCGCAAGAAGACACCGGCAAAATCAAGCAAAACCGTTCTTAAATTTTCAACTACATCAAATTCTCTCGAAGATTTTGACAAAAGAGCTCTGAAAGTCATGGTAATCCTCGCATCATTGTGCTGTACAGGTCCAGCCAAGAAAAGCTTTAGAGAATGGCAAGTTCAATATGCAACAGCAATCAAGAATAAAGCTTTGATGCCTAAGAATGATCCTGATGATAGGGGATTCTTTGGGAGAGTGGGAAGAGTTATCAGTGATGGTGTGACTGGGAACAAGAATGGCACGAATGGAAGAGCAACTGGGATGGGAAAGCGCAGCGCGTTTGGACTGAGGAGGAGCGGCAGAAGTGCCGCGGGTGATAACTAATCGTTCTACCTATTTTGAGGATCAAAACTTGGATGTATTGAGAGCAAGGTATGTTAAGTTGGAGGACTAATATGCTTAATATTTCAGCTTTGGAGGGTTTAAAGGGAACTTTGAGGTTATGAGGATATGAGGATATTGATGATTGAATGATAATGGCACTTTTACGAATACATACGGAAATAACAGGTGATCGAATGCATATGGTATTTCGGGAGGTGCGAAGCTTATCAGAGATGCGATAAAATCCGATACAATACGATGTGACAGGAGAATACGATGGCATGAAAATCGCACGATGCATTACGAAATTGTTCTTCTCAGTACAAGTTGGGGGGGGAGATAGATTGCGAGATAATATGTCTAGAGCAGCTAGGGCTAACGATTTCTTAGGGGGGGTGGGTGGAGAAGAAGAAGAAGAAGAGCAACAGCAACAGCAACAGCCACAGTACAATAATAATAACAGTAAGATAATTTGACCATTTCAAACGCAGTTCTATCGACAATCTTCTTGTCTTTTCTTTGAAGGTTTCCAGGCAGATTGACAGGTCTTTTACGAACCAACTATCATTTATCTAGCCCCAGTTGAAATTCTTTCAGGCGTATAATTCTAGATGAAAAACCTTCTGGAACGAGATACTCTATCTCGTCCATCTTCCGCTGCACTCTTTTCTCCCTTCGCTTCTGGGTTGCGCTTTTCTTTTCTTTTTCTTTTCTTTTCCTCATCGCCATTCCCGTTCTGAGTGTGTCACGCGTTATCTCAAGCCTTTCTAAGGACGTGCTGGCTGCGTACTTGGGCGTACGTACTTGAGTTGAGTATGGTTCTCGTGAGTACGTTGTTCATTGTTCTGTGGATCGATCCTCTTGGAGAGATGCGTAGTATTCCCTAAAGCGTTCCATAAAGCCTTCTCCGCCACCTCTTCTTTTTCTTCTTCTCTGTATGATGAGTACGAGTGGTTGATTAAGTAAGCTCTGTGGGTCAATTTTTTTCTTCTTTTGGCTTGGGTTTGGGGGGGAGGGGCGGGGTTGTTATGGTTTATTGATGTTGATTTTGATGTTGATGGTTTTGGTGTTTCTCTCTTTCTTGGGGAGCGGGAGGTGGGAGGTGGGAGAAGGGGGATGATTTTTTTTCTTGCATTGTTGTGCTTTCATTGCTTGATTACTATCTTTTGGGGATGTATTTTATTTTATTTTGCTTTACTTTATTTTATTGTATTATATTTTGTTGCCAAGATGCGCGCGTCGAGGTAATGATACGATATTCGTCTGAACTTGCAGCGAGGGTTCGATATCTCTTCAAGTGGGCCCTTGTTGTTCAAAAGCACTTGACGCTCTGGAGCTGTTACATTTATTTGCTCATTTTCTGAGGTCAATCGGGATCTATCTTCTGGGAGAGATTTCTTTCTTTATACTAGGAAGTTGAAGATGAAGTTTTTTGTTTTACAGTGTGAGATCCTATCTAGATCGCGATCCGATGGAATTTAGAAGTTGAGGAGTTTTTTCAAGCCTGATGACGAGGGGGGGAGGGGAGGGGAGGGGTTTGGTTGTTTTTGGGCGTTCTTTGATGGTGACTGTGGGTTTTGAAGTGGAGATGGGCGTTGGATATTGTGTGTGAGAATTTTGGATTGTTGGATTTTTGGACTGATGGATATGAAGCTTTGTGGTAATATGAACGATAGAATTTGCTCTGCTCTACCCCACTCTCACATTCCTACGTGAAGAATCCAAACCTAACTGCTGAGTTTCGTCTCGGTTAATGGAACTCGAGTAGAATGGGCAGTTTTTGGGATAGTATCACACATCGACGACCCGACCATGCGATTTCACAAATGAAAAGGAGGGGAGTCGTTTGATGCTCGACATCCGATATTGCGGAGCATTATAGAGAGAGAGCTGGTACCAGCGACTTTGGATCTCGTTTGCGTCTCGGATGCGTCTCGGGTGCTGGCGGCGGAATCCTTCCTGTGCGCTCGCTCACATGCTAATGTGTGGGGTACTCTCATCTTTCGTGTGCTCAGTCATTTCTCACGCTCTAGGATGAGTCTTTTCGTAGCTAGCGTCGTGGCTGCGTCTGTGAGGTGGGAAGTTTATTTACTACGCAAATTATGGCTTTGCGTGGGCTTCCTCATTCATGCTGTTTCGTGTGCGCAGGGGTTTGAGATGGACTTTACAGCATATGTAGATGGTTTGTTCAGTATAATAGAGCTTTGTATTGTTGGCAGGTGGATTGTACTATGTGAAAAAATGCTTCGACTTCTGCTTCTGTACCTGTACCTGTGCCTCTGTTGCTTTTGCTGCATTTATGATTGCTTTCCTGCACTGCATGTGGTTTACTAACTGCTATTGTCTCTACTGTATCCACGTCCTGTCGTCATCAGCTCTTTCATATTATATACAAAAAAATGTAGTATGCTGATTGGAATTCAGGCTGGCATAGCAGAGGTAGGGCAGAAGGTATCGCCGTATCACCTATACCAGGACGCACTTAAAGTAGAATGTTACCACACCTGTTGGTGGATTTTGATGAATGTATTCTTCAACGTTAATTTCTTGATAGTCGAATACCGAATAGTGTTGATTATATCATATCGCGTTCACAATAAACACGTCTCGCCAATTTGGCAGTGGTCAAACGCTCCTCGGATATAATCATAGCCTCTGGAAACCACTCTGGAATAGCAAGTCCACCTTCGGCATGATCATGAGAAAGGATCATCTCCGCCAATGCCTTCCCAGATAGCCAAGCATGAACCATGCCCTCCCCAGAGAAAGCTGCTGCTGCCCATTCAGCCCCCTTTGTTGTTTTTGCGGTCGTCGATTTTCTCCCCGTTAAAGATTCGGGAAGTTTGCCTACCCATGGTAAACCGTCGGTGCTAAATCCCATATTTCCAGTCCACATGGATTTTACGGCTGCTCCTTGTACCGCTCCCCAATTCTCGGGTCCAAAGATGGCTCCTAAAGCACCGCGTAGGTGGATGTCGGCATACATATCTAGCTTTGAATCTGTACCGACACCCATCGCATAGATTCCACCACCTTGAGACTGAGCAAAGCTACCTCCCATCATCATTTCACCATCAGACGCCGAGCCAATGGGAAGCTGAGTCAAATAATCGTATCCACGATCATAGTTGAAAATCCAAGAGTGATCACTCTGGTGTTTAAATTTGTCTCCTGGTGGTTGTGCCGACATTTGGCCTACGATTGGAAAGATATATCCCTTTATGCCAGGAACGAGGTGGCCGATATGAGCATTGGTACAGTGGATCACATGTTTGGCCTTGATTATGCCTCGAGGTGTGATGACTTCGAAACCGTCTTGGCCCGTACAAATTTCAGACACCCCAGTGTTTGTTTCAAGCAGGAAGTTTGAACCGAATTGTTTCCGTAGGTGTGCCAGAATGCCGGTGACAAACCTGTAGGGCCAAATTGCACCTGCGGGACCAGTCACCGCTCCGGCAGCATTGGGTATGCCGTATTCCTTTCAGCAAGTTAGGAGCATAATCTGCATGGATTGCAGGCTCACCCGCCTTGGCCAATTCATCGGCTTCAATAAAACCCCATCCTTGGGAATCCTCCGGCATATCGGCCATGAAAATCTCTATAGATTTTCGCATCTCTGCCCAAGCATCTGGGTGGAAATATACACTCAAGAAACTCACCTTGCGCACCTGTGTCTCTTCAGTCAACCCCAGACTTTCTGCGCTCTTGAGCAACGCCTCAAGATGCGAAATGCGAAATTTATGAACCTTGATCGCCGCCTCTCTCCCCAGCCGTTCTTTCATCTCGCCATACTCCTCGCCCGTCTCCAGAATGTGCCCACCGTTTCTCCCCGTGGCACCGCTACAACCATCTCGAGCCTCCAGCATGACGACCTTCGGGTCAGGTGAGGGCTGGTCACCTGACGACGCGGGATTTTCGAACCCTTCTAACAAAGCTTGTGCGACGGCGACTCCTGTAATTCCCGAACCAATGATGACATGATCTGTGAATGCTGGAAGGTGTTCTGACTGTGCGCGTGCAACCTCAGGATGTGGCTCTTTCATCCAAAATGACTTGGTCGTATGGGCTGCATCTGGAATTCCGGGATCGGCGAATGCGCGGTCCAGAGCTTCCTGTCTTGCTTCTTGTGCTATGTACGGACTGTGAAACTGTTGGACGACGAACGACATGGTCCTCTCTCTCTCTGTGGATTGCAGGGTGAATGTGTAGTTTGTGGGGGCGACGTCGAGGGAAGTTTCGATGTTCATCCCACAGATCTATTGTTTTCGAAAAGCTTCAGTTGAACAGCCCTACCGACAACACAGTGCGGTAAACTTACCAATCAGGAAAGTCTATGCGATAGGCTAATTCCTTTGCCACTGATCTTTTCTGGGATAACCTCAAGGTTACGATTGGGTACGATTGGGTACGATTAGTTACTGTGAGGGGCTGTTTCAACTTGGACATTTTTCGCAGAAGCCTAAGAATAATCCAACATGTTGAGGTTTTGCGCACTTTTTCCCAAAAATTATCACGAAATAATACGTTTGAATACGAGTACAAGCAAGGGTGTTTCTCGTAGTAGATTTGCACCTTAACCAAGCATAGTATCGTAGAAACTACTCGTATACTACTCTGAGTAGTTACTCCAAATAATCTTTGAAAGTTTCCAACACGTCAAGAAGATTTTGAAAACATACATTATTAGGCCTCAGAAAGGAACGAACAATGACGACTCCATGAACCTCATACCATTCACGTCCATCATCGGCTGATTCCACGAATGCCTCAAGTCCCATTTCGTCGGCGAGCTTGCAACCCCCATTGCACCATTAAAACCACCTGCTCCTTGACGACGATGCTCTGGATCTACGAAGCAGTAGTTCGGGACTGAAGTTGGCAAGATAGATTCGCAAGGGCTCGGTGGGTATGGGGGTATATTATATAAACGAGGGGGGGAGAAGGAGGTATTCCTACGCAAGTGTGGACGGTCCATAACCAGAGGGCGAACCTTAAAGAACTCCTGAGTCCTCAAGTATACGATCGGAAATGGTCTTCAGTGGACCTATTTGCCATTCACAAATCGGGTCAGCAGCCGCAAGATTCTTGGAATTCGTGAGGGAAAAACGTATCTGAATGGATTTGTTTCATGAATAGGTCACTCAGCGCCACTAATTGCCTTGCCTCCATTCTTTACTGCGAACCGGTGGCTGTTTGGAGTGCCTGTGTGCCAAGCCCATCGTCGTTCAGCACACTCGATGTTGGAAGCTTTGAGAACTCCCCAGAGAGTGTTTAATGGTGCTGCAAAAGTTCTATGCCCGACCGTTACCACTTCTGAAAAATCGGCCACGTTGGTTATGGCTGAAAGTTGGAGAGGCATTTTTGATTGGGTAGCTTGTGTTGAAAAACTGATACGTTTCTTGGTGTTGAGTGTATTAGGGCTCGAGAGTTTGTGTCTGTAATATTCCCCTTAGACAGCCAAGGACATTGCAATTGGAATTCTTGTGCTATTCAAGTATTAGAGTAGAGTCGCTGGTTCTTTTATATCGTAGAACGGATGGCCCTCCGGCATAAACATAGCCCGACAGCAACAAAGTAGGTGAATCGAGGTGCATACTTCGTATGTAGGGATGGGTATTTGAGGAGCTCTCAAGAATAAATCACATGTTTAAATCACGCGTTAGACATTCTTGTATTCTTAAGATTTGACAATCAAATTGCTGAAAGCTACGTTCATTGCAGCTGTGTACTCTAGTCTTCCCACTCAGGCTCTATCAGCACTGGCGAAAATCCAATTCCCCCTTGCTAAGCTCCAAGTTTCTAAAGCTCCACCAGTGCTCCAAAATCCGCTGTAAGTTGGTCTTTGTACGTGGATTTCGAGTGCCATTACGCTCCCATTGAACATTATAAAGGGAAGTACTGCCAGAGCAAAAAAGCGATTGTCTAGTTGCATCGAGCCATTGATCTGTAAAGTATTGATTTGATATACTCTCCCTGCTGGTGCAATCTCCTCAATAGTGTATCGAATTACATCAGTTGTCGGTGTTGTTAGTTCGAAAATCAGTCTTACGAAATTCTCTTCGTCTTGCTCCAGGAAGCGCATAGTAAGGGATGGTAGGTACGTGAGAGTCGGTAACAGCAAGTGCTCGGTCCCAATGCAAGAAATAGGAATAGAACTGATGCCACAAAATATACGAAGAGAAGGCAACAAAACAGATGGACCAGACGCTCTTGCGTTGACCATGATATCTAGAAATGAATCGTCCCTGGCAATTATCATCTTTGATACGATCCGTGGAGGCATTCTTAGATTCAATATCAGTCTCTGAGCACTCTTTGCTAAGCAATTTAGAGATATCCATTGCATGTCAACCTGCTCAAACAATGTCCTAGGTAAAAACACAGTTGGTCATCTACCGCGCTATATTCCCTCATCAACACAACTTGTTGAGTGCGTTCAGCCAAGCCATTTTGGTCAATACAGAATGCATCTACCCGTAATCCTAATGTTCGTTTGCTGTCGCGTAAATGGCCGAATCCATCTGCTTCATTTGCTTCACCCCAAACTCAAGGGAGGGCGGTAGGACTCTCATGGATGTTAGATATCGAGTGATATTTTTCCAAGGTCATATAAGCAAAGGCTATAATGAATTGAAGAAGGAGGGCAATGGATTGCCCAGATGAATGATCAGGAGACGTAATAGAATTAGCCTCCATATAGCACTAATATTGAAATTTCTCGCAGTGTTTATTGGCTCCTCCAAGGCGATATTTGATCAGATACCCTAAGTATACAAGCGATGATGTGAGGTCGAAGAAGTCAAGTATTGGGGATATTATCGGTTGTAGCCATCGCCCCTTGCAGCCTGGTAAGCTGACTGCAGCGTGGATACCATCACACCATGGAGTAAGATACAGAAAACCTTAAGAGGAACAAGAGTTACAAGATTGTGCTTCGAGAATCCCAAGTAACAAAAGTTTGATTCGACTTCGAAGTTGGCATTGTTTACCTTAGGATAATATGTAGGAATCTTCGAATTCGCCAACACATACGAGTACAGTATTGAATCCATTCCGAACACTACATCCACTGGGATTAGAGCAAAATACACCCAAAGATCGACAGCATTCAAACTGGTAGAAAGGTCTAGATCAATATGTACTTTTACACTTATCAAGACTCAAACCTCACCAAACCCAAACCCAAACCCAAATCCCATCCCAAAAATACAGCCCCAACAAACACAATCAGAAGAACCATGCCCCTTTTCAACATCCAACAATAAGCTAGAAAACATCGCTTACCAACCCACGAGTAATGGCCATGGGATAGATATGCTGATACGTTGATATGCATGTATGTACAGAGTAATGTCTTATCAATCGGTTTCCCCTTTTATTACCACATGCATATAAAGGAATCGACATGAATCATTAACCTTACCACTCGAGCATCTTATCTCATGATGACTCTCACTTACCCTTCCCTCCGTCCGATTAACCTTAACCCAACCAGTAGCCCAACCTCAAAGGAACCCTGTTCTGCCCAAAGCGGTAGGTCAGCGCATGCGAACACGCATAACATCGGACTGCATCGACGCCCATATATATGTATATATATACTATATCTTCCAACACTTAGACACCTAGTATCTGTATATATACACACTCTCGCTTCGTTCTCTACATAAAATTAGAATCCAGATAATATTAACGACACATCCAGACCCGATTCGGATTTGATCCCAAATGGACCATGATACTTTTCCCGCCGGTGAGTCACGAGCCTAATCCAAGATAGCATCTCTCCAACTCGAGTCCACCCTTCTTCATCTTTGTCTGATGCCAACTCACCAAACAATAAATCCCGCCTCAAACCAATCTCGTAAAAGAAAAAGGAGAAGGAAAAACGCAAGATACACACCAACCAAGATCCCCAAAGCGAACCAGAAGAAAAAACATTCAACGGCGGGCAATTAATCACCAATCTAACAACCCCCAGGTCTCCTAGGAAATCACTACTCCGCCCGTCATCAACATGGCATCTACCGTTCCTGCGCCGTCAACTCCTACTACACCTTCACACCCACGCAGCCCACACTTTCCCACCCCCTCGACCAGTTTACCCAGCACCTCTCACGTGCGCTAGCAAAAACCATAGAAAGGCACCCCTCACTCTGCTACGGGCTCCTGCCGGCCTCCAACGCCACCGGGCAACGAGCTCGCTTCAAGAGGATCTCCCGGATACACTGGGATGACGTCGTATCGCTTTCGCACTCCGACGAGTTCCCCGGTGGCCAAGCCCAGGAAGCCCGGGTGTGCGAGGAGATCGGGCGCGCGCACGAGCAGCTCTTTGACGATCCCGAACGCAGGCCGGTGTGGAGGGTTCGCGTCGTGATGTATGGGGTCGGAGGTGGGAGGTCGAGGGTGTATGTACTTTTCAGGGCTCAGCATGCTATTGCTGATGGGCTGAGCTGTGCTTCGTTCCAGCGAACTTTGCATGAGGAATTGTGTCGGGCTGCTGTGGAGACGGTCGGGGAGACTGATGTGCAGTGGCCATACATGGTGCCCGAAAGCGTGGGGAGACCGATCGCCATCGAGGATGCTATGGATATAAGACCTCCAGGATGCGAACCACTGAGCCCACAGCGTGTGTTGGGCGAGAAGAAAACGAAGCTCTGGACGGGAAATCCCCCCAGTATGCCCACGATTGAATCGTACAAGTCCCTCGCGCTTCTCATCATCATCCCCCCGGAACACGTCCAGCGAATGGTCGAAGCGAGTCGGCGGCTGAAAATTACCGTCACGGGTTATTTGCATGGGCTGGTCGTCAGCTACCTTGCACGCAGCGCAGTGAGCAATGACCAGCTTTCTATCAAGGCTGGCACGCCTTACTCGCTCCGGAAATTCAGTCGACTCCCGCTGGGTGAGATGGCAAACCACGTGTCGTCTCTCTCCACAGAGTGGAATGCCGAGTTACTAAATAGCATGCGTCACGCGCCCGAGGAATCGCCCGAGGAGGAAAAGCTGATGGCGGCCATCGGAAGACAATTAAGCGAGGAGCTCGCAGGCGAGCTGGAGAAGATTGCAGTCGAGGGAGTGGGCCAACTGCGAATGGTGGAAGGGATAAGCGACGCCAACGCCGATGCTCGCGCGGCGCTGTCGAGAGAGAGGTTGGAGACGTACGAGATATCGAACCTGGGAGTGGTGAGGATGAATCCAGCTCCCGCACCGAGCTCGTTGAAACTCGAGGGACTGATCTTTTCGCAATGTGGGATGGTTCTTGGCGCCCCCATCGCGTGCAATGTTGTGAATCTAGAAGGGGGTCCCCTGGTGATTAGCCTAACGTGGCAGAAGGGGGGAGTGGATGATGAGATAATGGTCGGGCTACAGAGGTTTCTGAGGAGGAGATTGGGAGTATCGTCTATGGGTTGAGAACCCTGACGTTCTACCAGTACTCTAATTATGGAATAAGGGGGAAAATGGTCGCTGGAAACGAATGCTCACTGGAAACCAAAGCCAATCCTCGAGCCCAATTTAAACAATGAATGAATAAGGAATGATTCAATCTGCAAAGAAAATCTGATGATACACATTGAGTTTGTAAAGCTGGACTGCGCCAGCTTCTCTTACGTCTATGTATGTATGTATGTAGTGATTCACCCACCATATCACCTGAAAGGGTTGAAGGGCAAGTAAAGGTTCAAAGAATATTCATCCGTGCAAACTTATGAACGCGTCTCGATCTCAATCAATATCCCACGACATGTATATATATACTCGTATATATTCTTCACTTACAAAACAAAACGTACATCGCAGAGTAGATACGAGTAGAATTACGAACTCCCACGCGTAGGAGTGATGAAAGTCGGAAGTGAGGTAGGTTGGAAAGAGAAAAAGGAGTAACGAACGATACAAAAAGAATGAAATGGGGTGCAGCGTTGTCGTGGCCAAGCAATGTCATCTTCTACTTGGTGGTGGAAGATTTCACTGTTTGAAACTATCTTACAGGTATATATATATATACGCACTTGGTTTTACGTGGTGCTATTGATGGGGGGAAATAAGATGGGGTTGATATCTTGTATCTGCTGATGCTGATGCTGATGATGCTCATACACATACAATGAATGGATGTAGATGCGTGAGAAGGAAAGACAGCACGGTGCATGTGATGGGATGGGATGAGATGCGGGAAAGTTTCCTCTTCATGACACTCCAGGGAGAAAATTGCTGGGTCGGATCAAAGTGGTCACTGCTTGGTTAACGGTATGGTGTGGTCTCAGGTCTTGAGATATGGTGAATCTGTTTTATCCGGAAACATGGAGCGAGGGTGCTGTGTGGCATTGCGTAGGTGTGTCCTTTCTTTCTTTTCTTTTCTAACACGTGTACGACGATGCCATTGCCGAGATGAAACGTTCTGCACTTTATCCCTCCATCCCCCCACGAAATTTAACAATCGAGTCATGGAGATGACCCCTCCGTCGATCATCTCCTTATGTCGCAGCAGCAATATCAATGATGTAGAGTCTCCGTCAAGCCAAGGGCCCCCCTCCCCCACTCCCCCACGATGCAACCAAACATCATTAGCAATCCAAGATGCAGCAAAGGCCTTCTCCGCACACGGGACCAACCCAAGATTAAACGAAAGGGGGGTGGAAGGGGGAGGGGGGGTAAGCCTTCGCAGACCCGGAGTCGGCACAGAGGAGGAACCTCCGCACATCCATCCACCCACCAACATCTCCGACCCCGGGGGGGGATCAAGGCTCCTTGCGACGCTCGTCTGTTCCTTCCCCATCCCCACTGGCGCCACCCTTCGCCCGCGTCGGAGCCGCCGACTCTTGCGCCTCGAAGCTCGCTAGGAGATCGTCAATCTTCTTCTCGAGGTTCGTCAGGTTGGCTTCGAGCATCTGTGCCGTCTTTTCGCCTCCTACAATTCGCTTGTTAATAGGTCGGGTCGGGTCAGGTCAGGGATGTTGTGGGGATCGCGCGTCTCGGCAGGACGATGTGTGTATGCAATGCATGTATGTGCGCTTGCATGAGGGATGCAGAAATCAGCTGGCCTCGGTGGAAAGCCCATGCCCGATGCGGCGCGTGTGCAGGTCGCAGAGGCTAGCTAGCCAGCTACTATCCAGCCGGGAATTCAAGACGAGGGCGCTAAAAAGAACCAAAACCAAAGAAAAACAAAAAAATTGGGTGGTGGGAAAAAACGCACGTTGGAGTTCTTTGAAAGCCTAGAATTATTATTATTTTGTTCCCGTTAAAAAGGGGTCTTGGATGTAGTTGGGGCTTTGGGGGGGGGAGGCGAGGGTCCCGAAGAAGAAGAAGATGTGCGTTGAGCATTATTGGCGGCGTCAAGATGATGGACCATGGGGGGAAGAGAGAATGGAGGAGAAAATCGTCGATCCATGAAAGAATCTGCGAACTGATGGACTTCTTGCACAGTTCAACGCGTTCTCTGACAGGCATGAGACTCGAGAAGGACGGACGTTGGTCCTGAGGTGTATGGTTTAAGAGATCTCGCAATATTGAACTCACGTACCTGGGCCACATCTGCATCGGAAAGGGCAATATCTCCATTTTCAGAATCAACCTTCCTGGTATCGTTTGGTGAAGACATGATATGGATGATCTTGGGATCGATTGGAAGGGAATAGGAGGTGTGAATGGTGAATGGTGAATGATGAATGGTGAATGGTGAATGGTGAATGGTGAATAGTGAATGGTGAATGATGAATAGTGAATGGTGAATGGTGAATGGTGAAGAGATGAATCGTGAATCGTGAATCGTGAATCGTGAATCGTGAATGGAGCAAATCTGCAGTCTTGAGCCTTGAGTCGTTATCGATAAGTTGTGGTTGATGCTAGCATCCGGTTTTTCCAACGATATTACATATTATTACGACCTCGCTTGGGCCAAATGAGGAAACTATACATCGTACTTTTCCGGGCATCCCAATCCAGAGATCCAATCCAAATCTACAATCCCAGTAGTACTGTATCGTCGACTTACTTACCGAGGTTCTCTCGCGCCAAAGAAAAGGAAAAGGAAAAGGGAAAGGGAAAGGGAAAGAAAAAGAAAAAGAAAAACAGTTGAAAATTGAACATGATGATTATTTTCATCTTATTTTTCACCACAAATCACCTCGATCAGGACACCGCTTGATCGTGACCATGACCATGACCATGCGCATCTTGGCCTTACCATGAAGGTGCGGATATGTACGAGGAGATAGATTCTGGACATCCAGATTTCCAAACATCAGATCATCGATTTACCATTCCGATGGAGAAAGCTCCCGACTCCGACACAAACGCTTCGTGAAAGAAGCAAGTCCTTTGTTTGCGTGCGTGCGATTTCTTTTCCGAGTCACACGATGTTTGATTGGCTACACGAATGACTCGTAGACATCGTTACAAGTGTCGTCGCAGTCGCAGTCGCAGTCGCAGTCGTAGTGGCAGTGGTAGCGGTAGCGGTAGTGGTAGTGGTGGAGTGGAGTGGTACGCGGGCATGGATATGAGGGCGTATGATGGATATGGAGTAATTTGGATGGAGATTGGAACAAAGCAGATGACGTGAAAGATCGCATTTTCAAAGTGTTCGATGGCTTACAGACAGGCATCTTTTCTTTTCGTCGACGCGTTCGGGGACTGGTGGGTACGATGGCGATGGGTATGGGTATGGGTATGGGTTGGCATGACTTTAAACTTTAGGTTTCACTTTTTTTTTCTTCCCATGGGTTACGAGGACATTAATCTCGAATAACCGGGGAGCAAGGGGGAGAGAGTGAATACGGCACTGTAAATTGGAATCATGAAGATTTGAACATGGAGACGCAAGGGTTGAGGGTTGAGGGTCGAGGGTTGAGGGTCGAGATCGAGAGTCGAGAGGAATGGGGAAAACGTGGCTTTGAAACCTGACAGGTGTAACGGGGGAGAGTTTGTAGCGAGCAGGGCGGCGTTTTGAGAATCGAGGTAGGTGATCAGGAAAAAGGGGCCTCGGGGAAAAAGGATAATTTTATCGCGACCGGGTGGGAAGGATGGGAGTGGTGGGAATGGAAGAAAGCCGAATCTGTATGGGATGGAGAGAGATCTTCCGATTTTACTCGAGTAGTACTCTCGTATGGGCAGAAGACGGAAAAGGGAAGATCGTATAAAGTATATGTCTGCCGAAAGTTCGCTTCCGATCGGATAAATACTATGCATGTACGAGTACTCGTACACTGTATGATATGGATATGCCATTTCTGATCACGGATGGTAAATGATCAGATATCGATTATTGTTCATCTACCGGAGGATCCGAAGGACGAGGATTACACTGGCGCTCGAGGAATCACGGATATTCCCCACAGAGACCATTGTCGCCTCTCTTTCTGTGCCCTGTCGAAGTCTTGATTTGTTGCAACTCATGAATGCTCTCAACCATATGCAGTAAGTCCCGTGCGAGTACTTCGCATCTGTATCAATCCATACTCTGTATATCTCGAGCGCTTCTTTAATCCACTCTTTTATACGCCCTTGTCTTACATCTGACGACTCTATAACACTGGTAATCATAAAGCAAAAGGGCTGTAGGGTGATGACTGACTCGGTTGCTGGGATACATCGACGATGAAGAAATTGATTGGTTTCCAGTTGCCTCCACGGTCTTTTCACCTAACCCGACTACCGGTCTTTTCACGGCCACGGACTTCCCTCCTTGAATCTGTATGACTGTATGACTGTATGCACTCGAGTGCTCGAGCAGATGGGAAAGTATATTTAAGGCGCCTGCGACCGTGAGGGAAGGAAGAAGGCCCAACGCCTTTAGCATCAAGGTCATCTAATCTCACCTCTTCTAACCCGAAGAAGCATGAGTTGGTTCCGTTCCGTTCCGTTCCATCCCATCCCATCCCATCCCACGAATGGCATACATCGTAGGAAAGTCAGGAATACGACAATGGCCATGGCAGCATTGGACAGCGTTGGACTTGACCACGGTTGTCTCGTATGGAGTCCTATTGTAGATAGGCGATGCTCCCTGTGTGAGGATAGAAGGGGAGGGTATGAGGTCATGTGTTAGCAAGCATCCGCTCAGAGAGACTTCAAGACTCTGAGTCTAAGGTACGAGTACTCTGTCGATGGCGCAGAATGGAGCCACTAGACTGTAGATGTATATTATTTACGATACCGGGTCACAGTGTTTTGATCTTATTTTACCGAGATTTAATATAAATAGATATGCTCGCGGCCAAAAGTTAAAAAAGAAATCCTAAAAGGCCCCCAGGCCCCTCTTTTCTCCACCCTCGCGGTATCTGAATCGGAAAAACCAACGATGGATCGGGGAAAACCACGCCCCGGTGAACTGTGCGAATGTCGAAATCTCTACTTTGTACTCTCCGGTAAGGTGATGCTGGGTCCCCATTGATTACTCATCCATTCCATCATGGAGAGATCTCGATGACCATCTACCAAATTCTTCTTTCTTTTCTCTCTCTCCCTTCCGTCCCTCGATCATAGATAACCTTGATCAATATTGGGATGGTCGATATACGGATGAAACAGTGATGTTGTAATAATGATAATATAACCTTATATCCTATGTCCTATATCCTATATGCTATATCCTATATCCTATATCCTATATTCTATATTACAACCGATTCCATTCAATCAAAATCCAATCCACTTATAATTATTCCTCGAGTAGAAACTTTTTCTGGTTAAAATTATATCTCAACACTATTCAGGCACAAGCAACAAAGACGCCTACCCATCCTATCGACGGTCCATCCTTTTTCTTTCCGTTATTTATCTGCTGGGGATTAATTCAATTCTTCTTCTTTTTCATCTTATATACCTTCTTGGGCAATTCTTGGTTCTTCTACTTCTGCTTTTGCTTCCTTTGCTTCCTTTGCTTCCTCTGCTTCTCCTTCTTTTCCTTCTTTTCCTTCTTCCTCTCTCCCTTCCCTTCCCTTCCCTCCCCTT
>NGKF01000001.1:6061510-6098505 GCA_002162555.1 Monilinia aucupariae
CCCCTTCCCTTCCCTCCCCCTCTTCTCCGCTAGTTACTTCCATCATCCATCGTTTGGTTTGCCATTGTACCCCTCTCGAGATACCGCCACCCTCTCGAGATACCGCCACCATCTCTGAGTTGGATGGAATTTGAATCGAATTTGACTCGCATCTTGCCCGCTCCTTTATACGCATCCATCTTTATCTCTTGCGCTGAAGGTCTTGAGCTATACCCAGACCGAACTCCTTGCGCCGCAATCTCTCCTCTTGTGAGAGCACAGTCTTGTGCAAACGAAACGATCAATAAAAGATATTCGACGATCCCTTACATCACACGACATATACATGAGACTACCGGCATACTACTGCTCAACTTCCCAGCTTACTCCCAAAGCAGGTATACTTCCATACTTTCCCAATATCTGCTCCCAGGACCAAGATGCCCCTCCATTAGTCCCGTCCGCCCATACTGCCACAGCAGATCATCTCATGGCAACCGGGTATATTCATGAGGATACGACTGCTGTGGTTCAGGTTTCACTTGAATTTCTGGCTAACGTCGATGTGAAGTAACTTCTTACAGCAAGCACGCCCCAACTATTTTGATTTTTAGACGCATCATTTCTCCATAACATCTTCGATCTCTTTATCCCATTCTATTTTCGCCCTGGGCAAGCTCTGACGTCCTAAAATCTTCGGCAAAGGAGCACAATTAAATCATTGTCTCCGTAGAGCATCCACCATCACTGTTAGGTCGCCTTCGCATTTATAATAACGGAGTCTTAATGACAGAGAAGAACAAGTCGATAAACCCTCGTGGTCAACATTTTATTCAAGTTCGATCCCTCTAACAAAGCCCCCTTTCCTTCAATCACTTTATGAAGGAACCGGATATTGGCATTATAAGGGAGATTACATCTCGATAACCTCTCAGGAGATATACCGACAACAAAGCCTTGGGAGTAATCACATACCTGAAAGCTAGCGAACTGGAATCCGAAAGTATCCTTTCAATAAACAGGTGGGGAAGGAACTTATCGTACGAAGCTGTAGCTTTTATCAATATCTCTGGACACGAAGATCCAGAGGCAGCCTGCTGTATGACTGACTTGTCGGGGATCTTTGAGGAGTTGGGCATCGGTCAATACCTCGACACTTTCCTGGAACAAGGCTTTGATTCATGGGATACGATACTCGATATAACGGAATCGGATTTCGATGTTCTCGGTGTGAAGCTCGGCCATCGTCGGAAACTTCAGAGGAGGATTGCCAACACACGAGGTCTGTCGTTAGGTAGGGCTCTTGCATCTCCTATCAGCACAACGCCAGGCGATACAAATGCGGACGAACAACCGAAAGTAGGGGGGGCGAGAGATGTTAAGGAGGGGGGTAGCGGGTCACATGGAGCGAAAAGGAAGTATAAGAGGCATCCCAAAACAGACGAGAATGCACCAGAGCGACCTCCGTCGGCATATGTTATATTTTCAAATAAAATGCGCGAAGATCTGAAAGGACGCAATCTATCTTTCACAGAAATAGCCAAATTGGTGGGCGAGCACTGGCAGAACTTGTCACCGGTTGAGAAGGAACCATATGAGCAGTCGGCATATACGGCCAAGGAACGTTACAACAATGAATTGGCCGAATACAAAAAGACACAAAGCTTCAAAGACTATTCACAGTATCTCGCCGACTTTAAGCAAAAGCAAAACCAGCAATTGGCGACTGAGATGGATGTTGCGAAAAGGCCCAAACTCGAAGCCACGGTGAGCACAGCAAGCAGTGGAACAGGAAGTAGTGCTGGCAGTCAGACCGGTGGAAACTCAACGGGCGTGGAATTTCCTCTGGGTCGCGTGCGCGTGAATTCCTCGGCGTCGTCGACTTCTCAATGGCATGCATCAACCCCACCTTCGTCCATTGCTATGACGCCCATGTCTTTGCCAGTTTTGACCAATGTCCCGAAAGTGCCAGCTCTCCAAGGAAGACTTCACCCAGGGTCTCCAGTTCACATGCCAAAAGTTCTTCCTGGTTATCGTGAGTCCATCTTAGGGCCAGAGGGGTCACCAGTTCATACGCCAAAGGTTCTTCCTGGCTATCGTGACTCCATATTAGTGCCAGGAGCGCAGCATTGGCGAGAAGGCCATCGTGACGAAGGCAGCACTGTACGGCAAATACCTCGCGGCAGTACCGAGGGGCGCGCCAGCCAACCAAGTTCCACCACTACCGTCACGCAAGATCACTTGAATCTGAATGATTTGACCCAGCATCGTCGAACTCCACAAGGTAGCTTGAATCCAACACCGTCACTGACCTCGGAATCGACGATTCAATCCAGTTGTTCTGCGGCCAGTAACTCCTCCATGTACTTTCCACCTCGGACACCTTTAGAACCTGATTTCAATCGAGCTCTTCCCATCCCATCTTTGTACTCTCAGAGATCTGGAAGCTACGATGGCCAGTTAGCATATTTGTCAGGCCCTTCAACCTTGTCGCCTCAAACCTCTCTACCTGGCACTCAGCAATCGCCGAATGGTTCGTGGCAGTTTATTCCTTATCGTTTGTGTTCCTCGGCCTGTTTGGTGTATTCATCCCAATGGAAAATGGTAGCTAATTCAATGCAATAGTTAATTCAATCAAAGACTTCCCCACGACAATGCCTCCTATGCGAAGGTATAGTGAAGTTCCTCAAAGCATCTCAAACTCTATGCGCAGCGCGATAGGCAGACCCGACATGACGAGGTCTGAACAACGCAAAACAGATCCGTTGCATCCTCAATTGATGTCCAATCCGCATCATCAACCGACAAACACTTACATGTCGACGGCGGATGAACTCGACCTTGACCCTATCAATGCTTTATTGAGGGCTGGAGAAATTGTGAATCGTAATAGCCGTGAGGGACAACCTTGACCTTTGGTTGAGAGTGTTTTGAAGGCTATGGCACATTTATGGAAGAATAAGAATTGATATGTTTGCATGAAATATTTGCGTGCGGTCTTTTTTGGCGTACTGGAATCTTGGGTTTGGATGGAGCCTGGAGTCATTGGGATATTGAGGGCATTCATGATTACGATTCCCTGAAAGTTTTGTATGTCATACCTGTCCCCTGTTATTAGACATGAGACTGTATTGTATGATTTTCAAAAGATAAAGCTGGATTTTATGGGTGGGGTATGCATGGGGATACCTGACAAGAACTTTCGGAGTATCCCTTCGTACCGATAACGAAGAGATGATCTTTCTGATGTTTTGATATATCTTTCCCTACTTGGTTGCAGGCGAGAATATTCACCATCTACAGTTGTACATAGGACTTTTGAAGCGATTGTGTTGAGAGTGGAGGGAAGGAGGGAAGGAAGGAGGGGAAGAATCTTCTCCTCTCTTGAGGACGGAGATAGCTCCGAGATTTTCTTGAATTTTTTTATTTTTTTTGAAATGGGTATCTGCAATATGCATGATTATCTATTACTTTATGCGATTCAAGAATACCCATTTTTTTTTACATCTTTATAGTTTATAACATACTCTAGTTACGATCGCTCCTTGAGATTCTCGTTTATTTTTTTGGAGAGGGCTTTTTGGGAGGGGAAGGGGTTTCCCTTGTGCTGTGTGTGTGTGTATGTGTATGTGTGTTATTGTATGTATCAATGCGTAGAGGAATGACGAGGTTTTTGATGATGATGATGACGAACAAGGTATTGTATCGTAGGTAAGGGAGGGTAAGGAAGGGTAAGGAAGGGTAAGGCATACATCATTTCGTTTCGTTTCATTTCCTTTCGTCTCGTCTCCTTTTGGAGGTGGGTTTGGGCTTGAAGGTGTGGGAAGAGAAGGGAGGGGTGGATTATGGATGGTGGATGGTGGATGGTATAAGAACTAATAATCTTATGCTTTGTCTCTTCGCTTTGTTTCTATGCTGCATGAAGGTGATGGGGGGTCATGGGATGGGATGGGATGGATCGTGATGGGTTCGGATTTGGGTTGGGGGGTAGATAGGTAACGTTATGAAGAATCTTTTTGCTGCGGAGTTTATCCAGCAGATGTTGACTTGTACGAGTAGATGATTTACCTCATGCGATGCGATGTGTTGGGGGATACAGAGTTAATGTGATTACTGTGATGCGTTGTATAGGAATACAACAAATGCCCTTTTCCACCATGCGACTCTCTGTCCGACCGTATCGAGCTAATTTACATATTGAGACTTCATTTCGAGGACGGGAATTAGGAAATATTGGACGGTTTAAAGATGGTTTGGGGGATTCGACACACAATCGTTTTGGTTTGAAGGGACTTATTAGAGTGTGTGTGTGTGTGCGTGTGAGAGATGGAGAGAGTGTGTGTGTGTGAGAGAGAAAGGGGAAGATGTTGGATTATATGACCTACCTATTGTAGGAATGACAAGGAGTGGCGCGTCTAGATAAAGGAGGAATAATCGTTAAGTGATAGATAGGTCGAAAGATAGACTAGACTAGACTAGAGGAAACGTTCGCTAATTCATTTCATTAGATATTGTGCCCCTTTTTGACTTGCTTCGAAATGGTACGAGTTGCTTTTGTCTGCTTCTTTTTGACGCCGGTCTGTCTATCTTGGGATACTGACGGATGTACGTGCATGGAATGGTATGGAAGAATAAAGATTAGACAGACGTATGTACGTACGAGTACCTACTCTACTATAAGTCTAAATATCCTTGTGCATTTGCAGGTACTGTACTTAGGTATCTTTCGCCAATTGATTATCTTGTTGATGAACCGATCTACTGTACATACTCGAGTACGCGTGCAGTTCCGGTATATCCATCTTCTTCTAATGGGATGCGATACCCGTAAACACCTTCCTTCCCTTGCGACATGCATCCCGATTCTTTTTCCCAGTCATGGGAAAACAAAACGCCGTGTCGCTTCATCGCTACAATATCAAAGTCCCGTTCGTCATCTATTTCTCGTCCTGCATGCGCAAGTCGTGAATGTACTTGCCCATTCATGATTTTCCCAAAAACACCAGAACCATACCAACACGGACGCGTGGAAAGTGATAATTAAATGGTAAATGATAAGTTCCCACGAGTTTTACGTGTATTGTAGGTAGTACTTACGTTCCGCCCCCATCTCGTAAAATAATCGGCCCTGATGCCGAAGGTTCAATGTAATTTAATTACGAGATGGGTTTGCAGAGAGACACTTGTGAGGTTTTTTTTTTTCGACGTGAATGTAACCACAAGAACTTACTCAAGGGGCTTGGGCTGCTAAGTTCACCAGTTCTCACAATCAACGGGATTGACCATCCATCATAACAGAGAGGAGGGGTCTGAAGATCATCCATCGTGTTGAAAAAAAAATATTCGAATTCCCCAGATGCAAGTTTTCAGCCATCCGTCAAGATTCAAAAACAGAACAAAACTCCTCAACCTACCGATTGAGCGAAACGAAAGAAAAAAAAAATGAAAAATGAAAAATGAAAAAGAAAAAATTTGTCATATTTGTTGTACTCGTACATTATTGATACACACTCAAAAAAAAAGAGAAAAAAAAAGAGACAAAGCTAAATCTCGCTAAAGGTTAGATTACCCCTTCATCAAGCGAGACAGAAAGCTCGTCACACCAAGAACACACACACACTCCCTCTCTCTCAAACAACAATATCCACCCACGCACCCACCCACCAACACATTTCAAAGTCAAAAGTGTACATCCGGCTATGCGAGGAGATATTCATCACGTAGGGCGTACGCACTGGAACGGAGGAGAAATGATCTGAGATGATGGCGAGGAGGAGATTAAGGGGTGTTCAGCGAGGATGCAGCCAGCTCTCCCCTCGCGTTGCGAGACTTTCCTCACGCAGGGATGAAGATCTTGTGAGGATGTTATAATCGTACTCTTGGTGTGGGGGGAGGGTGTGAAATGAGGGGAAGGAGAGCATGAACGAAGATGGTGGGGTTTTTCTTGTATATATGTATATATATGGATTTACTTATGGGTGATGGTGGAGAGTGGGGAGATTCTAGGGACGATAGGATTTTGATGTTTCAACTAAATTATGTTGGAAATTGAAGGTGATGGATAATATTGTGAAGATTTTCAATGGATTCATCCCATGCATAACGTTCGCTTATCATCTTCAAAGGGATTCTTTCTTCATTCTGCTGCCCCTAACATATGGGCGCGACCCAAATACCTGGACGCTTACAGTACTTTGCATCATGTAGACATGAAAGTTTTCAAACATCATGTTGGGACATCATGTTGAGATGGCGTCAAGAATTATAGCTTTCCATGCATGTAATTTCCGAACGACGGATCAAGAAAGAGGAGTGCAAGTGGCAGAACTGAGGCGGAATGACAACGAACAGAACTCAAGATGCCAAGTAAGAATGGCGTGACACATAGTTACCAATTAGTTACCAATGAATCAGTAGAAAACAACTTGAACTTGCAGGAATGGCCATGAGCGCGTATCAGTATCTCCGACTATTCTGAGCGGAGTTTATTAAAAGCACTTGCAGCGATTTCCCATTGTTGCAATGATATTTGGGAAGGATTTAGGTTTAGAAGCGAGACAACTATGATCGGCATTTATGAGGAGTGTGGCTTGGACGCAGGAGATCAAACTGTTTTGATTTTAAGCAACCTTCCAGCCCAAAACTAATCATACTCTAACATATCAAGGCAAAAGTGTACCTCGATCCGAACAAAAGGGCTAAAACAATAAAGAATGGTTAACTTAATTTCTCAAGAAGATACAGACGGATTCGTCTCTCCCCTCAGATATTATCCATTTGAAACTGTGTCGAATCATCTGACGGCAACTTTCCATTTGTTCCTCGCAGCACTGTTCCGTCAACTTGCTGTGCCCATCTCTCTGGCATGATGCTCTTGAAGTCAAATGTACCCTTCGCACTTCTAACCACCTCCCCCTTCTCCGTAATGACTGCATCAATATACATACTTGGCGTAACATCAAAGCTTGGATTCCAAACATCAATTTCTTGATGCGCAATTGCCACTCTGGCCGTGGTATTTACATCCACGTGGCCATCTTTCCCTACTACCGCTCCAGTAATTTGAGTGAGTTCGTTAGAAGCACGGTCCTCAATTTTTATATCTGCTCCAGAAACTGTTTCGAGATCTATACTTGTTGTAGGTGCTGCAACGATGAATTTTATATTGTGAGCTTTTGCAAGGACAGCAAGAGAATAGGTTCCAATCTTGTTTGCAGTGTCACCATTACGAGCGACGCGATCTGCACCTACTATGACAGCAGATATGTTTTTCCTCTCCTTCATCCGGGCAAAAAGAGCGCCAGCCATGGAGTCAGTTATGAGTGTTGAAGGAATCTTTTCGTAGACAAGTTCGAAGGCAGTAAGACGAGAGCCTTGGTTATAGGGGCGAGTTTCAGTACAGTAGGCGTGTTCGAGGTAGTTCATTTTGTGCAGACTGCGGATTATACCTAAAGCGGTACCATGGCCGGAAGTGGCTAGGGAACTGGTGATGGAGTTGTTATTATATTTTTCTTCCTCTGAGAGGTGGAATTTTAGAATTGATGAACATACCCAGTATTGCAGTGCGTAAGAACACTCAACTTTCTGTACGTCATATCTGGTGCCCCTTGGGTGCATGGAGGACTGGTGGTGAAATATTTTGACTGATCCTCGTCAAATTCCTCCCCTCCAATCGGCATTTGTTGTCGTCTTAAATATTCCGCTCCATACCTACCAATCGCCAAGTTGGTGGTAAGATCATCCTCAAGGATCTTCTCTGCCGCATCAATATATGCCTTTCGGACATCTGCACAAGCGCTACTGTCATCCTTTGCGTCTGTCGTTTCTGCCGCAGATTGAGAGACCCGTTTTAGTAGTTTGATGGCATTTGAGAGATCGACCGCGGTTGGTCTACTGCCTAGGAGATAATCGAGACGTTGGGTGATATATTGGACGGTTTCTTGTTTCTTCTTAGAGTCTAGATCATTCTCGATTAGCCAAGTATCACAAGTCATCTCATGTCAATCCGCGAGAAGTACTAACCATCTTTCTTATGATGCAGCTCTACTGCCAGCGCAAGAGCTGCCACAATCGCAATTGCCGGGGCCCCTGATAAAGACTTAGCCATTGAAGCTCATCGTGATCCCCGGACTGTTGGAAGAGCAGTGTATACCTCTCACACGCATCGACCTGATGGAATCAAATGCCTCTTCGCAAGTGGAGACCCTATCATACACAAACTCATGTGGAAGTCTCAACTGATCTAAAACGTCTAATCTTCCCCTGCCATACTTGATAGCTTCTAAACCAGCAGCCATATTCTAAACCGCCTGGCGCTTCTTGTGATTCTATTTGAGTTATGGATATGGAACGGATATTGAACTGAAGATAAGAGAAGAGAATGAAGACTTCTAGAAGATGGCGAACAGATGAAGATGCGAGAAGGGTATCTAAGGTTATATGTAGAGAAAGAAACAAGCCATTTACAAACAACAGAAAGTACGAATCGAATCAGTTCACTCGCATAATGCAGTTTCGATGGTGACGAAAGGATAAATAGAAAAAGTTAATTGTGAATGGATGACATACTCGTATAGAGAGAGTAGATTGGTGAGAAGACCCCGCCCCCGCTAACCTTGAGTTTGTGCCAGAGAAGGCGGTGAAGATTGCAGATTGCCTAAGGTTGAGGTCTGATTCACTAAATCAACGGGGGGTGTGCATAGAGAGGTTGGATTTCAAGCAGTGGTTGGTTTTGGTTCTTTTTACTAAATCTCGATTTCCATTTCGATTTCAAATTGAAGCGAGCTATATTAGCTGGTTCTATATATATTTCGTATCTTTCCCCTTGGAACCCTTTTTGCCTCTCTCTTTCCTCCTCTTCCCTTTTCCCTTTTCCCTTGCTCTTCCCCTTTTCTCTTTCCAATTTGAAGAAGCTGATTATCCAAAGGTCTAAGCAGATAACCATATACTCGAGTAGATGAAGGGGTTAAGCGAACAGAAAAAGGAAAAAAGTACGAGTATTAGACGTAATATAACTTTCGTGCTTACTTTTCACACGCCCTCTCCTCCTCGGTGGAGAGATTATGGATGGAAGGCTCGACCAGGAAAGATATATATCACGCCCAGTGGCAGGCCAATTAACCAGAAGCAACGAGTTCCAATCTCAACGATCCGATATTATTGTCGAGTCGTCTTCTAGGTCAATTTCGTCTCATTTCAACTTTGATATTTCAAGTATTTTCACTCACAGTTTTGAAATCACATTCACGTGTCTTCTTCAATTGGGTCACGCTATTGTCAATGGGAAAAAGGTTTGCATTTGATGAGATCCGATCTGATATTGGCAAAGTCCAGCCAATTCAATTCAATCTAATCTCATTCTCTTGATCTATCCTCCAAGTGTCCATCCAACAGCTCTTCAACCTCACTTGTCATGATTTACTCTCAACTTTCCCCCCAAATCCTGCAAAATCTTCTGATCTGTTGAACTCTGGTCTCGTGGCCCCCTGGTCTTGTGGTCTCGTGGCCTGTGTGATCTTCTTTGTTCGAGTCTCGCTCGAAGTAGCCATGCATATCAACGATGTCATCTTCATCATAGACTTCGCGCAACAAACTCTCCACCATCATTGCATCATAATCCTCTTCGTCTGAGAGTGATGAGACATCCGAGACAGCTGAGTTATTGTCATCGCCTGGGTCGCGGTCATCCTCCGAGACCCCATCGGCCATCCACTGCGCCTGCAATGACTTCGTGATTGCATCCCTCGAATCCTGCACTATCTCCTCAATGCTGTCCGAGTCTGAGTCTCTTGAAGAGGTCATCTCCTTTTCCGAGTCCTCCTTGTGGTAACGGATGCATTTTGAATCAGCGACGGTGGTGTTGAGACGTTCTCTGTAGCCTCTGCAACTACAGACACCTTCGCGGGTGACAGGTTGGGAGTCAGAGTCACAGAGAACTACTTTCTCGGTAATCGCCTTGACTTTGCCGCAGGTGGGGCACACCTCGACGGTGCGGATCAAGTTACACATGGTGTGGGTGGCGGATAGTTCTACGATGAAATTCTGGGTTCGATCTAACGCTTCTCGAGTATTCCTTTAGTTGCTGGTGTTTGGTTGTCGATCGCTGGGTTGAAGATTGAAAGTCTTAGCATGACTTGCCAGATTTATATCTCAGCGGGAAGTGTTATTGCGATTCTGTTCCCATCCTCTTCTCCGCCCATCTACTGACTCCAAACAGTATCAAGGGTCTAAATATCAAAATATCACCCGACCTTCAACGCTCCGTTGATCAACTCTACGCGTGAGAACAAATGGAGCCTTAAATCTAATCTAAAAATAAAGCTCTTGTTCTCAACAACGAAGGTTACGAAACAGCACAAAGAAACCACACAAAGACCTCCGAGCAAGACTTCCAGATCATTCTCTGTCTTCCTTGTAGTTTGGAGATCTTTGTACGAAACTTCCTTTTCTTTGTTGCGTTCTAGCATAAGAGCTGCAGAGAACAACGATATTGTTCAGGCTCTGTACCAATCTTTTGCAAGTGTTCACTCAGCATAAACAGTAGTAGCCTCACAGATAGAAAAAGGGTCACGATATCATCGCATGAAACCCACCACAGGCAAGAAACTTACAGTACTTCAAAATACACCGACCGATCACCAGCAACCCCCCAAGAAAACACTCACAACCACACAAGCATGTATATCTCAATTACAACCCGCCACGCATGTGGCCACATAGAAAATCACAGTCGTCATCCCATGAAACTGAGACCGCGGAATTTCAAGACGTGCGCAAAATGCACCAAAATCGCAAAGGCGAAGGCGAAGGCGAAGGCAAACAGGAAGAAGGAAGAGGCAATTGAGATGAGGAATGAGATGAGGAACGAGATATGGAGAAGAAACTTTTACCTACACGGAGGATGGAAGGTTGTTGATTGGTCCGGGGAAAGGAAACCAAGTAGGTTCCCGAACAGTCCGGTTTGCAGTCCGAAAACGCGATGCGTTTAACAGGACCCCCTTTGTCGATTCGGTTAATTTGGGATCGAGAGCTGGATCGAGAGATGACCTAGCACAAGGAACATTTTCCTTTTTTATTTTTTAGTATTGATCGGTCGGTAGGTATAGTAGTAGTAATTCATAATCGATTTGATCTATCTATAGCTATAGCTACGCTGACCATGCGATTTGCCTATGATATATACAATAATAGATGTTTTATCGGTAGGTATATGAACAGAATCTATATTTGAAATTTCAATTCCATCTAAAATCATCTTGATTTTATACGAGTACTTATGGTTACACTTAATAACCATACTCATAGAGGGGGGTGATAAAAAGGTGATAAAAAGGGTACAAAAAGATATCGACTCGAGTAAATGCATCAGCACAACCGATCAACAAAAGCAAACAAACAATACGAGTAATAAACATCCTACTACTCTAGTAAACCAAATGATTTGGAATTTGAAATGACAATACTCGTACAAGATTCATAATGATTACAAAGTTGATCATTCTCACGGGTTTCTCATACCTTTGATTACATATATATCAGAGAAATCATTCTCCTCTCGTCCCTCTTCTTATATAAAATGATGCCCCTCTCCCTCCCCACCGTTCTTCACCCTCTCAAACCTCTAACTCCACTCCTTCCCTGTCCCCCGTCCCTCTCCCGCTCCCCAAACATCAAAAAAAGAAACAAAAAAAAAACAAGTTGAATCTGCCCGGGATCGAACCGGGGGCCTTTTCCGAACACAAACCATCTATGCAATAGACATAAACGTTGCTTGTAAAGGAAACGTGATAACCGCTACACTACAAATCCGTGATGAATGATGTATTGAAGTCTCTTTGTTTGTCATTATATATCTCGTGTCCGCCAAGCTATGATGTGGAGCGGGAAGTGGGGGGTATCGGGAATGCGTGATCGGATACTCAAGGACAAAGGCTGAGGTAAGGGTGAGGTCATGATTCATGGGGGTGGTGGTGGTGGTGGTCTGTGCTTTGGGCGAGATCGGGGGGAATGGGCGCGGATCGACGTACTTGGCGTCACGTGAGGGTGTATCTCATCTCATCTCATCTCAGCTCATCTTATCGCAAGATATGAACGCAAAGTACTTCCAATTCAAGAACAAGAATAATGTTGACCGGGCGAAAAAGATGGTGCAAAATCACATGGGCCAGCGTACTCGTATTAGGGATGCACATCAATTTAGCCATCTTCTTCATTTGTCCGTAATGCCAAAAACAAACGACGTTCCAATCGCAATTAACGCCCCAACAAATAAACCCTAATGCTACCTGATTTCATGAGATAGATATGCAGCATCGTGATCCCAAACTCCATTCATGACCAGGTGTCTAGATATGATCTAAACCCTCTTCTCCATAATCCCCCAAATCTTCCACGCAAGATAAAAGTCCCCTTCTTTCCCCGAAACCCTTTCTAAACCGTGGACGCCCCTCTTTCCGCTTGGATGAACTCGTCAATATGGACTCGGCGAAAGAAAGAGATGTGTCCAAAAGGTTTCCAGTACTGCGCCAACAAATCGTGAGATATCATGATGAGTTGCGTTTCAATGTATTTGGCTGCAAAAACGGTCAGTAGAAATCACTATCAAAGTCCTCAAGGCCAAGCATACGATTTTGGAATCCTACATTGGCGATTTGACCGAGGCTCTTGACGATTCGTGCACCAGGCCACGTCTTCTCCCCCAGCCGAACAAACCCCCTTTCCCCAATATCATCAGCGATCCATGTAACCTCACCTCGAGGTACGTTGGGATCTCCAGTCAATTTAACCGCGCGTAGAGAACCTTGATAAATCCGTGCATGCCTTTTCCTTGCTTCCCACGCTTCAAGCGATTCATCTTCCTCTTGCTCTAATATATCCGACTGATCATATTTCCAAGGCCCGGCTCGATGATCAACTAGCAAAAATTCGGTGCCATGACCCGAATAATCCCCGACCTGTAGTTTTGATTTGAATCAGTAGTTGAAAAGTAGGGTTGAATCGAAGATAAATTGCCAAACCCATGGTACCAAATAGTCAGATTTGAAGCTTTTCAATCGAAAGGTTGGCAACATGAGAGAGTGATTGGATCATCAAATGATTTTCTTCCAAATTGGTTCAGCACCCTAAGGTAGAATCCAACGTATGAAATAAGTTCTACTCGAAAATCAACAATGTCTTATTGCCGGGACATTTTGAACCATGAGAAAACTGGAAGGTCTGCAAGAGTGAAAAGAAAAGAATACAGAGTATATTCATATCTAATGGGATCAAGAACTTATGAAAGAACGCTGGGGAAGAGGGCGACATTGAGAAACTCGAAGGGAGAGGCTTGTACGTGTGGAGATGCAATTCCCGCATTGAAATGCATCAAGAAAGAGGATATAAGATGAGATCAAACTTACAAATATACCTTTATAGGGGCTATACTCTGTCGGGGTATAGTATTTGGAGTCGAGTGTTGACCATGTTTGAACTTCATCTCCCATTCGTACCAGACCATTCATATCCATCCATTTTCTAACTCGAAATGAGTGCTCATTTATTTGAGAACGATTTTCGGGTCGACCCCATCTATCTGTAGAGCACTGATCAGAGACAGTAGGACGATCTACATAAGACTTCGCGGGTATATTTGGAGGTGGCCACTTATCCCTCAGCAACCTGCGGCTAGGGTTTTCAACCACGGTAGATTTTGCAAGCATGAAATTCGACTCGAGAACATGAACAGGAACACGAGAAACATCCCCCATCGTCAAGGACATCGGTACCTCTCCCTTTAATCTACGCTCAGCTTCACCCATGTGTGATAAGGATCGGTTAGAATATGCATCGAGATCCAACCGCCGAAAACACTGATACAAATGCACCTTTGGTTCAAAGCAATGAACAATAACTTCATTATCATCTCCCCAGTAAAAAAACAGAGGTGCCTCCTTTTCTGCAACAAGTCTTCGCAATAAGATAGAACCAGTCTCGGGGTCATATTTGGCAATTATCAACTGACCGAAACTGGGAACGTCGGCGAACCATAGCTTGTTCTTCGGAAGAAACCAGTGAGGATCATGTGCTTTGTAAAGTTCCTTAAAAGATCCGCATGGGGCAGGAGAATCAAGTTTAGCACCGGGAATGTTTTTTTGTACGAGGTGCCGCCAAAGAGAATCGGTGTTGGCTACTTTGGATAAGATTCTGCATGTTTTGCCCAGCTTTATCAAATCGCATGGCCTTAGATATGAAGAAATCTGACGGAGAAGCTCAGTCGGAAGGTGGCATAACTTGATTGTAGCTTCATTGGCAGATCTGATGCCTAAGGACGAAAATAATTATCATCAGTTGACATTCTTCCAGAGTGAACACAACCGTGAGAAATCTATGCTGAACTGGAAGACTCTGTCATATGTAAAGATGCATCTCAAAAGGCAAGAATCCCAAGAATCCCAAGCAAACAAATGCAACCGAAAAATGAACATACCCGTAAACACCGCGTTTTCACCATGCGATGATTCTGGGGAGGGTGCTTCCAGCGAGGATAAGAAAGTGCTGGTGTCCGGAATGTCCACTCCCTCGACGAAGTGTATGGTTGATTCGATGCCCGGGTCCAAGCGACCATGCAAGTATTTTCCCTTATTCTCCATCTGATACTGATAGAGCTTTCATGAAACGAAAGGGAAGCTCGTTTACAGTATTCTCCTCCACGAAGCAGGAACTCAAGCTTGCAAGGTGGGTCGGATTTCAAAAGAGGATGGAAGAATGATTCCTAATATCTTCTTATGCAAGGACAAGAAGATATGGTTGGAACGGTAGTATATGGGATGGGAAGCCGCGGAGAGAATATCTTTCTTCAAGTCGTATTCGATGGCGGATGATATCTTGATAATACTCGCAAGCATTCCTCTTTGCGGGTGCGAAGGTTATGATGTGATATACGTTGAAGGGACGAAGATGAGTTGAGTGGCCAATCAGACGTGATCAAACTTATTCTGTTGTATTGTATTGATTAGGTTGTAAGTGGTGTAGAATGAAGGGTATGAACATTGAACAGTTGATGAGCTTCCTGATTCAGATTGATGTTTGGATATACGTCGGTCGAAAGAGATGTTTCAGTAGTTGCACTAGAGTAGATATACGACTAAGCATCTTTTTATAGATTAATATAGAAAAGGATTGATAGTTTCATCGTGCAAGTCAACATAATCTCGATATTTGTATGTTTCCCTATACTCTACTTGTATTGAAAATATACGTTATGCAGGTTGTCGACGTTAAACTTATGCACAGACCACTCCCAGCGCGTTTATGGCGGTTTGGGATCACAATGATGGGATGAGGTGGGAATGGGACGGAACGGCTCAGTTCGGTTTCGATATAGCCAAATGCTCGTCGTAATCTGATAAAGAAAGCTCCGGTATCGCCTCATGACTCACTTCCAGACAATTGGCCGATGTTGACAGC
This sequence comes from Monilinia aucupariae, assembly GCA_002162555.1. Classification (NCBI taxonomy): domain Eukaryota; kingdom Fungi; phylum Ascomycota; class Leotiomycetes; order Helotiales; family Sclerotiniaceae; genus Monilinia; species Monilinia aucupariae. The sequence goes on from NGKF01000001.1 coordinate 6,076,937, forward strand.
CCCTCGAGCCGTGCCATCCCATGCATGCCAGCCAGGCCTTCCCCCCATCCTCCCAAAAAGCAGCATCACTCAATACCCATCATCCATCATCTTCCGGAGAGAGGGTGCCCCAGCCAGTGCACGCGCCAAGAGCTGTAGTCGCGATATGCTTCGTGTACTTGCGGAGTGCCTCGTGGCAATACAGGAATACGACGGAGTAGCGCGTCGTACAGACGTAAATGTCAGTTTGGGTTCGGGTCGAGATTGAGGTTGAATGACGGAAGATGAGGGAGGTGACGCAATAACCGCGAGATGGTCGAATTAGATTTAGATTTATGGACTCGAGGAACCTACCCGAGGTATTGCCCAATCTGGGTGTGAAATGGGTCGGTTCTACCCGGTAAGTACAAAGTACGTCGCTAGAGTTGATAGAAGGACTACTCGGTATCTGTACGACGACTTCGTACAATAAGCGGCACGTTATCAAGATCTCTATACTCGAGTAGTACGAGTGCTTACAATTTACAACCCAGCAATCATCAGCACTCTCCGTTTCAAAATCTCAATCTTGTATCACCTCATAATACCATTCATAACATCAAAACACTATAAGATACTGAAACCCTCAATACCCAACCCAAAAAACCCCATACTATAACTATCATTATCACTAAAACTATAATTATAATCGATATTAAACAACAAACTACATTTACAAAACATTAAATCTTATATAATTATATATACTTCTTATATTTTATCTATTTATTATCTATCACCATCATAAGTTTTTATAGCTATACTTTATATATACAAGTATATTTATCTGTTTAATATCTCTATAACTTCTCTTCACTTCCTTTCCCTCCCCTTCCCGTCCCTTTCCTTGTCATCATCATTCTCCCATCTCCCATCTCCCATCTCCCATCTCCCATCTCCCATCTCCCATCTCCCATCTTCCATCTCCCACCTCCTTACTTACGCGAAGCACTTCCATACTTCCATACTTCCTTTTCACACTTCCATAAACCCATAAACCCATATCACAAAAACTCCCAAACTCCCAAATTCAAACTCTCAAACTTTCAAACTCAAACCACACATCCATCCTCAACCCAAACCCAAACCCCAACCTAAACCCTCACAATTCTACCCTTCAACCAAAACAAATCTACCCTCCCTTCAAAGAATCACATATCCCCAATCCCCCATTCCCCATCCCCATCCCCAAATCTTCAAAAATCCAATTCCTTATATCCATCCATCTCAATCCCCACCAACCCAAATCCCAAATCCCCAACCCCCTTTCCTTACACCGACCTCAATTCCCACCTACCCATCCACCCAACTCCTCCATTATTTATCCTCCATCCCCATTTCTCTTCCTATCCTAATCTCCAATCCTTCTCCCTTCTCCACCCAATTCAATCCCCATGTACCCACTGCCTCCCATCTCTCATCCCCAATCCTCGCGAACCCTAACTCCCAACCCCAATCCACAATCCCCCAACTCATCATCACTCAATGCCTCCCCCCACCCCCTCTACCGCCCAACCCAGCCGAAAGGTAAACAATCAACCAAACAATCAAATGATTAATACTATTCACCATATCCAATCTAACCACCCATCCTTCATCCCCATCCATCAAAAAACAAACAAATAACAAAGATGCTCCAAACAAATACTCCCTAAAAAAGCTACATCACCATAAAGAAGAGAAAGAAGGTGAAGAAGATACCTCATCAAAGTATCACTCCACCCCTCAAGTATACTTTAGGAATTTCAAAAGTGTTATTTTCGTATAGGTTAAATGAACACTTTTCATCTATACTCTACAATACAATATATATTGATTGATTATAGGTTGAGAAAGGAAAAAAGGAAAAAGAAGAGAAGGGAGTATAATCAATATATATATATATAAACAATAAGCGAGGAATTTGTGTGAACAATCTTGTTTTACTTTAGTAATTTTTGTCATCTCATATCATATGCATGTATACACTTTTTCTACCTGCCAGATGAGGTTTTCCATTCAGTGATCATTCTGTCAAAACATCTCAGATGAAAGGAAGCTTCAAAAAAAATACAAAGAGGGAAAGAGGGAAAAAAAATCAACTCCATCGCTCCATTCAAAACCAAAAAAATTCCTCCGATGCACGCACGTCCACTTTTACATGCAAACCATCACCATTAATCGACATATCTAGGTCCATCATCCTGCCAATCCGCTGCTGGTGTCTCCGCTGCATAAGCCCCGGGCGTGGGAGCTCCTGCATAATATCCTTGCCCGGGTGTAGGTGCGTCCATAGCTTGAGGTGTTGGGGCACCCCAGTAAGCTGGAGCTGGGGTTGGCGCCGAATAAGCTCCGGGAGTTGGTGCATTCATGGCAGCTGGTGTGGGAGCGGAATATCCACCTGGTGTAGGAGCGTTCATTGCAGCTGGTGTGGGTGCTGATAAAGGACCACCAGGGGTTGGAGCGTCATAAGCTGATCCCCAATTGTTGTTATTAGATTGGCCAGAATTCCAGTTGTCGTTTGAATTATTTGGTGCATAGGCTGGAGTCTTGGAACCCCATGAATCTCCGACATTACCACTACTGCCATATGCGGGAGTTCTCGATCCATAATTATCAGATAAGCCGTAAGCAGGAGTTTTAGCACCGGATGACCAAGCAGGAGTTCTATTGCCACCTCCATAGGCTGTTCGGCTACCGTCATTTGCATAGACAGTTCGAGATCCATCGTTAGCCCAACCAGGTGTCCGCCCACCATCAGTAGGACCAGATTTCCAAGCAGGTGTTCGCCCACCTTGTCCACCACCATGAGGAGCTACGACAGATATTAGTAAATTTCGGAAAATACAAGAGAGGATTGACTTACTTCTTCCCCAACCTGGAGTACGCTCGGGAAGGCCACCTGGCATCGGTGTTCGTCCACCAGCACCCGCATCCCAGCCTGGTCCAGGTGTAGCACCTCCGAATCCACCACGACCTCTTGGAGCTCCTCCACCTCCTCTACCACCACCAGGACCACCACGGAAACCACTTGGATCTATCGAAGCTCCACTGATCTTGTCTTTGAACCCTAAACAGTCCTTTGGAACACTGACCACCTTACTCTTTGTATGTAGCTCGACTCGAGCATTAGTATCTGTGGTATCTTTGACAATACCGAGTAAACCTTTGTATGGACCTTTTCGTATAGTAACAGTCTGACCAATAGACTTATCACGACCAAACGATTTCGGTGGAAGCATCTGGCCACTGTTCTTGGGATTGAGCTTCATTGCCGGGTTCATAGAGCTAAGATCAGGTGAAGATGAAGCACTACCGGCGGCTCTTCCTCCCTTAGCAGAGATACTTTGAACGCTGGTTGTTCGCGCAACAAATATACCAGCATTCTCACTCAATTCTGAACTCTTCAAGAAGAGATAGGCTCGATGAATGTGTAGAATTTTACCAGTCCTACCCTCTCCCCCAAATTCCTTCACAGCATCCTCCATCTTGATCTCGGCACCATTGCGATCTGTTGCCACAGCAGTCCTTCGCTTTTCAAGTTTGTTGGAAATTTGAGACGGAATAACTGTTCGATTAGATCCATTCTGATCAAGAACGACAAGGGATTCTCGGTCAACTTTGATAATACAAGCGACAGTGGATGGGTCTAGTTGAACCAAATCCCAAAGCTCGTACTTTCCTAAAGCACCGCTGCCACCTGAATCGCTTGCCTCTCGGAGATCCTTGCTGAAAACAGTGATTTCGTTGTTGCCCTGATCACTCAACAAAGTGACACGATCTTCAATGATCTTAACGACCATACCGACTTCGTCCCTAAATCTACTACCGCCAATTACTTTGACGTGATCACCCTCACGGAAACGTTTGCGAAGACCCTTAATAGGAATTTCAATAGTTTGGCCCCTCAAGGCTCCTTCAGATACAGCCATTGTGACAATATCACCCGTGACAGATACTGCTTTACCGACAACACCTTTCTGTTCACCCTCGTAAACTTCAATAACGTCGCCAGGTAGATAGGAAGCATTTGCCGTGCTTGCTTTCAAGCTAGCAGCAAGAGCATTTAGATCCAAATTCTCGGTTCCGTCCTCAGCACCTGATGCAAATCTTGTAACTTCCTCGAGAGTTGGATTGACATCTTTAGTGATAAGGGCTTGAATTTTGACCTCCTTTTCGCAATATCCATTAACATATTCCTCATTGAAGTAGTTCCAGATTTTTGTGTCCGGTCGACCCTGCAAATGCTTTGCATGTCGTTTCTTAGCTTCGGCTTCACTGAATAGTCGTTGAGGTGGACGTGGTCCAGCTACTGGTCGCTTCCTCTTTCCATCCACCACAGTAGTATCCTCATGAAGACCATAATCGAGACGAGGTACATATCTGACTCGAAGCTCGAGACCAGTATCAGTGACTTCAATAACTTGTGCAAGATCACCTGCATATTTCGCTGGTCGCCTAAGTCTTACATAAGCTCCAACTTCTATAGTTGGACTCTTCGTAACCCTAAGAAGATCTGGCATTTCCTTAATCTCAACGAGCATCATCTTGGTTCTAGGGTAGACATTCATAAGGCCATCCATAGCAGTCAAAATATCCGCTTGTCTTTGGGCCTCGACATAGATGAATCCCTTCATTGTGGATTGTGTTCCACCGCGTTCAAAGGCACAAGTTATCGCAAGTTCCTCTTTGGTACCAGCCCTCTCCTCGATGCGCTTCATAATCGAGAAAACAGCCTCTCTCTCCTTTCCTTCTTTACATCGTACAGCCCAGATACTAGGATCATCGACACTAGGAAGTAAAAGACGCTTGGGAACGACTGCTGATTCTCCGGAGCCTCTTGAAGATCGGCCCTTATTCGCATATCGCTGTCGTAAAATTTCAGCCTGCTTTTCCGCATCAAGACTTGCCTCCATTTCACGTCTTCTATCCAAATCCCTGTGACGTCTATCGTCTGTCTCACCACCATCAGGAAGGTCTGCCATATCATCCGGGTGTGTGTCTGCAATGAAAGTATCCTTCATTTCGTTCAATTCATCCTCATCGTCCTCATTTTCATCCTCGTCTTCATCAACCTCGGCTTCGACATCGAGGAAAACATTGCGACGGTCTCTGCGACGCTTACGGCGGTGTCCCTATGTTATGCGATTAGTGGAAATTCCAGTCGCCAGGGAACAGCACAGAGAGAATTGTATATTCAGTTTATAAATGCTCACCGTGATTTCTTCTTCATCGTCATCTTCTTCATCCTCTTCATCGTCATCATCATCGTGGGCACCTGCAGCAGTATCATCTCCCTCGCCTTCATCATCTTCGTCCTCATCTTCACCATCATCGGCAGCACCACCCAAGCTATGTATTCTACCACCAGCGGGGATAGATTCATCCTCAGAGCCATCATCATCCCCTGCTCGATGACGCGAAGCTTCGTTCCTTTGCGCGCCGGCTGTACTGTTGCCTTCATCTTCATTGTCTGAAAGATCCGCAGGTTGGGGATTGAAATTATCATCCTCTTCGTCGCTATCGTCAAAGGAATTATTTAATAGATTCGAGGTAGACATGTTTTAACACAAAGATTGAAAGAAGAAGATGTGGATTCTAATGAGGGTGGATGGTATTTGTAGTCTTTTTTTAAGAAGACAAATCTTGAGGTTGTTGAATCAAGTACATTACTGGCAAGGCAAGCTAATCTTTCTTCAAAATGGCCTCAGCCTTCTCGACAAGCAGAATACACTAGCAGAACACACTAACCTGTTATGGTATAACCCATATTCACTTCGAATTACCTAAGCTAATGAGATTGTGTATATATACCTACCTCCCAAGTGGCATACCCCCAAAATTATAGCAAGAACGAAGAAGAAATGCGAAGGTGAAATAGAAGGAATCTCAATAGGTATTGTTACATATTTTCAACGGCTTAGCAGCTACATTAGGCAATATGTTAAATACATCTTATATGAAAATTCCAACATGTTCGAGGGAGGTTGAGAACAGGGGAGAGAGATCGTACTTGTGCATGCGGCGGATGGAGGTCTGGGATTGATGGTTGTACAAAGAGCAAAAGTATTCGGAGCCAGAATCATGGCAACAGCTTCCAACCCTCTGTACAACGAACAAACTCGAAATTGTGCGCAAGTGTAATTCCGATGAATGTGTTGAAGGTTCCAGTGATGGAGAATGGTGGGAGACCGTCTGGGACTTGACCAGCGGTAAATGGATTGATTAGGTTTCGGATCTTGTAGGGCTAGTTGATTTGGGGTTGAAATGTTGAAGCCATGGAGGACGCATAATGGCCGTTGGGTTCGCAGGACGAGAAGAAGATCTATAAAAGATAGTTATGATTAAAGTCCCTTTGAAGCAGGCGAGAGTTGTTGGATATTTACGCTCTTATATCAAAGATCCTGCAGAGTAAAGCCAACAAGTGCAGCGGTTTGAAGAGACTGGTCGTCAGAATTCAGATGGACATTGCACGTATGTAATGGACTAATTGAGATGTTGAAGACCTCTTAAAACCAATGATATTTGATCACAAGTATAATGGCTTGGAGAATGTTGTAAAGGCATTGGAGATCCTTAGCGCTCGTAAGTTATGGGGAAAGGCAGCAGTGATTGTTGATGATTTTGCGAAAGGTGCCATGCTCCAGTCATAGTCATATTGACCAATTAGGCTCGAAAGATCTCGGCTGAAAGTGTTTAATTGATAGATGAAGAAGCTCCAGACCCTTTTAAAAGCTCAATTTCAACCATGCGGATTTGCGTGCGCAGTATTCGCGAATCTAAAGCGATCAATCACCTCGCTCCCGCTACACATAACCCCCAATGAGTATAATGTCATAAATACTCGGATATTGTAGATGCAATGTCCAGGAAACCGAACTCCAAGCTTTGATATGCAACAACGTTACGCTCCTGTCTATGAGTCGACTTGAAAGCCCATCCCGTCATAGCTTCACACCCCAAATACCCCTTCCTCCGCTTACCCCAAGCCAATCGCCATTTTCATTGTTGTTCAAATTGCTACGAGGTGCCCAGCTAATATTTCCAACTTCGTAGTCACATTGCCAGCTGGCGGTGGGCCCTCTGGAATTATCCGACGCCGGTGCACCGTTCATACTAGGGCCTGCAGGAAGAGCAGTATTTTGATTCAGTAGGTCCCAGATAAGAACTAACGAATCATCAGCACCAGAAGCAAGAGTTCCTCTCCTAGATGGGGACCATTCTATGCAATTAATAGCTGATGAATGGCCTCGTAGCTCGAGCAAAGCTTGCCCAGGCTGTCGAACATCCAGGATACGAATAATATTGGAATCTTGAGAGAAAGTAGCGAGAAGATGAGTATCGTGTGGCGATGCTGCAAGGCGTAGTAGAGGTGGTGCATAGGACATTGTTTGCTGAGCCAATGTCGGACTTATTCTTCCACCACCAGGACTCGTATCTATAAGTGAAATTAGTGAAATTCTCAACTAGAACTCCAAAAGCCATACCTTTATCATCCTTTGAAGTTGGCTCATAAATGATGGTGCTATGCTCTAAGCTTCGAAGGTCAAACATTCTTACACTACCATCGGCTCCGCAACTGACGAAAACATCTACACTATTAGCACAAAATCTGACATCGAAGACTTCTTTGTCATGTGCAATCAATTGTGTCTTGGCTGTTAATGTGGGAATATCCCATATAGTGCATGTAGTATCTATGCTTGAAGTAATGATCAAACTCGGTGAGACAGTGTTCCAATCCAAAGAGGTCAAAGGAGCAGTATGTTCTGGCGTTTTTGAATTAGAAAGTAGGGCAAGTGGTGTAAGTTTGCTGGGAGGTAGGTCTCGGCCGGAATTAGCAGTGCGTCCTCCGATGGTGTTGTTCGGCGACGCAACTGGAGTTTCAGAAGGGAGCGACCACAATCTCAAATGATCACCAGAAGTAGCCAGTAGATCCGTAGATTGTTTCTGAGATGATGGCGGTTCCCATAGGAGTCGAGTGACCGGATATGAATGTGTTGCTTCAGCAATTTTTGTAAATTCGAGTCCATATTTTGGGCCTCCGGGTACATAGGATTCGGATTGGGTAGGAACAATTTGCGAATCAAGAATTTGAATCTGACAAATGATAAATTAGATGCGCCTTTCAAATTCAGTAGGATATTAACACTTACAAAATTATGACCGTCTTCTAAATAACTTCCTATAGCCACTTTCCCGGCATCATTGTTTTGAGCTGGCCATTTACACCAATCGAATGCATATAAAGCCCATGGTGCGAGATAGTTGCTATTAGTAGGCGTTGCGCTAGTACCATCATATGAATATGGATTGGCCCCAGGTAAGCCTTCAGTAAGTGCTGACTCTGTGCGCGGTCGAATGTCTGCAAGTCCCAAGGGAGTATTAGAAACAGTTCTTTGTGAGTTTTGAGGTGTATATTTTTGGGTTGGCGAGGAGAACTGATTCTGCTCCGAACCTCCTGGCGTGGTCGCTTGAAATGGTGCGAAACCTTGGCTATCGAATCCTGCTGCTGGGCTGGATCGAGTATAATTGTGCGAGAGACCTGTCGTTCTTGAGGGGGTGGAATACTGGTCTTGCGAAATCGTAGGTAACGAAGGAGCTGGATTTGTCGAGGGCGCACCTGGTCTTCCAGGTTGTAAAGCACCAGGGAGGGGTGGCCCGTTTTGATATTGAGATATTTCGGGAGTGGCTTGCTCTAGGGCTATACGTGGACCACTTGCACCATAATCTCTTGGGGATAAAGGGCCGCGTTGTGCAGACATATTTGAATGCAAGTCGTCGGCGTGTCGAGTTCGCCTTGGTGTTTCGTATTGTTGAGACTGATTCATTGAGATACTGTTGGAAGTAGTCGTCATGGAAGAATTTGTATGTGATAAACCATATGATGTTGGCGATGCCGATTGACCAGTGCCCGAACTCAACGAAGGCAGACCAAAGCTACCTAAATTTGCAGCGGCTTGTAATATACCTCCTGCAGTGGAAGTTCCAGATAAAGCATTCTGTTGTGATGAGGATGAACGAGAATTTGAGCGAATATTGTAAGAATCAAAAGGCATGGTGCAGGGGGGGTGAGTGGGTAAGTGGCTGCTTCCTTAACCTTACTGCTTTCGAAATAATAACGAGATAGCAGTAAAGTTGATATGGTTGATCAGTTGAAGATTGACTTTCCAACTGCCAAAGTGGGACTGCGCAATAATAAAGTGGGAAGGTGGGAGGGAAAGGTGGGAGGGGGAGGGAAAGGTTGGAGTAGGGGGTGTGCATAGAATCGTGGAGCTCAACAATACTAGGGACACCCAGGGAGGTTGCAGGAGCCTGACCTAACCCAACCTAGCCTAGCCTAGCCTCGCCTGACCACACACCTGACAAGGCTGGGGCGGACATTATTGGGGAGGAGGCCGCCTTGTCTACTTACCTACTACCTTTATATTATTCCTCGAGCATCACTTGGACAATTCACAATTCACAACAATCCATACCAGACATACCATCCATTCCATTCATTCCATTCTATTCCATACCACGCCTACCCACCTACACACCTACTTGGCAATCATGTCACAATCCCTTCTTTTACTCCCTCAACACCCCGCACCAGTTACAGCCTCAACCCTCAGTGCCGCATATCATTCATCAATATCCGCCGTTCTTTCAAGTCTCAAAACTTCATCCGCCAGTACGAAACTTACAATCGCACTCGCCTCATCACACTTCCATGGTCGATTGAAAGTCCCAAGATCGGAAATATACAATGAGGTGGAGAAGCTGTTGGGAGGTGTTTACAGTTTGATTTGTTCTATATGCGCCAAGGAAGATATCGATATCACATCAGAGTTACCTGGGGCTGTGGATTTCCGCATTGTTTTGTTGGATTATGATCATACTAGGTTTCTCAATAAAACCTCGAGTCGCAATGTCAGTCTTGGGGTTTTGGCTGGTGGTCCTATTGTCGAACTTCCCTTATTCGCAAGCACACGACGCCAATGGAATACGATTTTCTCAGTAGAAGGCGAAGGAGGGCAAGATTTGCTGGGTGACTTTTTACATTTTGCAAATGGGATTAATCCTCCTCTTCGCGCAGAATTTAAAATGGTCAGTGGTGGGGTGAGCATGGTTCAGACGACTTCTCAGTCCACCCAACCAAATTCTTCTACCTTCCATAATGTGGTAGCAGTTGGTGGCACGTTTGATCATCTTCATGCGGGACACAAGCTGTTACTGACAGCTTCGGCACTCTTACTACAACCAGTCGCCGGTCTTCAAGACCCCCCTCGGAGGTTGATTATCGGTATTACAGGGGATGAGTTGCTGAAGAATAAGAAATATGCCGAATACCTGCAAAGCTGGGAAGAACGACAAAATGAAGTGGTTGAATTTCTTACATCAATTCTATCCTTCACACAAACTGCTCGGGAAGAAGCTATTGAAACGGTTCCTTTGGAAAGTTCGAATGGTCGAGCAATACATACGAACCTGAAGGCTTGCTCAATCAACATCGAGTGTGTTGAAATTCAAGACGCTTTTGGGCCAACGATCACGGATGAAACTGTCACCGCACTCATTGTATCCGGAGAAACTAGGTCTGGAGGACAAGCAGTGAATGACAAAAGAGTCGAGAAGGGTTGGAAGGCACTGGAAGTCTATGAGGTCGATGTTCTCGATGCGCGAGATGATCTCGATACAGCTCCTAAATCTGATGACTTTACTACCAAAATTAGCAGTACCGCGATAAGAAAGCAGAAATCCGATTGCTCCCGAAAGTCCTCACTCTGATCAAAACATTCCCCAATCGAGCTCCCGCTCTGCATGGACTATCAAGCTTGGCCGAGAGCTATATAAAAGAGAAGGATGGATATAGTACCAACGTTGTAGGCAGTAAGGTTATAGAGTGATGTCTTGCGTGCAGAACTTCCCGACTCAATATTGAACCACCTGTGCCAGGACAGTATGCACGTCATTTTCAAAAGTCACAGAGTTCATGCACAGGAATCACCATCCGACAGGGTTTACTGTCTCATTTCTTTTCCGCATTGTTACTTTGTCAAGAACGTAACTTTCCCTCGCGACTCGCATTATCAATGGCGGCAGGGTATCGATGCCCACAACTACTACCTTTATGGCACCTCTTCAATAATCCAGCCACGCCCAGAACCATGCTAACGATGAGTGTTCCTAATAAGAATCCGGATGAAACCTCCAACGGACTCCGTTTTATAAAGCCCCGGAGAATTAGAGAATGAAAGTTGGCCCTTCCAAGTTCCAACATCCTCCTCGTGTGTGTTGCAATTGAGTTATGCGGGGACTTTTGATTAAGCGCCCATGATTCAATAATATTTCTCGCGCAAATGCATACTGTAGGTTCAATTGAACTCGAGCCTTTTCCAATAATGATATAGCATTCACCCACACTAAAAGTGCAACCCGGCGTCTCTGTTGAACTAGGTTTTGATGATCGAATTGGATTAATATTTGACCAAAGTGGTGAAGAGTTGCATTCTACAACAACAAGCCGTTCGTCCTCGCTCTTTATCCATGTTTCGCCTTGAGACTAGGTCATGGGTATAAGCAGACGAGAATAACCATTTTAACCTTTTAATCATTTGGTTGGTTTCTGACATCTGCTCTCTTCACATTGCTTTTTCTTTGGTTTCAATTCGTATTGGGGGTTGAACCAGCCATCCCGTCATGTCCTTCCTGATCGATATCTAGACAGATTAGATAAGTTTGTCTAATTTGTCTAATTTGTCTAATTTGTCTAATTTGTCTAATTTGTCTAATTCGGCTACTCGACTAATTTTGTCTAATCTGTCTAATCTGTCTACTTTGTTTAAACGACTGCCAGTAGTGCTATGGCATGGCCTAGGCACATAATCAGCGTTTTCAGACCCGTAATTCTTTCGCACATGCAGCAACCATGGCAGGCGATCCATCCCTCCACCAAGCTGCGATTCGCTGTCATTTCATGCAGCCATGAATGGGAGCATCCTTGTAAGACCATGTATATTCTCCTGTATCAAATTACATTCATCCTGCCCATCCTCATTCTTATTTATCCAAATCACATGATTGTTATTTGCACCGAACGATCGGTAACCCAGAAGCCGCTGCAGTAAAACCATGAAATCATTTTGGCCAACCAAATTCACAGGAAGCAATATATCTGCATGACAATAAAATTCTAATAAATATCGGAGAAGGATCCATCCACACACACTTGTCCGTTGAGCTCCCCCTCGAACGATTCCTTGAGACGCATCGACACGTCAGAATTCATAAAACCCGGCTTGCTCAGCTTTGAAAACCATAATTCATACACCAGAGTGCCGGCACTCAATGTCACTCATTGATGATGTAACGATTTTGATTTTTTTGGTTCAATATTTCCGTTTCTGTCCTGGTGCATTCTCTGAACATTCTGTTCTTCCACGTTCGTTATGTGAGGTAAGACTGCATCCATAACACTTAATATTTCTAACCAGGTATTCTAGACCAAGTGCTATTCGTCCTGCTGTATCACAACCCTTGGTTTCCTCGAGATGGACGATATGAAACCCGTTGAAAAACTTCCAGACGAGATCCTTTACCGAATCCTCCTACAAATGCTTTACGAAGATTTTACTGAACGACCACCTTCTTGGAATCCATGGACTCAATCATCACACGTGCCTAACTTTTGCTTGGCCCAGAAGAGATTCTACAGAGCCTTTTCTTTATGTAAATCACGCACACCTGAATCCAGACTTACACCTATATTCAAACTTTCGAATGAGATCTTGGAGAACATACTTGAATATCTCGTTCATAATTCTGGAAAATTGATTCCCATTGATCATCGAGCGTCTTTAAGTGTTGAGAGTTTTCAGTCTATACCACCACAATCGTTAGAGGATACAAATATAACTACAACTCTTGTATGTCCCTTTGCTTGCTCGTTATTGGATCATCATTTGTCTAATGACAACGCTATTAGAGCCGTACATGTAAGAAATTTTACAGTCTACTATTGGGCAGGCAGTTTTCCCGCGTCTCGATTCGATGCTCCGAAGCTGGTTTTAATCGGTTACGATTTTTGGTCGAGGAGCGACCTCACTTAGCGGAACATGTCAAAAAGTTCTCATATATGATTCCTGTTTTTTACCATCGAGGTACATTCTGATCTTGAAATGCAACGGCAAAGGCGACCTGAACTAACCTATCCACAGGTCTAGCTCAACTTCAAATTCTATTTGATGAGACTCATGCGGCCACGGTAGAGCTTGAAAGGCAAGTAAACCAAAAACAAACCAGTAGCAATACTCGACAGGTCGATAGAGCACGGCCCTCACTCAAACAGCTTCGAACAAAGCTTGATCGTAATCGCAAAGATGAGATTACCATATTTCGAGTATTATCGCGAGCCCGTGAACAAGCAACCATCATCAATAATAGAATTGATGTGCAGAGTTTACTTCACGCCTTTCGATTATTTGATCATCTTCAGCAAATCCGTCTCATGAGAGTTCAAGATAAAGTAGATATAGATTGGTCCTCATTCCTTCGAGAAAGACGCTGGATCGCCTTTTCTCAAAACAATAACAACAACACAACCGACCCCATCCTCTCCCTCGATCTCGACCCACTAGAATGGACAGCCGCCTGCGAGCATTCAGCCCGAGCTCTCGGCTATGCATTCCTGGAGTCCAAATCTCCCGCCACGCGTTTCTCGAGCCGCTTCGTCAATCCTCGTATCCCACTCCTCCTAAACCCACATTCTCACAATACCATCTCGACACTCGCGAACCGGCTCACGTGCCTAGAAATCCAAATACAGGAACCCACAGATGATAAGATGCATCAACTCTCTAGTCTCTTTAATACGTTCTTCACATCTGCACATCAGATCCAAGGTCTACATGTAGGATTTCCGTCCAATAGACCTCTGGTTCATGTACCGCTCGAGGCCGTCTTCCATAATGTCACGTGGGAAAATTTGAGATATGTCGGATTTGGAGCGTGGCATCTTGATAGCGAGGAGATTATGGGATTGTTGAGACGTCATCAATACACATTGAGGAGTGTGCGATTGCGTAGCGTGAAGTTGAAAGAGGGCAGTTCGTGGGTAGAGGTAGTGAGGATGCTGAGGACGGAATTGAGGGAGTTGAAGTGGGTTAGTTTGAGGGGCATTGGATATGTTGATGCAGGGAATCGTGGCGCGAATGTTGGCAATGGAATGCCGGGCATGGGGAATGGACATGGAAATGGACATGGGAATGTCAACGTCAATGGACTACCGGGTTTTCCACCACACGCAAATCCAATCTTAAACCCCACGCACCCCATCCCTGGACCCACGGACAATATGAGTCTTTCCGCCTCCCTCGCCTCGGATAGCGAAGAAAGCGATGAAGAGCTTGATTTCGACGATACGGCGATCGGGGACCGTACCTTGAGTCACCATAGTAGCTCGATCCATCTATCGCCTTCACAGGCATCTTCTCATCATAAATCCGGCGGCGTGGAAGGCGGAAGAGATATGGAAGGGAAGAGATGGGGCATGGAAGATGGGGGAACGGTCGTCGGTGAAAGAGGGGGGAGAAGAGCCAAAGCACACGCGTGCGAATGTGCACATGGTTTTAGCATGCAGGATTTGGGGGATGAAGGAAGTGAGGGGGTGGTGTTGAAGAGGCGCTGGAAGTTTTGGGAGTTGTGGGCGGTAAAGAGGTGTGCGGTGCATGATGGGGTGTTTATGAGGTCGTCGAGGTGAGATGTTAGGTCAGGTGGGTTTGGGTTTGGGGCTGGGAGTGTGGGAGTGTGGGGGGGAGAAGGGTAGAGGGGAATTTTTTGATTCGATTTGGTTGGGTTGGGCTTGATGTTGGAATTGAGAGGGTTTGTTATGCTTATGGATATGGATACGGATTGATATTGGAATTGAAATCAACATGATCAGAAATGGAAAGTATGGACAGATATGGAAAAAAACATGTATTGTATTGGATTCGAAAGGTGGCATCTTCACATCTCCAAATCTCCTCTTCCTCCCCCCTCTCCCCCAAAACACAATCCTCGGATTTTACTCGTACTGTAATCCCAGAGGGTGAATGGAGCGCGGTGAAGTGTATTTTCTGGGTCTGGGTCTGGGTTCAGTTGTTACTCTTAAATACACTTTTTGAATTGGTTTACTCTATATCGAGTTGAGTATTTATTTATGTTTGAGTACGAGTATACTCTATGTGTGGTACGGTATGGTTTATATATATGTATGTATGTATGTATATATATGTATGTATATATATGTATGTATGTATGTACATGAGCCTCTTGAATTCGAGGATAGATTCGTATCATCTTATCTTGATTCATCTTAATTCCTCCTCATCCATCTCATATATATAAATATCCATCTACACCTGCTAAACCTGCTAAATCACTCACCCTCTACTCTAAATCCCAAACCATCCATCCACCCACCCCCTCCACACCCCTCCACAAACCACAAACCACAAATCCCAAATCCCAAATCCCAAACTCCAAACTCCAAACTCACCACCAACCAGTCAACCAACCAGTCAACCAACCAACCAACCCACTCACCCACTCACTCAACACAACGCAACACAACACAACATCACCAAACTGAAAAAAAAAAGATTCAAAGATCATACATACTCGAGTAGTTTAGTCCATGAACTTTTCTACTCGTATTATATCGATGTTTGCAGTACTGTCATATCATATCATATCATAAATATAAATTTCTCATCCCTTTCCCTCCCTCGACTACCCCCAAAACCAGCTCGATACATCGAAACCAAACCCATTTCTTCATTGAATGGAATGAAATAGAGTGAAATGAACTGAAACGACTGCAAAGAACTCACGGGGTGAAAAGATGAGAAAGGTATTGTATTGTATCGTATCGTAAACCCATGAGTACTACGCACGGAAACGGACACACGCACGCCCGCCCGCATAATAATGATATAAAAACGCATAATTCTAAAGCTCAGCACTCTTCAGCGGCCTCCCCCCCCGTTCATCCCCCAATTCAAAACCCCTCATGATCCGTATCCTCACCATGATCCACCAATAACTCCTTCAGATGTTTCTCCTCCTCATCACTTTCATCCTCCCGATCCACGCTCGCCCTCCCATCTCCCAACAAAAAGCCTTCGTGTCTTTCCCGGCTTTCCTGTATCGCCAAGTCCGTTTCAAGTTCTGCTAATCCATCATCGGTCGTTGAACCATTGATCGACGTGTTGCTTTCAGCAGTGTGACTTTTCTCTTCATGCTGAGCAACTTTCCTTCCCGCATCATCATTATCATCGACATCGTGAAGATCTCCACCCAAAGCATTCAACGCGTCCCTTAAAATTTCCTCTCCTTGCTTGAAAGCCTGTAACTCGGCGCCAACAGCAATGACCAACAAATTCCAGCGCTTCTTCTCCGCCACTTGCGCCGTATCCCCCAGTTTTCGAATAACATCTTTCATCTTCCCAATCTGTCTCTTCAACCCCTCGACGTTTCCCACCTCTCCACTCTTCATCTTCTCCCTCAAATCATCTTCAAATTCCATCACCGTCCCCATGGAATCTTCCCAATATTTGGTCCCTTCCTCCAATGCTTCCTTCTCCTTTTCCACTTCGACTTTCCTCGCTTGTAATGACGTGATTTCTTTACTCCACCATTCTTCCGCCATTTCCATTGTGCGTCTTTTAGGTGGTAATGTCATAAATCCTTCTTCGTTTCCCACACTAATCGATACCATGACCGGCGGTCTAGTTAAAAACTCCTGGACTTCAGATTCTAGATCCCTTAGCGCCCCACGATAACTACTTAATCGAGATTCTCTCTGATTAATCCTTTCTTTAATTCGATCTCCCAGCCAATTCCTCCGAGCCTTCATTTGTAACAATCTATCCTCCGTTTCTCGAATCTCGTTTTCGACAGCCCGCTCCTCATTGCGGAGTTCGGCTATCTCGCGATCCTCTTCCGATTTCCCTTGGGCAGATTCATGGCCATCTCCATCCACAGTTATTCCAGTGTCTTGTGTATCCGCTGAGATAAATTCGCCAATTTCCCTCTTGACCTCCTCGATCCTAATTTTCCAATCCTTTGTTTTCATAATACACATCTCTCTCCTTTTGATTTCTTCTCGCAACAAGTCTCCTTCCTCCGCTTTAACATCCACCAACTCACTCATATCTCTTAATAATCCTTTCCTCGCCCCTCTCAGCCCAACCGTCTTTTTCTTTGGTTGTCTAACAGGAACTGTACGCATGTGTGAGCCATCTCTGTTCCTACCGCCTTGCCTATCTCTATCTCGTTGTAAAGACCTCGCCGTAGGCGTGCTACTTCCACTGTCCCCTCTTTGTTCCCCATTCCCACCACCTCCTCCAAAGCCTTGTAATAGACCCTCACCCTGGGCATCTAATAATATTTGTAATTCTGCCTGCAGAGCCCTTTCCCTCCTCTCCAATGCCAACAAGTTATCAATGTGCCCCGAGCCACCCATCCCACTCCCTGAACTCTTCAGAACCCCAACTAATCCTCTACCCTCCCTAATCAAACTCCCTTTCAAACTAGGACTCCCACTCCCATCCAAACTCACCCCCATCTTGCCTCTTCCAACCCCCAGCCCCATAACACTCCCCACAATTGGCGGAGGCGGCGCAGCAAATTGTATCCTCCTCCCCCTCGCCTTCCCATCCCCTTTCATCTTACTCAGAGAACCAGCTTCCGAAATCGGCCGAGGTGAAACTGTTCTCGCACTTGTACTCGTAGGCGACTTAATATCTCTATAGAATTCCGGCGGAGGACTTGGTGTCACTCGTGAAGCTGAAGGTGATGAAAGATCACGCAGGTTAAAATCATTATGCGGATCATATTCTCTTGATAAAAGAGGATGTTTCTGATCATTCGTTCCCGGAGAATTGCTGAAAAATGAACTACGAGAGCGCGACATTTTGACTTCGTGTAGGTTGTGATCTCTGTTTTGTTGATATTCTTGATCTTTTGGTCGTTTGTAGGTAATCTCACAAGTTCATGACTAGGGATATCTTATACGAGTAGGAATATGCATTGGCTGCTGCTGTCGTAAAGTGATGGCGTCGATTATAAAAGCGATCGAGCTGTAAGTTGAGAGCTGTAGCTACTAAATCTGCTTGGATGGAGAAATGCCCAGAGTAATGCGAACCGCTCCATTTACAGGATTGTATCTGCAGGTGGTTGAATACAATGTTAAGAGCATATGCAAAAGTTTGAATCAGTGAGTGAAGTATCATGGTAATGTCCATCATGCGAGTTGCCATCACATGCAATAGACGAGGTACGGATGGCAGCCTTGTGAGGGACGTGCACCGAGTTTAAAACGAGGCTGAAGATTTGCTATAATTCTTCCGCCAAGGCGATGTATTGAGTGTGGTACATAAACTTACCTGGCTGAATCATATTCAAAGGGCCTGAGGGATTGAGGATCATACAAGCTCACTATTATTGGGAAAATACCATGAAATCTCATGGGGAGAACAAGTTCATTCGCAGATGGCAACACTTTTGGTATTCGTCTATAAACATGATAGTTGCATCTGTACAACTCCACCCAATCCGTGACCTTTTGACTTGTTTGTTCCTCATCATAGACATTAAAGCATGAAGGAATGATAAAACTAATAGTCATGTAAACTATACAGGCCGAATAAAAGCATCGAAGCTGGATTCGATGCAGGGTTCGCGTGTATTGTTTCGAGAATCGAACCAAGGCTCATAATGGTATATTATCTTATGTTTCGTCTCATGATGCTTAGATTTGTTCCAAACCAAGGTTTTCTGGCTCAGCTTTGATAACACGGAGACTGTAAATATGTATGTTAGCAAGGTCATGGACTTGAATGACAATGATCAAAACTTACGTGTTGGTGTTACCCATACCACCCTTCCATCCTTGAACAACGACGACACTCTCACCTTGAGCCAAGACCTTAAGCTTGAGAGCCTCAGCAATACCCCACTTGATTCTTCTGTCAACATCCTCTTGCCAGTTGACCTTGGAAAAGTCTGGCTTCTCCTCGGCAAAGTGGAAAGGATAAACACCACGATACAAGTGGGCGTACCTAGATGCGCTGGCATTTCGGGTAACCATGAAGATTGGGCAAACTGGTCTGTACTTGGAGAGAAGACGTGCGCTCTCTCCACTGGTGGACAAAACAATAATGGCACCTGCATTGATATCCAAACTGGCACGAACTGCTGCCATGGCGCATGATTCGACAACACTGACTGGTCGTTTAGTAAGGTTGCAAAGTTCCTCGAAGTGAGAGACATATGCAATCGAGTTTTCAGCCTTCAAGCAAGTCTCGTGCATCTCGGTGACAGCCTCATTAGGGTAGCTTCCCTTGGCGGTCTCTCCGGACAACATAACACAGTCGGCACCATCGGTAACGGCATTACCGACATCACTGATCTCCGCACGAGTCGGTCTTGGGTTGTAGATCATAGACTCGAGCATTTGGGTGGCGCAGATGACTGGCTTACCAGCCATGTTGCACATGGCAATCATCTTCTTTTGAGCAGCAAAAACCTCAGCGGCTGGGATCTCAATACCCAAGTCACCACGAGCAACCATGACACCATCAGTCTCCTTCAAGATCTCTGGGAAGTTGTTGAGACCTTGTCTGTTCTCAATCTTGGCAATGATCTGAATGTGCTTTCCATCCTCACCGAGAACCTTGCGGATAGACTTGATATCCTCACCACGACGAATAAATGAGGCAAAGACCATATCGACGTTGTTCTTGACACCAAATCTCAAATCAGCTTGATCCTTCTCGGACAAAGCTGGGAGATCGACATCAGTGTTTGGGAGGTTAACACCCTTCTTGGAAGAGATCTTTCCATTGTTTCTGGCGCGGCAACGAACGGTCTTCTCGTCAACAATCTCCAAAACATCGAATGCGAGGACACCGTCATCAACGTAGATGATACGTCCAGGCTCAATAACCTTGGTAATGTTCTTGTAATCGACGTACCTGTGAGACAGCGTCAAAGATTAGCATTGGCTCCTCCCTCCACTGTAAAACTGTTGAGACTTTATACGTACATGTTCTGGCCATCACAAGCAGTAGCGTACTTGTCATCGGTTGTAATGTTGATCTCTGATCCGGCAGAGATAGGAATATCGGCATCACCAACTGTGTTACCCGTTCTAATTTCTGGACCCTTTGTATCTAAAGCAATGGCAAGTTGACGTCCCGCTTGAACCTTCTCGGCTTGACGAGCATTGTCAATCACGGATTGATGGTATTCGTATGAACCGTGGGAGAAGTTCATGCGAACCACATTGAGACCAGCTAGACGGAGCTTGTTGAGAGCCTCGACCGAGTTGGTTTTTGGGCCGATGGTGCAAATAATTGAAGTACGGCGATAGTTCTTGGTAGGCTTGAACTCGGTGTTGAGGTTCGCCAACCAAGCGATCTTGGAGGTTCCAGTTACTAAGTGATCCATTGCAGTGGCCATTTTTCAAAATCAAGAAAAAAGGAGTGGAAAGAGGAGAGTTTTGAGGAAATATGTAGGGTTGTGGTGTGGTGGGGGAAATTCCGTGCAACTGTCAAGAGTCTTTTGATTCGTCAGTTAAATGTGAGCAATCCAAAAGGGAAACGCGGTCAAGGGCCAGCCAGTGAAGGGACGAAGGAGGAAAGGGAAGATTGCAATGTGCGAATGAGGGAGACAAGGGAGACGAGGGAGACGAGTGTGAGTAGGTATTTCATGTTGTGCCGTGTTCCTCCCAGATGATTGGTTGGATCAAGACACAGACATGGATAAAAGCACCCAAGATAGTGAATGCCAACAATTGAATTAATTACACAGTATTGTTGAGCTGAGGCTAAGGCTGAGGCTGAGGCTGAGATATCCGAATTGGATACGACGGCAGCGAGAGGAAAGATGATGGATGTGAACTTACCAGTCGACAAGAATGTTGATGTTGATGTTGATGTTGTTGTGTTGTGTTGTGTTGTGGAGGAATGGAACGGAATGGATTGGATTGGATTGAGTTGAGTGATGGATGATGGTAGAGAAGGAGGGGAATCTCTTTTTTCATACCCTTTTTTCTCTAATCCACACTACGAGTTATCTTATCCCACATCCCACTTCAACCATGGCTTCGCTGCTATGACCGACCCCACCTCAATACTTTGCGGGAGTTTAAATAAGTGATGCCAACCAACCTACTTTACGCCGTACAGTGTAAATGCAGGACAGGATAGGACAGGACAATACGTATGATACATGCATGTTACGAATTACTCTGTGCAGGAAACCTAGGTCGTTGTACCGAATACACGAATGAGATGAGGGGATCAGCTCTTTTGCCCTTTGGCTCTTCTGCTCTTCTGCTTCTCTGCTCTTCTACTTCTCTGCTCTGCTCTGCTCTTCTACTTCTCTGCTTCTCTGCTTCTCTGCTTCTTTACTTCTCTTCTCTACTCTGCTCTTCTACTTCTTTGCTTCTTTTCTTTGCTCCTCTGCTCCTTTGCTCCTCTGCTCCTTTGCTTTTCTGCTCCTTTGCTCCTTTGCTTCTCTTCTTTGCTTACTTCATCTCT